>CM017801.1:17566564-17892746 GCA_008086715.1 Sitobion miscanthi
AAGTGTTATTATATAACTACTGGTATTCTGTATGAGTGTATACATGGATAAGTGAACAGGAGTCGTTTTAATTGTTATGTTAACTATGACTTATAAATCGTTATAGAGTTAATAGCTATAGTAATATATGTATATACGAATACTTTCATATTTCACATCGATAGAAGATAATGAGATGTCGTTAATAATTACTTATTTTTATTATGTATAAACTATTAAGTCTAACTCAGTTACTAGCTTTCTATAGTTAACTAATGTATTATCTCAAAACGTGTGTATTCTATGTATGATTTAAAATATCAGTAGGTATATTATATATTTCTTATTAAATCTTCTCGAGTATTTGACTAGTTATAATAATTATCAACGGTCTGTGTAGTAGTTCAGGACGAATGGGGGTGAGGTTAGGTCGGGTCACGTACGTGATAGATATGGATAAGGAGGGGGTAGGGGGTGGTACGTATATGATGGGTATGGATGGTAGGGGAGGGGGTAAGGCCGTGCACTCACGTTATGGATATGGATGGTAGGGGGATGGCCGTGCACTTACGTGATAGGTATGGATGGGAGGGGGGAGGGGCAAGGTATTGCACGTACTTGATAGGCATTGATAGTATGGGAGGGGGTGAGGAGGGGTGAGGCCGTGCACGTACGTGATAAGCATGGATGGGAGGGGAAGGGGTAAGGCGTTGCATGTACGTGATAGACATTGATAGTAGGGGAGGGGGTGAGGAGGGGTGAGGCCGTACACGTACGTGATATACCTGGAGGGGAGGGGGATAGGATTTGTTAGGTTAGGATGGGGGGGGGTAAGATCGTACACGTGTGTGATGGGTGGGGAGGGGATGTTAGTGGTTGGGGGAGGGGGGTTATGTATGTGATAGGTATAGATGGGAGGGGGAATGGCCGAGCATGGCCGGGCATGGCTGAGAGGGGAGGGGGCACGGACGAGCACGGTCGTGATAGCATATAACTATAGGCTGGGCGGGGTAGCCGGATTCGCCGGATTTGCGGGGGATACAGAACATACTAAAACATACTACTATCGTTTGTACATCTTTGGAAATTCATTTTTTTTTTTTTAAAAAAATTAAACAAAAACTTGGAAAAAAACAATTTAATGAAATGATGGGAAAATTAGCGAGCGAAACACAACTTGGTTAAACAGACAATCGTTCGTAACTGAGTATAATAAAAAAAAATAATTGACTTTTTAAAAAAAAAAAAAAAAAATATCATAAATTGTTTATCACATTTAGATAAAAAAAAAAACAGTGTAACCAACATGAGAAAAAATTGAATACAGTAAATATTTTTGTGTGAGACGAAATTTGGTAAACAATCAGTGTGTAATGTGTTACACGGTAAATCAGAGTGCTCCAAGGGGGACAACCTCCCTTGAAAAAAAAAATTTACCGTGGAAAAGCTGGCTGTGAACATACAAATATATACTACTATCATGAGACCAACATATAAATATATATATATAAATATTAATATAGTTTTAAATTTATACATTTTTAGTGACTAAACTAATGCCAAACTATTTTATATTATATTTATATTTGTGTTTTACGTTCCACTTATTTAATTTTTCGTGGGCTTGTCAAAAAAAGGTAGCGATGGTGTAGGTGATTGAATCGAAACGTTTGACGTTGGACAATCGTTCTCATCAACTGCTAAGCTCGTTGACGTAGGTTTGTATCTGGGTGTTGAATACCATGGAGCATAATGTGCTAAATCGTCAGGATCAAACGATGGGGGAAGAGTGTTTATGATCGTTGTCAGTAGACTGCCAGGATGATCAATAGGCTGTACAAATAATAATTTGTTAATATATATACTTATCATAAAAATCAAATGTGAAATTTTCCAACGGCTTTGTTTTCCGAGCTGGTGCCCATGTCACCTATGTAGGATTAATTTGCGTTAAAAATTCATCGATACCACATTCCTCGTCAGCTACCTAAATAATTATTATAATTATTAATTGTATCATTTTTTAATTTATAAATTATAAATAACCTTTGCCTGTGAAAGTTCTTAGTGCATTGGAGACATACTTTAATATCTCGGGGGCAAAATGAGCCTAACCTCGGAATCAGTGAACAACTATAAAATAATAAAATACAATAAATATTTAGTTTTACAAGCGATATAAATGCTAGGTTAAATTACCTCGGGTGACATTTCCCAGCTCCATCGTTGTACCCATTGTTCGGTTAATTGAGTAGTTGCAAGTATTTTGAACTGACTGATGAAATTTATGTCTTCTATAGGAGTGGAGGATATTGAGCAACGACAATTTCGACCACAATTACAGAATACAACAACACTAAAAAAGTAATATCTCCTTGCAAAAAACGTGTTAAGACATCCTTCCGCGATACATTTGAAGAGTTTGAGAGAAATGTGGTTCGTAGGCATGTCCATAGTTTCTGATTCAAACGTGAAATTCCTACGGTCGACAAAATATTTCAAGCAGTTTCCGATGACGACTCTTTACCTATTATTAAAGGACAAATCTTTTTAGGCTTTTGAAAGAAATGGATTTTAAGTATAGCAAACGTAGTCGAAACAGTGCACTGACTGAAAAAACCGAAATTGTGTGTTGGCGTAGACGGTTTCTTGAACAATTGCGTGAATACCGAAATGAGGGTCAACATTTATATTACCTGGACGAGACCTGGGTTAATGCTGGTGAATGTACCAGCAAAACATGGATCGATACTACAGTTAAATCAACCCGAGACGCATTCCTACAAGGCCTGTCAACTGGTGCCGTAAATCCTTCAGGAAAAGGTAAACGCCTTATTGTCCTGAATATCGGTTCGGAAGATGGCTTTGTCCCCGGCGCATTGTTGTGCTTCGAATCGAAAAAGAACACTAGAGATTATCATGACGAAATGAATGGGGAGACATTTTACGAATGGATGGAGGGTGTACTGCCTCGTTTAAAAGAGAACTGTGTGATCATCATGAACAATGCGTCATATCATTCTGTGAAACTTGATAAAGCACCTACGTCGCAAACCACGAAAGGTGATATTATAAAATGGTTGGAGGATAAAGGTGAGGTTATAGACAGACCTATGTGTATACCACAACTTCTTGAAATTGTAAAAAGGATCAAGCCACAGCACCAGAAATACGTAATTGACGAATTGGCAAAAAAAAATAACCGTAATATACTAAGAAAACCTCCATACCACTGTGAGCTCAATCCAATAAAGTTGGCTTGGTCATCCGTTAAAAATTACGTATGGATGAACAATAAGACCTATAAATTACACGATGTAAAAAATGTATTAATTGAGGGCGTCGAACGCGTGGAAGCAGACATGTGGAAGAATTTTATTAGTCACACGAAGAAAGAAGATGATAAATTTTGGGAAATCGACTTGGTCGTAGATGACGTATTGTCTGCAGAGTTGGAGTCAGTAACTTTGACAATCGGAGATACATCATCAGATGACTCCCTCGGCACTGAATCTGACTAATTTTTTTTATTTGTATTATATTATATTGTTGGGAACCCTTGGCTGTAGTATTAAGAATACACTATACATTAGATCATTTTAGCTTTGTAGGCATATTGTCTTTTACATTTTTTTTTTTTGGATACTTGTATGACAACGCAATCGCCGGTCGACGTTAGCATTATAGGCAGTCGTAAAATACCAGCGATTCCGTAAGGACTAGTATAAGTCTATTTTAATTTATAACGGTGTTTTAATATCTGAATAATTAAATAAATAAGTAATCTTTTAAAACCAATTGTTGTGTTGAATATTCCTTAAGTGCGAACAAGCAAAAACAATTTAAACAACGTTAAACCAGGAAAAGAACCAGGACTGACGAACTTCGGACGGTATCGGCTCTAACCGAATATCCGACCACAACAACTGGTGGCAGCGGTACTCTTTTGGAAAATTTCAACATAACACAATCTATTAAAAGGTAATGTGGCTAAATCACCACAAACTTATACTACATTTGAATAAAACACACTTTCATACACCACTATAGGTGTCTTCAAAATACGTTTAACACGTATCTTCATATACATATATTACATATATATATTATTTTATATATATCAATACACCTTAGAGTGTTTTCCAAATACGTCCAATAAGTATCATTGTATTATATATAATATAATATTATACAATATTATATTATATCATTATATCATTATACATATATATATTCATATATGTCAATACACTACAAAGTGTCTTTATATACGTCCATATATTGCACGTATTTATACGCTACATAATTCGCCGAATTGTGTGACAACGAGTGTGGCTGACTTCATCAAATTATCAGACGTGGCATAATATATATGCACCGTACTTGGAGGCGCTTTAAAACATTCCTAGCGAGGACACTGGGGCCACTGTTCGTTTCATTTACGTCACGCTGTAAGAGACGCTAAGTCAAAATACAGCAGTCATCATCATCGCAGACGCCGCCGCCGTCAACGCAGTCACCACCGCCGCCGTCGCAGTTGCCGCCGCCGTCGCAGTCGCCGCCGCCGTCGCAGACACCACCGTCGACGTCATTCAACCAATACATCATTTGGATGTTACTGCGAGTAATTAATTTTCTTATATATAACTAACACACATACATGTAATTTTTTTTTTTTTTTTATTTTTTTTTTTTGAATTTTATTAATAAGTCATAAACATAAGATTGCATGTCAACATATACAAGTGGTAGTGACGATAGCAATTCCGATCATCCTGAGCTAGATCCTGAATATATTCCACCCTATAACTTAAAAACAAATACACTCGAAATCTCTAGTAGAGAAACTAGATCTAAAACGCGAAACTTACGTAGACGTCCAATAGCCTAAATTTTATAATTTCTTTAATAAATTTAAAAGATAACACTCCCATTCTAAAACCGGTTATTATAATGCCAGCTACAGCATTATCTTTTGAAACCGCCATTAATCTTATTCCAAAATTTAACGGTTAGTGTCCACAAGAAGTGTATCCTTTTCTAAGTACATGCGACTTCGTAATAAAAACAGTCAGTGAAGACTGTCGTCCCATACTCTTACAGGCTATTCTAACTAAATTAGCGGGAAAAGCTTTCGCAGCGACGCAACACCGAGAAGTTAAGTCATGGGAAGCATTGAGAGGACTATTAGAAGTAACGTTTTGTGCAAAGAGGACTCCAGGATATTTACAATTGGAATTAACCACAACTAAACATAAAGCTGGAGAAACAGTTCAGGAATACTCTTCAAGGGTTGAAGCACTTCTACATGAGCTATGCAATGTCAGCACTGCAAAAAGGTCTCCAACGGACGCCAAAGCAGTTCATGAATATATAAAAGAGTCATAAAACCAAAAACATCACACATCGTTGGAGGAAGCTATTAAAGACAGTTTAGAAGAAGACAGAATATATCAATCCAACAAAGGAACACAACGTTTATTATATAACAAATCTAATAATAATAGCAACAAATATTGTAAAAATTGTCAAAAAAATAATCATAACACCAGTGAGTGTAGATATGCCAATCGCACAGTGGATACGGGTCAACAGAGTAAGCAAAATAAAGATAACAATAATAAGACTATAGATAATAAGCGATCAATATGTGCATATTGCAAGAAAACTGGACACACCATAGAAGAGTGTTATAAAAAAAAGAATGCAGATGCACGAAAAGGAAATCAGAATAACAATAATAATCAACCATCAACGTCGGGAAACGGCAAGGAACCGGGCAAAACGGGTGTCCGTCTGGTTCGCGAATTAAAAACCACCCAAAATCAAATGTCTTAAGTTTTAAAGTTAAGTTAAAAAATAATCACGCCATATGCGAAATACCACAATGTATAAATCACAAAATTTTTAGATCAAAACTTTTAGATACGGGTGCAGAACTAAATCTCATTAAATTAAATACACTTAAGGACGATGTTCAGGTGTTAGACAAAAATATTTGTAATATGCAAGGCATAAATGACAAATTAGTAAGTACACTGGGAAGTACAATACTAACAGTATCAATAGACAACGAAACATATGAAACTGAGTTTCAAGTAGTGGATTCAACATTTCCTATAGCAGGTGATGGAATATTGGGAAACCCATTTCTAAAGGCCAATAGGATTATCATCGACGTAGGGAAGGAAGAATTGTCTACCAGGAATGAAAACTCAAATGTCATACCAGCTCGCAGTGAACTTATAATTCCGGTACATGTTAATACTAATGAGTCATCAAGTCACAATGTACTCATCCACGCTCAAGAATTAAACAAAAATATATTATGCGGGAATGTACTCAATATTATAAAGAATCAACAACTTCTAATAAGTGTAATGAACCCTACAGAGGAACCACAAGAAATAATAACACCAAAACTCACAGATCTATCGTACGAAATTTTCGATACAATCTCAATGAATAAGGTGCGCACAGTAGAAAAATATAGCAATACAGAAAATCGTATCCAAATCTTAAAAGATTCGCTCAGATGCGACCATATGAACAATGAAGAAAAAGCAACAATTCAGGAACTATGCAGTGAATATGCAGATATATTCTATTTAGAAGGAGACACAGTCAACTGTACAGAAGCGGTACAACATGAAATAAAAATACCATCTGGCACTCAACCAATTTATCAGAAACCTTATCGTCTCCCATATGCACAGAAGAAGGAAATAAATGAACAGATCAAACAACTAGAACAAGATGATATAATAGTACCCAGTGAAAGCCCTTGGAATGCTCCACTTCTCGTTGGAAATGGATGCTATAGGGAGTAAAAAATACAGAGTGGTAGTAGATTTCAGAAAGCTAAATAATATCACTGTTGGTGACGCGTTTCCAATGCCAGATATAACATCAATCTTGGATCAGCTTGGAAAAGCAAAGTACTTCTCCTGCCTTGATTTAGCCAGCGGATATCATCAAATTGGAATTCATCCAAGAGATATGGAAAAAACAGCCTTCAGTTCGAGCGAAGGTCATTATGAGTTCAAGAGGATGTGCTTTGGTTTAAAAGGAGCCCCGGCTACATTCCAAAGGCTAATGAACAGAGTATTGAATGGGATTAACGGCTCAAGAGCATTTGTGTACTTAGACGATATAATCGTCATCGGCACAACTCTCGAAGAACCCACAACACGTCTAGCGAAGTGTTTGAAAGACTAAGGCAGTATAATTATAACTCCAACCTCCAAAATGTGAATTTTTGAGGAAGGAAGTTAATTATCTGGGACATATTATCACAGAAAACGGTGTTAAACCCGATCCAAAGAAAATTGAGTGTATAATGAACTATCTGGTACCTGATAACACAAAGAAAATCAAATCCTTCCTAGGTTTGATAGGGTACTATAGAAAGTTCATAAAGGATTTTAGCAAAAAGGCCAAGCCGCTGACTAACCTACTAAAGCAAAATCAACCATTCATCTGGTCAGATAACTGCCAAGATTCTTTCCTTTTCTTTAAGAATGTTTTAACGAATGCACCACTCCTGCAATATCCAGACTTTAATCAACCGTTCAACATCACAACAGACGCGAGTAACATCGCAATAGGAGCTGTCCTGTCGCAGGGAAAAATCGGATCAGATTTACCGATAGCGTATGCATCTCGCACATTGACCAGGGCAGAAACCAACTATAACACGACGGTGTCTACTCGTTTCTGAGGGGGTTTCTACTTTATCTTCTGTCCAGCCATCTGTTTCACTCAACATAACATTCAATAGATTAGTCAATGTTTTTTTTTAAATCCTCTATGCGTGTTCATGTTACAAGAAGTCGCATACTTCTAACATAAAATTGTTTAACTGACCAGTTTTTACTTCCTTGTAAATTCTTATTTCGACAGAACATTTTCATGACGTGTGCAACATCAACACGTATATAGCAATTTGGTAGATTAGTATTATATCCCATTAACACATCAAAACATTGTTCAATGTATGACTTGATGTCACTATTTTGACAGAATGCCATTGAAATGGCCCCCAAAAGAGCCATCGAAAAGTCGCATACTGCCTCGTTAGGGGGTTTTAAACCACATTTAATCCAACATCCTAGCCTGTTGAATATTGTTAATGTATCTTGTTTTTCTGATATATATCTGGGATACTGGAATCTGTCCATAGTTTGTACTGATTACAGCTTCGTATAAAAAAATATGTGCAGATTATAAATTTAATGATGAGCGCGTTATTTTTTTTACAATTCCACCAGTTGCATCTATTGACAGTTTAGCATACTGCTTGCTAATATCCTTATAAATTATAAGTTGATGCCCAGTCCAATAATGCGCTAAAAATGGATCAATACCTATATTATGTATCGAACCAGAAAATGTAGAATTAAGTTTAAGTTTAACCAGAGAGTCCACAAGGTTTTTTACTACGATTACAAGAGTTTTATCATTATACTGCTGCTTACTTTTTCGTAACACATTGTTATCATATAAATTGGCTGGAGAAGTTTGTCCAAATTCCATTTTTGATGCAGCATCACGACGCCAGTTACACGCAAGATCTTTTTGAAGCATATTACCAACAATATCCCTTTTGGTACCACGTAATGGCCTTTTAGAAATATGCCTTTCATTATTCTGTCAAGTGTCTTTGGCTAAAATACTAAGTTCAAGTGCCTCACCTATAGATGGTTTTTTATCATCCCATCCAAAGATTTCAGAATTACAATCTTTACACTTAGCTTTAAAAGTAAGGAAATATTTACTTCTACTCAAATCTCCTCTGACCTTACAAGATTTGTAGATAAAGCTACACGGTAATTTGTACTCCTTTAAAAATGCTTCGTTAATTATATCAACCCATGTGTTTTGTTTAAGAATATCATATGATCTACATGTTTCTTTTTCTTTAAAATAACCGTCGATGGTTCAAATTCTAAATAAATATTTGTTATAGTAACTTTAAAGAGAGATCGTTCTTTTTCGTTATTCATATCCGTGCTACAATCTTCATCAGTTGTGTTTTTTAGATTTTCACATTCATTGTTTTCCTCTAATACAGGCAATTCTATTCCTAATAGCTTAAGTAATTTACTTTTGATGTCGTTTTGGTCTTGTAAAACAGATATGTATATAGTTTTTTTTGGTAAACTATAATTTAGCTCTTTTATTATATCATCCCATATTTTATGCGAAGGTGGTCTTAAATTCCCGCTATCAAAAATATCCTCTTTTTTTCTTTTAAGAACGTCATACAAAGTATCCGGATCTACGATTGGGTTTCTACCTCTTTTCTCCAGGACCTTCATATCACAGAAAAACAGAAACGTCTACCGAGTTTTCAAGGAAAATTTGATGCAGCTTACGAATTGATTAAAAAAGATGTCCGTGGTTTGCCCATTAGTTGTCAGAGAAACGAATCCACAAATCAGTATATTCAAAACTACGATTTTAATTATTATTCTCATCTACAAAACGATGACAATTCATTTTTGTATGAGATATTACAATTTCATTTTAACGCAATGTCTGATATGATTTTACAGGACAAAATAGTATTATATAATACAAAATCATTTATATTTATATGATGTTTTTTATTAAATAAAAAAATTTTTTTTTACAAAATGTATGCTGCTAATTTACTCCTTATTGTCCGACGTTCCGGATCTTTTAAAATGACATTGAAGACGACCTGCATTGTTTCATTCAAGCTGTTGCTTAAAGTCTGGTCTTTCGCCTTATCCGATGTTGTTACCTTCACTGTTGCCTCAGAGTGTCGCCACCTGTAACAGATTAATTATTCAATCAGCTGAGCAGTGAATAAAAGACAGATGATTTTTTTTCATTCAGCAATAGTTTTTAATTAAAAAATAAACCAAAGTCTAGTATTTACCTTCCTTTGCCGGCACATTACCAATATTTGCACACTTGTAGTGTGTTATCGTCCAGTAGTCAGCAGGCTTTAAATCAAGATCAAATTGGCTTTTGATGGTAGCCTAACCATCTCCCTGCCGAAAAGTGACCGAATTAAAAATTCTTCGTCAAATTCTTCAGCCCGCAATTTTTCCTCCAATATTTCTCTGTATGATGAACTCTAAAAAAAATAAATAAATTTTTGTCATAACTCATCACCTTAGAAAATTAGATAAAAGTATTAAGATGATAAATTATATTTATCTTACTGTTTTATTTATTTTTTGTTTTTTTTATCCACGGCTTTTTCAGCCCCTTTTTTTAACGAAAATTTTGGTTTGCTGAAGTCGAAGGAGTAGTAGTATATATTTGTATGTTCACAGCCAGTTTTTCCGCGGTAAATTTTTTTTTCAAGCGAGGATGTCCAAGTTGTGTTTCGCTCACTAATTTTCTCATCATTTCATTAAATTGTTTTTTATCCAAGTTTTTATTTATTTTTTAAAAAAATGAATTTCCGAAGATACACAAACGATATCCAGTCATTGGTCGACCATATACGATTCAATTCAACACCAGCGTATCCAGAATTCTCGACTTTTATATCAAGGCTAAAGACGTTAAAACCTTCCATCGAACACCGGCCAAAATAAATACAAACTCTCGGAATGCGGATTTTACTATATCACTCTCGATGATGCAATTCAAATATATTCAAAACTATGATTTTAATTATTATAATCATCTAGAGAACGATGACACATCATTTTTATATGAAATATTACAATTTCATTTTGATACATTGTCCGATATGATTTTACAAGATCTATTAATATAAAACTATAAATATGTTTAATTATTGTTTTTTTTAAAAAAATAAAACTTTTTTATTCAATAATAAACTTACTTTTTTTTTTCTTAAATACATGTCACCTTTAATCATAAAGAATAGTTTTAATACGTTTAGTTTCAAATATTATGTTTTATTCTTATCACATATTTAGTGAATGAGTAGATTAAATTTTAATAGAGAATTGATAGCAATGTTTCAATTAGAAATTTTTTTTTCTCAGGTATACTATATAGTTTATAGGTTTATGTTTCCAAGACTTTGAGTATTGAACAAATAAAAAAAAATAAATGTATAATAATATTTTGTTTTATTAAATGAAACTCATTTTCCGTATAATAATCAAACAGCCGTCTTGCTTTTAATAGTTTGACGCTTCGGATCGGTTAGTAATTATCAAATATGGTCTGCATTGTTTCATTAAGACTAGTATGAAGTGTTTGATCTTTGATTCGTCGGTTGTGTACAATCTGACAGTAGCTTCACTGAACTTCCATCTATAACATCAAATTATTTTTATTTAAAAACAAAAGAAGTAAATAAAATCAGTAAAAAAACAGATTCAGCAATAGTTTTTAAATTTAAACCAACGTATTTACCTGTCCTTTACTAACACATTTCGATGTTAGCAACCTTATAATGGCTTAGCACCCAAAGATCCTTTCCTTTTTCTTCAAAAGTCGTCTTTATTGTCACAACGCCATCTCCTTGTCTGAATGTTAGCGAATTAAACACCTCGACATCAAAATCTTCTGTTCTCAAGCGTTCGCTAATATTATCTCTGTATGATGCATTCTATAAAAAAATTTAATTATTTATGCTATCATTATGAAAATATTATTTATATTACCATTTTATTATGCTTCTTTTTCATAGGTTTTTTAACACTTGCTTTTTCTGCAGGACGTTTTGATATAGGTTTTGTTTTTGAAAAAGACGGTCTGATATCAATTGATTCACTATAATGTTCATTCTATGAAACATAAGACATAGTATATTATTTTTTGCTGTTTTTTTTCATTATTTATTTTTTCTATGTTCCAAGAATTATAAAAGCGTTGAGTAATATCACGACTCACTTCCAATATACTTTAGTAACTAAATATTTATTTTTTTTAAAAAAAACTATGTTAGTTTTATTTAATATTATTTAAGAATTAAAACATAGCGTTGAGTGGTGTTACGACCGGCCTCCAATTTGCTATGGTTATAAGATATTTACTAAGTAGTTACTAACCTCTGAATCAGTTGAAGCAATTGTACGGTACGAAATTTTTTTTTCTTTGGTAGTATTTCTGTTGAACTGAGCTTCTTGTCCTGGAGATGAAATCTTGAAGACTGGTGAATATTAGAGAATTCCCTCTTTCTTTTATACACAGATTTTTACCACTACTTCATTTAATTAAGTATACAAATGGTCAAAGCAATGACCTGGTGCCATAATCTTACATTATAGAAACCTGCTAAAAACATGAACATACAGGTACAACAGCAAATCACATTACATGAATTTAAATTGATGCTAACATGACCTGCCCAGTCAAATGTTTATAACATTTACCATTTACCATAATCAATACCCCCTTGAATAAATTTCTATAATAATCTTACCCTAGATAGCTGTTGAAAAATGTTCATATACAACAGCATATTACATTATATGAATTTAAATTATTACAAACAGGATTTAAAATAAATTAGAATGCGTACATTCTATTCCCAAAAACCCATTACATTATATGAATTGAAATTGTTAATAACATAACCTGGCCAGCCAAATGTTTTCACATTTACTAAATGTCAATGCTATTATAATATGAATGAATTAAAATGTTTAAATCCATCACAAAAAAAAATGTCCAATGAGAGAAGATAGAGTTATTTTCGGGTATAAAACACAGAATTTCTTAGCTTATCGTCATCAGTCCAAGCAACAGCAGTTCCAAGAGGAGCCAACAGCAGAACAGTCTTCTTCACCAAAACAACAGCCAGCCAGCAGTTTACCAAACATCTTCAACAGTCAGTCAAAAGATTGTCAAAACAACTCTAACAAATAGACAAGCCATCATACTTAGAAAAAACCTCAACTTCTACAAGCTATGTAAGTACTAGTTTTTTTTATTGTTATTTATTAAATTTAACAAGAAAAATAAAATAGAATAATAACAATTTATTGTTGTAATGTTAATATAGTTTTATAATATTACTATAGTGTAACGAACACAATAATATACATACTATATTATGTAGTGTGATAAGTGATGGCACTGTCTGCTCGTGCCGCCGAGGCGGCGATTAGTTTAATAATTACTGTTTTAGTCTGTCTAGTGCCGTGTCGTGTGCGTGCGCCAGCAGAGTGTCCAGACTGCACGCTCACGGGCACTGATTAATTTTGTTATAATTATTACGTTGTGTTATTGCTGTTTCTGTAAATGCTAATGTTATTCAAAATATATAAAATTTGACAATATATACAATCGAGTAGTGAAGTATATCGAGTTTGTTGTAACGGCCGTCTATGCGTGGCCCTACAGTTCAGAAGTGGTATTCGAATGGTGATTGTGTATTGTCATTATCGCGAAATTAGTCGTCGAGTCGTTCGGTTTGTGTCGCATATTTTGTTTTGCCTAACTTCTATTCAAAATGGATGACGGTCAATCGGGTCAGAAGGAAGCCGAAAACCACGAGGTTTGGTCGTCTAGCCGTTTACGAAGCGGGTCGCAGCAGGCTACAGTGCAGCCACCATTACAGTCCCAAGTGTCTACGGAGCAGCTTTGTTCACAGTCAATAACAAACATGTTACCACCAAATACTAACCAGTCGTCCGGGAGTGTAACCTCTACCAGTGATAGTGGAATGCGAGAGATTGATACATGACAGCGCTGATAGAGCAGAACCGATTGTTTACCACGGATATTGCGTAATGAAGACAATAACAATGATAACATACGTGCGCAGTCAACATGTTCGCCGTCAATTTCTAATAACGGTTACTACGCCATGCCAGACTTTAATAATTCGATTAGTAATTTTTCTGGACGTGAATCTAATACGGATGCGAGAGCATGGTTGATATCCATTGAAGATGTAGCAAAATTGCATAATTGGCCAGACAGTTTCAAACTAGAAATATCACGTACAAAATTGGATGGTCTATCAAAAAATTGGTACGTTGGTCGTACATTTTCAAGTTGGGGTAGTTTTGTTGACCAGTTTAATAATACATTTGTGGGAAACGAGTTGTGCACAGTTGATCGCGTAAGAATTATGTCAAACCGCTTTCAAACCAAGGGCGAGTGCGTCATAGAGTATTTCCACCACAAAGCACGCCTCTGCCGTGAAATCTCGTTACCATTTAACGAAACTAAACAACAGATAGTTGAAGGTGTTTATTCTCACGATTATGTAACTATTTGATAGCGCGCACACATTTAAGTGAAGATGAATTTTAGCTGATATTAATTCTTACAATAATCTGAAAAATGCCAGGATCAATCGAATCGGATTGACCGAGCCTGCCAAAACAACTCAAAGCTATACCAGCAATCGAAAAGCCAGTTCTGACAACCGCGATACACGCAATACGGCACAACGATCCACTATTGATACAAGAATGAAGCAGTCAAGGGATACGTCGAGTGTCACGTGTGTTAAGAACCCCTGATTAGTACATATTTTATTTTTTATATATCTATATATGTTAACACATATATAGACAATCATAATGCAGAGTGTGTGTCGTAAGACGCTGCTACCGTGGGAACCGCTGAATAAGGATTTTTTATGTGAGACGGGGCACCGTCACGACAACACACAGGGAGTCAGTCAGTCGTAGAATTACGAGTGTTCGATTATTAGTTTGTAGCTATCCTTAAGATTTTTACTACCAATTTTTAATAAAAATACATTAATTATTTTAATCTTCAATTGGTGCGTACGTTTATTTGTGTTGTGCGTAAAATCCATAACACGTGCTACAGCTGTGGAAAGATCGGGCATCTGGCGTCTTCGTGTCCGACGAGAACCTGTCATTCGGCGCGGAACTGTTCAGGTCGCCAAGGTGAGCGTCAAGACAACAACGGCGGTGAGCATGTCTCTATTTTGGAACGGTCCCCCACACATATTGTACCCCCATATATGTTAGATGTTAGCATTAAGTTCCCCAATAATGAGTCTATCGATGTACAAGCATTAGTAGATACGGGTAGTCCTGTTAGTCTTATAAAATCGACGGTTGTCCCATACGTGTCTGGGGTCGTGCCTCTAAAATCGGATTTAGTAGGTATTAATGGTTCCAAACTAAATATAGTAGACCAATTTGATGCGAATATTTTTCATAATGAACTTGATGCCCCGATTAACTTATGTTTTCACGTGGTGCCCGGCAATGCCATGAGAAATGATTGCCTATTGGGTCGTAATTTTTTATCTCACACTAGAGTAAATTTGAACGTGTCAGACGGTCGTTTTGAAGTAAGCTTGAAAAAGGTTGATAATAATATATCGTTTGCCGAAATTTTATCTGTTAGTTACACTGATTATAATAGAGATGATGCTGATATTAATTTGAATGTTGAGGATACTCTGCCGGATGATATTAAACAAAAAGTTAAAAAAATATATGTAGAGTCCTATGTTAACCATGAAAGTGTCATTAGTACGGCTGACGACTATCGTCCTGAGATACGCATTATATTAAAAAATTATAAACAGTTTTATTCTCGTCCCCAGCGTTTGTCTTATTTTGAAAAAGACTGCCTACAAAAAATGTTAGATAACATGTTGACCAAAGGGATTATTCGACGTAGTAGTTCCGAATACAGTAGCCCCATAGTACTGGTTAAGAAAAATAATGGAGATTTTAGGATGTGTGTTGATTATCGTGAGTTAAATAAATATGTTGTGAAAGACCGATACCCGCTGCCGCTAATAGACGATAATTTAGATTTATTACGCGGGAAAAAATATTTTACATGCTTGGACCTAAAGGATGGGTTTCACCATATATATGTTGCAGACGATTCGATTAAGTTTACATCTTTTACGACACCATTAGGGCAGTTTGAGTTTTTAAAAATGCCGTTTGGGTTAGCTAATGGGCCATCGTGTTTTAGCCGGTTTATTCAAAACGTTTTCGACGAATTTATTCGTAAAAATGAGGTGATCGTATATTTTGACGATATTATGCTAGCCACAGAGACTATTGAAGGGCATTTAGAGCTCCTGTCTAAAGTATTAAAAGTAATGAAAAATAAACAGTTAGAGATCCGTCTAGACAAAAGTCAATTTTTGAAATGTGAGGTAATTTATTTAGGTTATTGTGTAAATCAGTACGGTATTCAACCGAATCCTAAAAACATCTCAATAATTGAAAACTACCCTGTAACACAAAATAATAAAGAACTCCAAAGTTTCATTGGTTTGTCGTCTTATTTTCGACGATTCATTCCGAATTTTGCAATTATTGCTAAACCACTATAGCTTGCTCAAAAAAGATATTCCATACGAGTTTGGAGAGGAGCAAATGAGGTCGTTCGATTCTATTAAATCAAAACTCGGGGAACAACCGTTATTAGCCATTTACAATCCCAATGCAATAACAGAGCTTCATTGTGATGCTAGTAGCCATGGATATGGTTCAATTTTGTTTCAGAAGCAACCCGATAATCATTTCCATCCGATTTTTTATTATAGTCATAGGACTGCTGAGTCCGAATCGCGTTACCATAGTTATGAGCTAGAAATGTTAGCTATTATAAATTCTATTAAGCGTTTCCGCGTATATTTACAAGGTATAAAATTTAAGATAGTAACCGATTGTAATAGCGTTGCACTGACGTTACAAAAAAAAGATATAAACCCTCGAATCGCTAGGTGGACCATGTTTTTGCAAAATTTTTTGTATGAGATAGAGCATAGATCCGAATCGCAAATGCAGCACGTTGACACGTTAAGTCGCTGTAAGCATATTTTAGTAATAGAAGGTTGTACGTTTAATCAGGCCCTTGCTATTAAACAACAAACTGACCCCGAAATTAGTTCTATTTCCAGAGAACTAGAACGATCAGAACACGCACAGTTTGAGTTACGTAACGGGTTAGTATATCAAAAAAATAATGATAGATTACTATTTACCGTCTATTTACGTACCGACTAGCATGCGTGACCAAGTAATCCGTTCCTGTCATGACGACATGTGTCACGTAGGAATAAATAAAACTATTGAGTTAATTAAACAAATTTACTGGTTTCCGAAATTAAGTGATCACGTTAAGACATATATTAGCAACTGTCTCAAATGTATTATATTTTCGCCTAAAAACGGTAAGGACGAAGGTTATTAAATTTAATCGACAAGGGAGACAAACCGTTTCAAACAATTCATGTTAACCATTATGGTCCGTTAAACCAAACTTTTGGTCGTTTCAGACACATTTTGGTTGTGGTGGACGCATTTAGTAAGTTTTTAAATTTGTATCCAGTCCGCACAGTTGCCGCTAAAGAATCATGTTTACGATTAGCACAATACTTTCTACACTATGGTAAACCGATCAAAATAATATCGGACCGCGGGTCACGTTTTCGTTCTGACGTGTTTAAAGAGTTTTGTGAGCGATATGATATTAAACATATTAAAATAGCAGTAGGTACGCCGTCGGCAAATGGACAGGTGGAACGATACAACAGAGGTTTAACGGTTATGTTATCAAAACTTATGCACGAGCATAGTCAAAATTGGGATGAATATTTGTATCAAATACAGTTCGCTGTAAATAATACGTTTAATAGATCGATACAAAATACACCTAGTAAATTATTATTTGGTATTGATCAAATAGGAGAGCCAACAGATTATGTTAGATTATACTTATAAGCGCTTAATGAATCTGAAAATAATCAACGTAATTTTGATAAAATTAGTCAAAATACTCAGGAAAACATACGCATAGGACAACTAAATAATAAAGCTTACTATGATTCGACTAAACGACCGGCCATGCAGTACTCTGTCGGCGAGTATGTCATGATTAAAAATGCTGACACTACCCCGAATATTTGTAAAAAATTATTGCCTAAATTCAAAGGTCCAAATAAGATAGATAAGGTCCTTCCCCATGACCGATATATTGTTTCTGATATTGAAGGGCACCAGGTGACCCAAATACCTTTGAATACAGTCGTGGCCGCGAGAGACATAAAACATTGGGTTAAACTGTATTAATTTTTTTTTTTTTTAATTTTGTATTTTGTATGTTAAAAAAAAAAAAATGTATTTTTTTTTTTATTTAAGTATTACCTACTAGATACTTTCAGTGAGTGTTCGCTTATTATTATTGTTGACGCGTGCTATCATATTATTATATTGTACTATTTTATTATTATTATTATTTCATATTAAGAGTCGATAATTTGTGTCGGGATCGCTCGGTCTTGATAAAGACGATACGCGGGCCGACCCCGATAACACATTATTGTAGACTTATATTATACTGTGTGACTATTGAGTCAGTCGCGTACGATCAATGTAATCGGCACCGTCTCGCGTCGTCGTAATAAATAACCATAAATAAAGATGTATATATTTTTGCGATCGAAATAAGGTGTGTTACAATATATTGATTAAACTAATTATTCCTATCCGAGAACCAAAAACAAAGAAAAAGCGTTACAGTCCACAACAATTATCATTATTTAATTTTTATTATTCTTATTTTATTTTCATTGTATACATGATATTATATTTGATCTGTTTTTCTCTAATTATTATATTGTGTTATACGGATCGAGGACGATCCGTACGTCAGGATGGCCGAGCTGTAGTGTGATAAGTGATGGCACTGTCTGCTCGTGCCGCCGAGGCGGCGATTAGTTTAGTGATTACTGTTTTAGTCTGTCTAGTGCCGTGTCGTGTGCGTGTACCAGCGGAGTGTCCGGACTGCACGCTCACGGGCACAATTTGTTATAATTATTACGTTGTGTTATTGCTGTTTCTGTAAATGCTAATGTTATTCAAAATATATAATATTTGACAATATATACAATCGTGTCGTAAAGTATATCGAATTTGTTGTAACGGCCGTCTATGCGTGGCCCTACAATTATTATACTATATTATTGTGATCGTTTCGCTTAAGACATAATAAATAACATAACAATAGGTAGATTAAATCAACTCATATTATTATTATAATACGTCGTAGGGAAATTAAGAGAAAACAAGACAGCCTTGAACTTAGATTCTAATGGGGATGAATGAACTCACCTTTAAGAAAGCAACCAAGGACTAGTCATATACGAACAATAAGAAAGGGGGCGATTACGAGCAGACGGCCGAGCGGATACATAAAATTGGTTAAAACGCATTTCCAAACACACCTTGAACTATAATCATAAACGCCATATTATCTAAATATTAACGGATGGCGTATACATATATAGTGAAGATAATAAATGGGATGTGGTTCTCGGAATAAGCAGGCGTGGGAATGTGTAGTTAATAATTTGAATCACGTCCTGTGAAGTCCGAAGATATCGATAGACAAGGGGGGAAGTGGAGATCAGGAGACCCTATAAAACCCGGCCGAAACGGCCTGTAAAACAGACGTGTTTCTCCATCGTACATGCAAGCATCTTTACGATAGTCAAAACAACGAATTGTCAATTTGGACAAATAGAATCATCTAATTTCATCAATGATTGTCTTGAAACAAATTTGGCATTTTTACGTTCCATTCCGAATTCCACTTACTATTGGTCGCAACGCAAACGAGACCTGTTCGCAATAATTCGCCAATTAGGAAAACCTACAGTAGTATATATTTGTATGTTCACAGCCAGCTTTTCCACGGTAAATTTTTTTTTTCAAGTGAGGATGTCCCGCTTGGAGCACTCTGATTTACCGTGTAACACATTACACACTGATTGTCTACCAAATTTGACTCCGTATAGCAAATTTTTTTAGCTAACCTTAAAACTGAAATAATTATTTCAAGTTAAGAACTCAAATTATTAAATATTAGTTTTTTATTGTTAAAAATGAATTCTTAATATATATTTACACAAGTTTTCTTACTTCTCTAGTGAAAGGTACATATTCTACAATACGATCATGAATTAACAAGCAATAAGCAGTTACACCTGTAAGCGAATCTGAAGCTTCAATTTCCAATTGAACATCTACTGCAGAGGCTGTGGCTGAATCGTTCTATTTTGAAGTATCGATAACTATAATTGGTGCGTTTGCTAGAAAAGTAGAAGGACTCAATATCGGGTTACGAATACTTTTTTCATAGTACGATTCTTGAAACGATGTATACATATTATATAATATAGTAAAATTATTTTTTGAAAAATCTAAATTCAAATTATCGTATGGGTAAGCTATCGAGTTCAGAAATACTTTAACGTTCGTTAAATTACAATGATCAAATATACTACAATCTTTTGATAACGAATTTTTACGTCCTTTTTGTAACCCCATTATAATAAATCGTGGTTTTTCTAATTTTGAAGCAGTTTTCAAATTCCATACAACTTTATTAGTGGTTCCAAGTTCAGGGTATTCAAAAGTTTCAAAAGATTTAAAAGGAATAAACAAACTTTTTTCTTTTTTTACAAGTCTCAATAATTTTAACCTTTCTTCATCGTCAACCGCTATATGTGGTACCTTCCAGACTATTTTTTTTATAACGACTTTACCTTGAGAAGCAGTTATACCAGTTTTTTAAACTTGAAGCATTTAAATCACTATGACTTCGAGTTAATATTAATTCCAATCTAGAATTCACCAATATTTTTTTATAGTCTTCAAACAAACCTAACCAATATTTCAATGGGATGCAAGCACTAAATTCACTTTCTCATTTTCGGAATGCGTTGCGTTTTTAAAATTCCAACCAGAATTTTCATAACAATTATAGTTGTCTGGTGTATAGGATAAGTAACCTTTCAACGAGCTAGTGATTCCAAGAACACGCGTGCTATCTACTTCTATCCCATTGATTTCCAATCGTATTTGTTCGAAGAGGTAAGAGTAACCGTTATTAGTTAGTTTCACTTTGGTAGCATCACTAATTACCCCTTCCAAAAAAATAAAGCTTTCGTGTAGATATGGATAAACATCTGTTTGCTGGATTGATATACGTATTTCATCATTATTATTAAATGATGCTGTATACGGTGTATATGAATGATATTCAATTTTCGTAATTTTAGAATCCGTTTCGTACTGTCAAGTTATATCTAAAATATCACTTTCAGGCATTCTGATTTAATTGATAGCCTAGAGATTGCAAAATTTTTTTATTTTTCACAGTCAATTTTTTTATTTTATTTGATGTTCCTGGTAGTACTTTCGTCTTATGACTAGTTAAACTGATCCGAAGTAGCGGGTTTATATTGAATTTTAATCTCATCTCAAGACCCGTAACGTTTAATATGTAACACAATTGTCAATGTCTCACCAAATTTATCAATCAGATTATGATCTTGATCAACTAGCTGAACGGTTATCGCATCAATATTTGTTTTATTCAATTTGTAATATATTAAATTTGGTGGTGACTGTACTACTTTTAATCCTGACCTTTCAGTCGGGAAAAATTCATAAATCGAATGACTTTGAAGATGGTTGCTGAATGATCCTTGAGCTATATTGCACATTACTTTTATAGAATAAATTGTGTTTAAATTCACAGCTTTTTCTGATCTATGAGTTTCATACTCTGGCTTATATTCTCGTTTTCAAAACCTAATACAGGTGCTATGCTATGTAAAATTTCAAAATGCAGTATTCCATTACATTTTATATATGATCTGAAATCGTTAGGATCAACCGAAATGTCAAATGTTAACTTAGTTTTGAATTTTTCATTACAAATATTTATTTTCTCCATAACTCGATGCTTATTACCTTTAATTTCATAACATCCCTCTTCCAGTTTAATATAACACCACGTTCGAACATTATTATTATGATCAACTACTTGTATAGCAAATTTGTTATTATCCTTGTTAATATTCAGGAATGAATTAAATGTCTGTAAACATAACAAAGCTATTTCCTAGTCTTCGTAAAGGTTTATTGACGGAAAATAATTTGCAGATAATATGGTTGTGTCCCCGGTTAGGCTTAAAGTAACTGACTCGTACATTCCAAAATCTGAGATACAAATTTAATGATAAGACTCGTGACTCTTAATATGCAGAACAACTGTTAATGTCTCATTTAAGTTATCGATCGGATTATTGTTTTGATCAACTAACTGTACAGTTATTGAATTAATATCTGTTTTGTTTAATCTGTAATATATAAGGTTTAATGGAGATTGCATAACCTTTGTTCCTGTTCTACCACTTGGGAAAAACTTATATATCAAATGACTTTGTAGTTGGTTGCTGAATGACCCATGTGCTATATTACACATTACTTTTATAGAGTTAATCGTGTTTAAATTAGCAGCTTTTCCCGACCGATAAGCTTCATAGATTGGCCCATAGGTTCTTTTTTCAAATCCAAAAACAGATGCTATACTGTTAGAAATATTTAACTTAAGTATTCCATTGCATTTAATGTATGTTCTAAAATCGACAGGATCAATAAATATATTGAATTTTAGCTGTGTTCCAAATTCATTATTAAAATGAAATAACTCTTTCGTAATTTTGTTGTTAATATCTTCAATTTCATAACATCCTTCTTCCAAAATAAATATAAACGTTTTTAAGATATATCTATTACTTGTTAAAGGAATTACCTCTATCTCCGACCGGTTATTAGTTGACTTTATATTTGGAAATAAATTGTATGTTTGCAAACATAACAAAGCTATTTCTGAATCCTCGTAAACTTTTAAAGATGGAAAATAATTTGTAAATAATATAGTTGAATTTCCAGTCAAACTTAATGTAATAGATTCATACATTGTAAAAATTCAAGACATAAATGACCACAGTTGAATGTATTGAAATCTTGATAGTTCGAATAGTTATATACTATTTTAAACTATCTGAAATAATGCTGTAATTCAATTGGTGGAGGTAAATCACCAAAGCTATCAAAATATACAACTTTGTTCTTATTTTTATAAAACGCTACCCAATGACTTCCGTCACCTGAAGATATATCTAAGTTTAATATACCACATTCAATCGTATACGGTTTTTTAGGTAAAGTATCACGTGAAAAGACTCCGCGAAAATGATTGATTTTCAACTTTCCAACATGTTTTAAAATATCTTGAGACAAAAGCGGTCTGTCAGGTAGCGTGATAATTAGTTTTTTTTTTTCTTAACTTATTATTGTTTGAATTCAAACCACCACCTTTTTTCTTCTTGAATTTTGAACAGCATTATACACACTAGCACCTCCAGACATCAAACTACCAAGTGCTGACAATCCTGCAAATATAGGTATTAAGGGAATTTCATCTCCTGACTGTCTTGGTGCTAAAATCAACCTTTTACCACCATTCTTTTTCTTTGAAATTTTTTTTTTCTTTGCTACTAGTATACCAATTCTTTTTATAGTAAGTTTCCGTTTACCTTTACAACCCATACCTATTTTCTTTTAGCTTTCATTGCATTGTTACTGCATAAGCAACAAATTTCTCTTTTCTAGGAGTATGTTTTGATAAAAATCTCTCCCAAGCACGATATTCTAACACTTTATCAGCTTTATGTTTATCGTCTAAATTTTTACTCGTTGCATACACAATATCGTGATCACGGCAAGCAGCATCCAACGGGTTTATTCCTTTATCACCACGATCTAGTCTCTTTTTTAATTTTGTACCAGGACCGCAATACTGGTAGCCTGAAACATGGGCTTCGAAAGGAGACTATTTATAAGAGAGTTTACAAATCCTTTTCCAGTCTTGTCTGACTTACACTTCGCACTGCTAGAACAAGACTGCCACAACTCAAAATTCATGAATTTTGAGTTATGACTACTGTTGAATAGAGAAAAATAAGCTCTATAAAATGCAAGAACGCCACATTCAATATAATTTTTTATTTAGCCACTATAGAGATGTGTCAGTATTGAATTATTTAAATGTTAGTTAATTTTCAATGCAAGAGAGCCATATTCACTTTATGGCAGTATACTTATTTTAATTTATCCAAATTATCACTGAAGTCAAATTCAAGACTGCCTTATTTCGACTTGCGGCGTTCTTGCACTGAATAAAAACTAATTATCGTGTGATATGTTGAATGCAAAACAGCAATATTTAGAGTTGTGGCAGTATTGCATTTTATAATTTGTCATAGTGCAGCCACAACACAAAATATGACTGTATTGTATTTATTAATAGAATAGCTTTTCGTTTTGCGCCAAATTGTCATATCGATTAACAATGGTTATCATTATCAATCAATTTAATAAATTATGTTAATATCATTATCAATTGGCTTATAATTATTATTATCAATATGTTTTTTAAGTAGTAAGTACCATACATGAATACGTTTTTATTATTTCAAGTTCTAAAAATTTAAATCATTATTATTTGTATTAATATTGTGTATTACCTAAAGTATTAAAATGTCAAGATTCACTAGAAGCGCCAAAATGTTAAATCTAGTACTAGTAAATAAATTACAGAATAATATTATGTCGTCTACAGAAAGTCTTACCCAGGATATTAATTATGAAAATACTATAGAAACAGGTAAGTGATATTATATTCAGCTAATCCTTAAACGTTTTAATAAAAGTAATCAAATATCTTATACCTATTACCTTATATTATCTTATATTTTTAAATACTTTAATTTCAAGTATTTGAAGCAGTAGGTATTCTAAATAGTAAATACTGGTTGTTTCTACATATTAATTTTGTGTGTAATAGTTGTTTTTAAAGTTTTAATATAAAATAATTGTTTGATTACATTTAAATAGTTTTAAGTAGCATCAATTATAAATAGGTATACAGTTCATATAATATAAATATCTATCATTAGCCATTAGGTATATTTATATGTATAATACTATAATATTATAATATAGGTACACTATAATAGCTAACAATACCAGTTATTGATTAAATCATTTTTTAATTGTATAATATTATATACAAAATATTATTAACCAATAATTTTAATTAATTATAATATTATTGTTCAATATAGTAACATCTATTAATGATGAAGAAGTTGATATTACAAATAAAGTAGTATGCTGGTTAAATGATACACCTTCAGTGAGACCTGAATATGAGAACAGTAAGTAGAAGTAACTATGCAATTGCTATTTATTTACAAACTATATAATTGTAATATTTTTTTAGAAGATTATCATTGGAAACTACGAATCAAAACGAATCAGATGAGTCTACACAACATTTCATTGAACTAGTTCCCATGGAAACTATTGATTCTAGTGGTAAATAGTAGTTTTATCTTGATTTCTTTTTTATATAAACTTTATAAAACAACAATATGTATTTTAATTGCAGAAAATGAAGATTTTGATGATAGTGTTAAAGACAAAGATTGGAAAGAAGATGAAAGCTCAGAAATATCATCAGAAAGTTCTGATGAACAAGGTATCATAAATGAAATTATCAATGAAGTCTGTGAATCAGCTATAATATCATTTCATATTGAAACACAAGAGAATATTATTCCAATTAATAAAAAGAGTAAAAAGAGATTAAAAAATATAAAACAGTGGAGTAGGAATGTGAAAAAAACTAAACTAAATTTAGGAGAGGCTTATATAAATAATAGTGGAAAACAAGTTAATCAAAAGCAACTATTACCCCCTTGTGATGCTGATAAATGCAAATTTAAATGTGCCTCACTATTCACACTAGCTGATCGTTCAAATGTATTAAATATGTTCTGGAAAATGGGAGATTTAACTTCAAGGAGGGCTTTCATCATTAAGTATACTTCACTAGTGACACCTAAGTATAAATATATTAAAGAAGGAAGCCAAAGGCTATCAAACAATGCATTTTTCCTTCCATTAGATGATGTTAGTAATAGAGTATGCAAAAAAATGTTTATGGCCACATTATGTATAAGTGATAAATTCATAAGAACTACTTTTAAAAAATCAGGCAGTAGTAATTTTACACTAAATGACTTAAGAGGGAAACATGATAATCATAGATCATTAGATCTTGAACTTGTAAATGGAATTAAAAATCATATTAATAGTTTTCCTCGAATTGAATCTCATTATTTACGAAACCAAACTTCTAGAGAGTTTATAGATGGTTCATTGACTTTATCAAGTATGCATAAATTATATATTAAAGAATGTGAGGAAAATAATAAATCACCAGTCAAGCTTTCAACTTATTCACATGTGTTCAACACTAAGTTTAACATAGGTTTCTATGTACCCAAAAAAGACCAGTGTGCTTTATGTGAACGGTACAATAATAGTTCTGATATTGAAAAACAAAATTACAAGCTGAGCTTGAAGCACATAAAAATGAAACTAAATTATCAAGGTTTGAAAAAGAAAAAGATAAGAAGCTGGCTAAAGAAAATACTGAAAAGTATATGGTGTCTTGTTATGATTTGCAAAGTGTTCTAACCACTCCAGCTGCAAAAGTATCAAACTTTTATTATGCTAGAAAATTTGCCACCTACAATTTAACTATATATAGTTTGGGCGAAAATGAAGCAAATTGTTTTGTTTGGAACGAAGATCAAGGTAAAAGAGGTGCCAATGAAATATCTACATGCATTTACAAATATCTCATACAGAATTGTCTTCAGAAAGATACTTTTTTATTCAGATAACTGTTCAGGCCAACAAAAGAATAAATTCATGATTAGTTTGTACTTGTATGCTATTAACTATCTAGATATTCCTTCTATTACCCACAAATTTTTGATAGTAGGGCACACACAAAATGAAGGGGATTCAGTACACTCTACAATTGAAAAACAAAAGAATAGGCTACTTAGAGGAGGGTCAATATTTTCTCCCCTACAATGGCCTACAGTCATCCAAACAGCAAAAAAAACTGGAAAACCATTCAAATTAAATGAGCTTACACATAAAGATTTTATAGATTTTAAGCAATTGAGTAAAGATATTGGTAACAATTTTAATAAAAACACTACAGGTCAAACTGTTTTATGGAGAGATATTAAAATTATTAGAGTAACAAAAGAATTCCCAGACAGATTCTTTTATAAAACAACTTACGGAGAAGCAGATTTTAAAGAAATTATAGTTTTAAAGAAAACTAGAAATTCAAAAATAAAATCATCAAACATCAATTTGAAATTTGCATTTTCTGAAGAGCCTGGAATCACACAAATTAAAAAAAAGACTTAATTTCATTGTGTGAAGCAAAGCTTATTCCAGATACTTACCATAGTTTTTATAAAAACTTAAAAGTGTCTGAAATTAATAATACTAATAACAACGAAGAAAGTGATTAATTTATAAAATTATAAATTATTTTAATTTTAATTTATAACATTATACTCATCATAAGGTCATGATAATTATAATAAGTAATGGTTTTTTTATTTTGTTATGTTTGATTCATATTTTGTTATTTTAATACACAAAAATAAGTTCACTTATTAGACAGGTAGTCATTTTTTAATTTTTATTTTAATAATGAATTTTTTTTTAAATATGATTAAATACAACTGTTAATTTGTTTAAGGATATTTTATTATTATACCTATACCATTATCATACTATTATAATAAACAACACTTAATCAAATTTTAAATTACTAATAAATAATATTATAATATAAAATTATTTATAAGTTGTTTAAATTTCAACAGTGCCACAACTCGATTTATGGCATAAAAATGTTCATGGCTTAAATTCAATACTGCCATATTTTAATAAGTGGCCATCTAAAAATCAATTTCTGTATGCAATACAGTCACATATCAAAATGTGGCAGTCTTGCATTTACTTAAAAAATTGTAAATGGCCACAAGTCTAAAATTTTGGGTTTAAGAGTGAATTTCATAATATTTGAAAAATTAATATTGTAAAGTATGATTGTAAGTATTTAAATATTAAATTTCAAAAGCATAAGTAAAAAACTCATTAAAATATCTTAGTTCCAAACTTCAAATCGATTTTTCTCAAAACTATAAATTTTGAGTTGTGGCAGTCTTGTTCTAGGAGTGCGACTTGTGAGTTGAGCGCATCATCGGTAACTGACTATAAATTTAAAATTTCTAGAGTATTTATAAGAAAATAATATGAATTTGATTGAACAGAAAGATAAATTAGATGTTATAAATGTAGATGTTTAACAGTTTAACGAAGAAATAGCTAAAATTAATGAGACTACAACTCCTCGAATTAACTTAAAATCATTTAACAATACTTTACCTTCTACTCCTTCCAGCTTATTTAATGCTAAACGTAGAAAAATTACACAAGAAAATGAACCATTTGATTTTAATCAATCAGCAAGCATTTTTTCACCTACAGATCGCATGTCTACAAATTTGATTAATTTTACTTCATCACCTGAGTCTAAGATAGGTAGTGGTTTATATAAAGATGTATTACCTCATACAAAATTAGTTTATTATGACGATCCGAATGAGCTAGTAACTAGATTAAATCTTTTGACATCATCACAACGTGTTGTTTACTGGTGTTAATAATGAAATTATATCTATTTTAGAAGAACTACGAGAGAGAAATATTATAGTATAATGTCGACCTTAGAGAGTATAGCTAATGAGCTACATCGACCAGCGATAAAAATATTTCCTAGACGCAGTGTGGTAACACGGTTTATTGACGATCTCTGGCAAGCTGATTTAATGGAGATGCAATCTCATTCTAAAAAAAATTATGGTTTTAAATTCATATTAGTTGTTATAGACACATATAGCAAATATGTATTTGTGGTACCGCTGAAAAATAAATCAGGTAAAGAATGTACAAAAGGAATGTTTAATATATTGAAAAAAGCTAATCCAAAATTTTTACAGACAGATAATGGCACAGAATTTTACAATACCCAATTTCAAGATTTAATGAAAAAATATAAAATTAAACATTACAGTTCATACAGTGCTATTAAATGTTCAATCGCGGAACGCGTGATTCAAACTCTTAAAAATAATATATATAAACATTTTACTTAAACAGGTACATGGAATTGGTACAATACAATATCAAAAATTATAAACTCAGTACAATCAAATGTACACCTAGTGAAGCTCGAATGGACATAAACAGAATTAAATTTAACACTTATATAAATTCTGAAAGATTGTACAAACCAAAATTAAAAGTTGACGATAAAGTACTTTATCAAAGTATAAACATATATTTAGTAAAGGATATACACCAAATTGGACAACGGAAATATTTACAGTTTCAAAAGTTTTACAGACAAATCCAGTAACTTATCAACTAAAGGATGAATCAGGCAGTATAATTTTAGGTGGTTTTTATGAACAGGAAATTAAATTAACTGATTTTCCAAACACCTTTCTCATTGAACGTATTGTAAAAAAAGTTGGGAATAAAATGTTTGTCAGTCGCGTTTTGTATGCTGAACGAGCAACACGTATGTTTATTCCATGTGCATCGAATTTGTGCGAAGTGTTTTTAAATATTTCCTAACGAAAATGTTTTTGCTTACAACGTAAGAGTGTCAAGTGTTTAACACATTTTATTACGTGCGTGGCGGCCCGCACGGTCATCCTGCAATGAATTCGACGGACAATGCTTACACGGCGTCACAACAAATTTTAGTTGACCAAACAATTCTGGTACGCATTCAAAATGAGAATAAAACATTGCATAAACTTGTGATCGAATTACAAGCGAGTAATACACAACTACAGAGTGAATTATTGAACATTCAAGTGAGTTATATGAATAATACTAATAAAAATGTTAATTTAAATAATACTGAGGTAAATGAAAAAACAGGCCATAGCTCAGAAGCTAGTTTAAGCCCTCCAAAACTACGCGTCCAAGTGATAGATAATAATATCACCAAAACAGCGCCCAAAGTATACAAACCACCACCAATTACAGCATGTGGTATTAATGATATACAACACTTAGTTAGTAATTTAACTCGTGAAGAAGCTGCTGGCCATGAACAGCAACTTAAAACTACTGCTAATGGTGACATAAAAATCTTAACGGAGGATGAGCATCAGTTTAAGAGAACACTGAAAATTCTCGAACAAAATTAAATTGAGTATCACAGATTTCAATTGAAAGCCGAAAAAAAATTCCGGGTCGTTATTCGTGGATTACACCCAGAAACTGAAATATGCGAAATTAAAAGAGAACTAGACGACAAGGGCCATCTTGCATGCGATGTTTCAAATATCCAAATAAAAAAGAAACTTAATCCAAAAGATAAGAACAGTGAAAGTACGCGAATAAAATTACCTTTATTTTTCGTAGACTTAGATCCACAAGCTAACAACAAAGAAATTTATAATTTAGACAGTTTATGTTATCATAAAATTAAAAAAAAAACCACCAAAAAAGAAAAAAGATTTGCCTCAGTGTAAAAATTGTCAGTCTTTTGGGCACACTCAAAACTACTGCCACAAAAAATCCATGTGTGTGAAATGTGGTGAACAGCATAAGACAAAAAACTGTCAGAAATCGAAAAAATCAAAAGCTAAATGTGCAAACTGCGGTGAAGCACATACCGCGAACTGGAAGGGTTGCTCTGCTTACAAGAAGGCAGAAGAAAGAGCACACCCAAAAAAGGTTTCTGCAGTACAACGCATTTAACAAAAACCAACGAAAACTGTCACATCGGCTGTCTCTTATGCTCAGATGACTGGCTCCTCCAGTAATAACACAACGCCCCAAACGTCCAAACAGCAACAACAGTCCAAAGAAAATGATTCCACGTTAATGGATATCTTATCTGTTTTAACTAATATGACGAAATCATTAGAAACAGTCACATCTAGACTTGATAGGTTAGAAGGTAATCAATCTAAGTCTAACAACAAAAACCAAAAGAAAAAGAAATGAATCACACACTGCGGATCATAGCACGGAACGCCAACGGGCTAGTACAGCGAAAACAAGAACTCGACGACTTCTTGCACAATGAAAACATTGATATAGCTCTTATATCAGAAATACATTTTACACCTTGAACTGTTCTCAAAATAAAAAATTATAGTATTTATACCACTCTCCATCCTAGTGGTAAAGTACGAGGAGGTACGGCGGTAATCATTAAAGAATCTATCAAGCATTTTGAGTTTGAGAAATACTCGGAACTTCATATACAAGCCACAACTGTTAATGTTAATGATGGAAACAATGACCTTACAGTCACGGCTATTTACTGCCCACCTCAGGGTGGCGCAGATGAAAATAAATTCACCGATTTTTTCCACAAGCTGGGAAACAGATTCATTGTCGGCGAAGACTATAACGCAAAGCACACTCACTGGGGATCAAGATTAATCACTCAGAAGGGCCGTAGTCTATTAAAAGCAGCTAATACTATTAACGCTGAAATAATTTCTACCAGGAAAGTAACATACTGGCAAACTGATCAAAATAAAATCCCTGATCTGCTAGACTTTTTCGTAATCAAAAATATTTCTTCTAACTATGTTGAAGTTGAAGGACTAATAGAACTATCGTCCGACCATATTCCTGTGCTACTTTCGTTAAGCTCAAACGTCATAACTAAAGAACGAAAAATCCTCCTAACCAACAAAAGAACAGACTGGGATCTCTTTAGGAGTATTCTAGAAGAAAACATCACTCTTTCAGTGAAGTTCAAAACATCATAAGACATTGAAGAAGTAATAAAAAAACTGACTAACGGCATAGTTGAAGCAGCAAAAACAGCAACACCCATAACTCCTGAAGGAAGTAATCGCGAGATAACTTACCCAATGGAAATCAGAGAATTAGTTCAACAAAAGCGTAAGGCGAGAAGAACCTGGCACAGAACGCGTCATCCATCGGATAAAACCGAATGGAACCATATAAGTAAAATTTTACGTGACAAGATCAATGAAATGAAAAACGAAACATTCAAATCGTATTTGAGTGGCTTATCTGCAACGGATTAAACTGACTATTCATTGTGGAAAGCTACAAGACGCATTAAAAGACCTCATGCTCATGTGCCACCTATTCGTAAAGAAGACGGCACTTGGGCACGCAGTGAACAAGATAAAGCCGAAGTATATGCCCGTCACCTCGAGAGTGTATTTAAACCAAATGATATTGCTTCCGAACTTGATATGATTCAATGTTGTTGAGAACCCCTGAATACTGTTAGTTATATTATTCTATGGTTCTAATGTAAATTGCTGTTTAATAATGTTTCTTAATATTGTAAACTGATACGTGTGCGACACAGGCGAGTAGGACTCCCTTCTCCATACGGCTGGTCTAAGGAATCTGCTGAATAAACCCTTTTCGAACGGACGACCAGCTCGTCCGGGGCTCGCACACGGGGCAGTGTTGTGTTGGTGTTACAACAGACCATTACAGACCATTTCAGAGCATTTCATATAATTAAACGTTATTACAACTTAATAAAGAATATTATTTTGAGCCAAAGTAATTTAAACTCGTTTTATTTTATTTGTGCGGAATCGCTAAGTGCGCGTCCATAACAATGTCAACCACTTGACGAAACGAGAGAAAAAATACGGCATTTTTCACCTTTGGAAGTTGCTCGCGTAATTGACAACATCAACCCAAAAAAGGCACCCGGTTTCGATGAGATCATTCCACGTCTACTTAAAGAACTACCAAAGAAGGCGATTATTCTTCTAACACATATATACAACGCAATACTCAGAGTAGAATGTGTTCCAGAGCAATGGAAAAAAGCACAAGTGATTATGTTATTAAAACCAGGTAAGCCACCAGAACGAGCTACCTCATATAGACCAATATCGCTTCTCCCAACCATGTCGAAGGTCTTCGAAAAGCTACTCCTTAGTCGTTTAAAACCATTAATAGAAGAGAGAAACCTCATACCAGACCACCAGTTTGGATTTCGGAACAAACATTCATCCATCGACCAAGTTCATCGTGTAACGAACGTAATAAGCAGGGCGCTGGAAGAAAAAAATACTGCTGTGGAGTATTTCTAGACGGAGCCCAAGCTTTTGATAAGGTTTGGCACAAAGGGCTACTTATAAAACTACGTGAACAACTGCCACACACCTGGTGTGTACTTCTAAAATCTTACCTGACTGAACGACAATTTCGATTCATGCATGATGAATCGACAACAGATTGGAAAAAAATATCAGCTGGAGTACCACAAGGTAGTGTCTTAGGGCCTACTCTTTATATACTTAACACAGCTGATATCCCAACCAATAGCGACTCAATGACTGCTATGTTTGCTGATGATACAGCAATTCTTAATACAAGTAATAATCAACAAACTGCAACCGTAAATTTACAGACCTCAATCAATCACATTTTTAATTGGACAAGGCGTTGGAAAATTAAGATCAATAGTGATAAGTCTGTTCACGTAAATTATACTTTACGTAAGACCGAAAATTTCCAAGTGTTTCTGGATCATATGACAATCCCACAAAAAGATTCAGCTAAATACTTGGGTATGCACCTTGATTCTCGCCTTAATTGGAAACACCACGTCCGCCAAAATAAATTACAAATTAAAGAAAAAATGCGGAAGCTATACTGGCTAGTTGGGAGAAATTCCACACTAGACCTGGCAAACAAACGGCTTCTATATACAGCTATTATCAAACCTATTTAGACTTATGGCATACAACTGTGGGGTTGTGCCAGCAAATACAACATTGAGGTCATTCAACGTTGTCAAAATATAGCACTTCGTACCATAGTTGCAGCTTATCGGTTCGACAGGAATGAAATCATTCATCGTGACTTGAAGATATCATCCATCCAGGACGAAATCAAAAAGTTTGCCAACAAACATGCGAAAAAACTAGAGCTGCACACCAACGCAACTGCGAAACAACTTCTTGACAACTCACAAGACATTAGGCGCTTAAAACGCTTGAAGCCATGACTTAGTTTAAGCGACTTAGGCTAAGGATAGGGGCTATCTCATTGGATATATAACCCCAAACACGTTTATGTATACATATAATTTTAAGTAACTACTATATTATATATTATATATTATATTTTATTTATTATTGTGTATACCCCCATTACATTGTATTTATAAAGACTTCCGGTCGTTTAAATAAAGATGCCTAGCGCAGTTTAAAAAAAAAAAAAAAAATCCAGTAACTTATCAACTAAAGGATGAATCAGGCAGTATAATTTTAGGTGGTTTTTATGAACAGGAAATTAAATTAACTTATTTTCCAAACACCTTTCTCATTGAATGTATTGTGAAAAAAGTTGGGAATAAAATGTTTGTTAAATGGATAGGTTTTGATTCAAGTCAAAATTCATGGATAACATCATCAGATATTTTAAAATAATGTTTTTTATGTATTATATATTTTTTTTTATTTTGTTTTTTAATAAAATCAAATATCAGGTTTTTTTTATTAAGTTGAATTAATTATTTGACATGGTCTCTTGATCCTCATTAACCTGTTTTGAAAACTTAATGTATTTACAATCGACAAAAACAAAAAGCGTCATCTAGTAGTAAATGAATCAATGAAAATAAATAATACTGCTGTATTTTGTTCCGCTAGATAACGCTTTTATACTGACCTATTAAGTTTATAATGACCATAAGCTAAAATATTTATCCAGTCATCCATTATACAACGTTTATCATCGTTTGCACTTAGAACAAGTTTGTTCATTGTTATCGAATGAACAACATGTTTATTTGATTGGATAAAATTCATTTTTCTATGAGTTTGTTCATCTTTGAGAGTTTTATGGTTTATAAAAGCGTTTAGTATATTCATATAATTGTTAAATTGCATATGATTTTTAATTATATATTTCTTTACACCTTTTGCCTTTTTTTCCTCAGCGCCATCTACAGTTTTATAAGCATATAATTTTGGTCTGAATGAAACGAATTCCTTAGTTATAATTCCTTTCATTTTTTCCTTAAAAAACCCTGGCTGATTTTTATGAATTTCACTAAAGCAACAATGGTCTTTAGGATAATTAGATGTATCAAAATATGGTGATAAACTATTTTTTAAATCGTCAAAAAAATTTGTTGTTTGGATAGCATATATCAGGGAATCAGTATCCGAATATAAAGAACTAATTTTAGTACCATATCTTTTCTTCATCACATTATAATGGAAGTCATACATAAATGTTTTCGAAACGTCTAAAATTGTAAATCCTACATAAATTGCCTTGTCAAATTTAATTGTTTCCTTATGCTGATGAATGGCCATGAGATTCTTGGAATATATAGTTCTGTCTTTAAAACTATTTTCGCCATTAATTTCCTTGCTTTTTGTTCTGAAGAAACCAGTTTTATAGAAGTTCTTGCTCGAACATTCTTCATACATTTACCAAAAACACTATTAATTAACAACTTCCAGAAATCCTTCTCAAACTCGTTTTTAGCTTGTACTCTCATGGATGTACATAATTTTATGTATGATGCCATCCATTTACTTTGAGAAAAACGGATAGCTCGATGAATTTTTACTACTTTAAGGCCGTGAGAAATCGCTTGTTTTAAATTTTTGTAATGTACGATATAGTTTTTTTTCGATGATAAAGTAGTTAACAATTTCTCAACTTTTGAATTTGGTGGACATTCGTTAAAACGGTAAAAACGGGAAATCGTTATGACTTTTATGTAGATGTTTAGGATACTCAATATCAACTTCTAATATATATCCGAATTCAGAATCATCAGCAATTTTAGTTTCATCTATGTTGAGATCGTCAACCCATTCAAAATCTTTAAAAGGTAATTCTGTTAACATAGACTTCCCATACAAATTCACACAGTCGAGATATGTAATCCATGTGATCGGCTCATTCACATTATAGTCCAATCCTTCGATATTTGGTATGTTTGCCTTAACATATCTTTTAGTTGATTGACATATACCGCCCTGATTTCTCAAAGAACAATAACATGTCGTACTCTTTTAACCTTGATAATTTGACCTTGGTATACTTCAGCATACTGTCAAAAGCAAACCCAGGAGCAGTCATATAATGAGCAGGATCTACTTCAAGCGTAGATAAACATAAGTCTCTAAAATTTTCGAACACGTCAGCTAGTATGCTAACATCAGTTTTTAAATAAAGATCGCTATATCCACCTAAAGTCTTTATATCAAATGTATGCCATATATTTTTAGCATGTATATAATCTTCATCACTAATTTTCTCGTCTATTAAAGAATTATAAAATTCTAGCTTTGATGGTAAAAAAGTATCATCTAATATACTCCAATTATCGACATATTCATAAGGGAAGACTCCCTTTCGTGTATCTAAATCTAGTGCTTCCGCAGAAAATATTTTAAGAGTTTCTCTAAATCTCGAATTATCTTCAGATAATTTTTCCGCAAGTTTACTTAATGACTCACTCATAAAACGGAATGTATCAACAAATTTTATACTAAATTTAGGTGCGATCTCCTTGATGAAGGATATATATTTTTCTGATGAATTAGGAATAACGTGAATATTTTGATCATCGCAACCGAGTTCTCGAATTATGAAATGACTATCATACGATAAATTATGAAAGAAAATTAGAATGAATGATGGATTAATTATTTGAAAATTAAATTCGAGGCAAAGACATTGTCTTTATTTACCAGTAAAATGGCAGTGATCTCGAACATTAATTAAATTATTTTTTTTTAAATGTTTTGAACATTTTTCACATCTTTTGATTCTTTGAAAATTTTTTTCTTCTTTTTCAGTTAATTTATCCATTGGTGTATCAGTTTCATAAATTTTTTTGATATTATTTCCGATATCAATCATATTTTCCATAATTTTTTTTGCTGCATTTTCACCTCTATAAATAACCACCTTTCTAGGAATCATCAACTGTTTTACTAACTCATTTGGTATAATATCATAGTCGACTTTTACATAAAACCCATAACTCATAATTTCATGTAAATGTGTAATATATGTTTTTCTTTTTTTACAACTCTGAATGAATTCATAAGGATTTTTAGGAGTTAAAATACATTCGAAGTCTGCATAAATAACAATTGGTATCCTTTGAGTTTTTTTATAACTTTTAAAATAAATAAAATCATCATCTCCCTTTTCAAACATTATAGGTCTCCCAAATTGGTTCTTTCTACAATTATGTTGATGTTCAATCAATCCTTTCATACCCCAAAGTTTGCTTTTACACGGTTTATTCCCAAAACTAGTAAAACATCTTTTACAGATAATTAACTTAGAACAGTTATTAGTTTTCTGACTTCTAACGAATCTTGAAAAATTATTTCTATAACAGTAATGTGATGTTTCATCATTATTGAACAAAAATAGATGAAATGTTTTTTTCTTTCAGTATCACAAATATACAAAGGAAAAAAATGTTTTTAGTCATTTAAACTATAAATATTAATTGATACATCATTTGTACGTTCAAATTTTTTCATCTGACTGATTGGTGTTGGAAAATCAATACATTTAAAATCTAAACCTCTTTTTTTTTCTAACATTTTAAAATATTTTTTATTCCAATAAGTTTTATTCGATCGATTATCAAACTTAGATAGTATTGAATATTTAAAACATTTAGCATCGTTATTTTTTACATTTATAATTGCTCTTTTATCTTTTATATATTCAGGTAGATCTAGATACGTTCCTTCTTGGAGAGGATTCACTATATTAATTGTCAACTGTAATGCATCTATAGTTTTAAGCGACCATCCAGATCCTTTGGCTAAAAATTGGTCTTGTTCAGATAATAATTTATTCAACATTCCATTTAGTAATTTACTGAAATTAGATGAACTACATGCAAGTGTATTAGAAGTTTTGAAAGCTATGTCCCGAACTTCTTTTGTGAGTATTCGTTCGTATACACTATCCACATGTAAATTAAATTTTATAGATGATTGTAAACATGATTGTTTTAACTTTAAAATTAATTTATCTCTAACATGGTTAAAAAAGAGCGTATAGTCTATAAAATCTAAAGTATTCTTAATTAAAAATGTTTTTGAACATTTCTTAAATCTCTCAATTTCAAATAAACCTTCATCAGAAGATGACATCCGCTGGCGTTTTGTAACCGTTTTTCTTTTAATTATGAAACTGAAAAAATAAATTAAATAAAAAAAAACATAGGTATAAACTATGAGCAATCATGATATTGTAAAAATGTATTATAACATCAACTTCTTTTTTTTAAAAAAAAAATCTTTTAATTAAAAGTATAAAATTATATATAAAATTACATGATAAAATAATAAATAATAACAAAAAAAATAATATTTTTAATTATTTATTGAAAAACAAAATATTATTCAACATTATCCAATTTGCTATATAACTCATTTAAGCCTTTTTGTATATTTTTCTCACATAAATAATTTATATAGCATAAATGTTTAAAACTGTTGATTAATTTCTGTTTTTCTTCGATTAGTGTTTTTCTGGTTTCTTTCAGCACCGCCTTTTGAATTCGAATTTTAATATTTTAATATTTTTATGAAATATTTTTTCATCCGCATCTTGACCATAATAGTTTTCTCGCTGCTGTTTTAATATTTGGTTGATTTGGTCGAGAATTAGTGATTTGGCCTCCATTTTTTTTTTTTAAAAAAATTCTGGAAAAATTATTTAGAATTTGTAAACTATCTACTAGATAAAAAAAAAAAATGCATATTAATGCCAATAATTTATTATTTTATGCATCCGAAGAAAATACTTTATTTTTAACATATTTCTATTTTTTATGCTTTTTAACTCTTTTACATAAAAAATTCTGTGTTAATCATAATTTACTAATATTTAAGAATTACAGTTTTCCTCAGAGATATAATTTTCGGTTATCTCTGTTTTTACAACATATTTCCAAGTTAGGACTACTCTTTCAGCAAATTTCCCTACGACTCCACCTCTGCTTCTTAATTTGTTGACCACTCGTCCAATTCCAGTGGTTTCTAAATGTTTGATAGTGATCGGCAGTTTTAAAAGTTTGTGTAGACATTCGCATATTTGGTCGTTGTCACCGGCCTCAACAGCTCTCGCGATTTTTCTAGCGTAGTGGTTAATCACTCTAACCAACCTATATATATTATATAAATGTTTCTTTATTGAGGTTAGTTCATATATAAATGCTTATATTATTTTGAACAACCAAAATATAATATAAGCATTTATATTAAAATAAAAATCAACTATGGTTACAGTCCATGTATAAACAATAGTTTTCAATGATTATGCTTAGTTAGCAGAAATTAACGAATAATTTAATAATAACGTTAAAGGAAAACAATAAAATATTATAAGCTAAAAAAAATAAAGATTTGCATTAAATACCTATATACATAAATAAAAACTTTAAATATAATTACTAATTATTCATAATAAATTTAAAAAAAAAAAATTTAACCTGATCTAAACCTTTCACGTTTAGATTTGACTGTCGTAATAAAATCTAACCTTTTACCGAAACAATGCTCTCGCCTACGAAAATTTGCAACATATAAATCACTATATTTTCTACATATATCCATTTTTTCTTCTCTTAATAAAACTAATTTTGCGTTTAACTCTTTTATATAAGAAAAATTTGGGTTAGAGTTTGTTCTACTTAAATAAATAGTAAATTTCAGGTTTCTAATTTTTTTTTTGAGATCTTTATATTCATATCTTTCTTTAATTTTATTTTCATCAATCATCTTCGTTAAGGTTACAATCTGTTCTTCATAATATTGAATTTGATCACAACAAAAATCATATGAATACCAAAAATTCATTATCTGTAATTTTACCTAAATACATTAGTATAAAATATAAAATATTATATAAATCTAATAATTAAAGCAATTATTTATAAAACAACGAATGTACGTATATACGTATATATAATAATAACTAATTATATTATTCGAAGCTAAATAAAAAAAACTTTAAAAATTAGACAATATAGCATTTATAACATAAAAACAAACTTTTAGTTGCAAGTGAAGATAGAAAAAATAATTTAATTTATAAATGTATATAAAATATGTTTTAGGATATATTTTATACAGACAGTGAACATTGTTGAATATTTTAATATAATAAAAAAACTTTTTATATTAAAACATTTTTTACGTAAGATAATATTACACGTATAATACGACTATCACGTTATCAATAACAAATATTTATAATCAGCTATAGTATTTTAACAATGATAAAACAAGGTATCATATAACAACTACTAGATAACGGTATCTATAGTTATTATCATGAAAAAGATTGACTATTAAGATTTTTGAGGTTATGTAATAATTATTAATAATAAAGAACCCCCACAATCTCAAAAAAAAAATTGAATCACTTTATTGATGGCTGATAAGCCTGATATTCTATCTTATCTATGTAAATATATAATAGCATGGTACATCAGTTATCTTCTATACCGTGAACGCAGTGTAATTAAAACGTACTATTGTTACTTGATCATAACTTAACAAAAAAAGGAAAACAGCTTATATTATAGTAGTGACTAAAAGTGAGAGTTGAGAAACCGTCTTAAACAGCTATTTTCTTTTTTAATATTTTTTATTTTATATAATCTGAGAAAAAAATCTTTAAGTCTATAAGATATAACACTCAATACCCATAGTAATATCATAAAACTATATTAACATTACAACAATAAATTGTTATTATTCTATTTTATTTTTTTTTAATTTTTTTAAAAAAAAGAAGTATGATGTTAAATTTAATAAATAACAATAAAAAACTAGTACTTACATAGCTTGTAGAAATTGAGATTTTTTTCTAAGTATGATGGCTGGTCTATTTGTTAGAGTTGTTTTGACAATCTTTTGACTGGCTGTTGAAGAAGTTTGGTAAACTGCTGGCTGGCTGTTGTTTTGACGAAGAAGACTGTTCTGCTGTTGGATGCTCTTGGAACTGCTGTTGCTTGAACTGATGACGATAAGCTGAGAAATTCTGTGTTTTATACCCGAAAATAACCCTCTCTTCTCCCATAAGAAATTTTTTTTGTGATGGATTTAAACATTTTAATTTATTTCATGTCCTGTTTTCATATTATAATAGCATTGACATTTAGTAAATGTGAAAACAATTGGCATGCCAGGTTATGTTAGCAACAATTTAAATTCATATAATGTAATAGGTTTTGGGGAATGAAATGTATACCTTCCAATTTATTTTAAATCCTGTTTGTAATAATTTAAATTCATATAATGTAATATGCTGTTGTATATGAACATATTTCAACAACTATCCAAGGTAAAATTATAATAAAAATTTATTCAAGGGGGTATTGATTATGGTAAATGGTAAATGTTATAAACATTTGACTGGGCAGGTCATGTTAGCATCAATTTAAATTCATGTAATGTGATTTGCTGTTGTACCTGTATGTTCATGTTTTTAGCAGGTTTCTATAATGTAAGATTATGGCACCAGGTCATTGCTTTGACCATTTGTATACTTAATTAAATGAAGTAGTGGTAAAAATCTGTGTATAAAAGAAAGAGGGAATTCTCTAATATTCACCAGTCTTCAAGATTTCATCTCAGGACAAGAAGCTCAGTTCAACAGAAATACTACCAAAGAAAAAAAAATTTCGTACCGTACAATTGCTTCAACTGATTCAGAGGTTAGTAACTACTTAGTAAATATCTTATAACCATAGCAAATTGGAGGCCGGTCGTAACACCACTCAACGCTATGGTTTTAATTCTTAAAATAATATTAAATAAAACTAACATAGTTTTTTTTAAAAAAAATAAATATTTAGTTACTAAAGTATATTGGAAGTGAGTCGTGATATTACTCAACGCTTTTATAATTCTTGGAACATAGAAAAAATAAATAATGAAAAAAAACAGCAAAAAATAATATACTATGTCTTATGTTTCATAGAATGAACATTATAGTGAATCAATTGATATCAGACCGTCTTTTTCAAAAACAAAACCTATATCAAAACGTCCTGCAGAAAAAGCAAGTGTTAAAAAACCTATGAAAAAGAAGCATAATAAAATGGTAATATAAATAATATTTTCATAATGATAGCATAAATAATTAAATTTTTTTATAGAATGCATCATACAGAGATAATATTAGCGAACGCTTGAGAACAGAAGATTTTGATGTCGAGGTGTTTAATTCGCTAACATTCAGACAAGGAGATGGCGTTGTGACAATAAAGACGACTTTTGAAGAAAAAGGAAAGGATCTTTGGGTGCTAAGCCATTATAAGGTTGCTAACATCGAAAATGTGTTAGTAAAGGACAGGTAAATACGTTGGTTTAAATTTAAAAAACTATTGCTGAATCTGTTTTTTTACTGATTTTATTTACTTCTTTTGTTTTTAAATAAAAATAATTTGATGTTATAGATGGAAGTTCAGTGAAGCTACTGTCAGATTGTACACAACCGACGAATCAAAAGATCAAACACTTCATACTAGTCTTAATGAAACAATGCAGACCATATTTGATAAATTACTAACCGATCCGAAGCGTCAAACTATTAAAAGCAAGACGGCTGTTTGATTATTATACGGAAAAATGAGTTTCATTTAATAAAACAAAATATTATTATACATTTATTTTTTTTATTTGTTCAATACTCAAAGGTCTTGGAAAACATAAACCTATAAACTATATAGTATACCTGAGAAAAAAAAAATTTCTAATTGAAACATTGCTATCAATTCTCTATTAAAATTTAATCTACTCATTCACTGAAAATATGTGATAAGAATAAAACATAATATTTGAAACTAAAACGTATTAAAACTATTCTTTATGATTAAAGGTGACATGTAATTTAAGAAAAAAAAAAGTAAGTTTATTATTGAATAAAAAAGTTTTATTTTTTTAAAAAAAACAATAATTAAACATATTTATATGTTTTATATTAATAGATCTTGTAAAATCATATCGGACAATGTATCAAAATGAAATTGTAATATTTCATATAAAAATGATGTGTCATCGTTCTCTAGATGATTATAATAATTAAAATCATAGTTTTGAATATATTTGAATTGCATCATCGAGAGTGATATAGTAAAATCCGCATTCCGAGAGTTTGTATTTATTTTGGCCGGTGTTCGATGGAAAGGTTTTAAACATTTACATAAAAAAAACAGTGTAACCAACATGAGTAAAAAAAATGGAATACAGAAAATAATTTTTTGTGTGAGACGAAATTTGGTAAACTATCAGTGTGTAATGTATTACATGGTAAATCAGAGTGCTCCAAAGGGGACATCCTCGCTTGAAAAAAAAAATTTACCGTGGAAAAGCTGGCTGTGAACATACAAATATATACTACTACCTACATTCTTTTTAACTATGAGTGCAAATAAAATTAGTTGGCCAAAATTTTTATATAAATTACGCAATAATGGAGCGGATATTGACTCACAGGGTCTTGCTGATGTAATATATTATATTTCTACTTATTATACTAATACATAAAATGATTTGGAACCAATAACGATCATACATCGGAGTAGAAAACTTAAAAACGCAATTTAAAATTATAAAATAAACTATTCACGGAACTTAAATCAATATAAATTCGAACCACTCAGAAGGAATGCGATTACATCACACTGCGGCTTCCCACAGCCACGTCAAAGAAAAATATCCAAAACAATAACCACATACAGATGCAGATTACCAGAAATATGATCAGACTGAGAGAATTATTAAACCCGACAAAACACAACAATAATAATAACGGGCATCCGATAAAACACCAAACAATCAAATCATCAATAGCAGAGTAAAAAAACTAGCTACACTATACATACCATCTCACCGCCTACACAAAGAAATGATATGGACACACCACAGGACGAAATCGTCTACAGCAGTGATTCCCAACGTGGGCGCTACCGCCCCCTTGTGGGCATTTTTTATTTTGAAGGGGGCGTTTTTATGAGGGGGGCGCTAAAGGGGCGCTCATGTATCATTTAATTTTTTTTGTTTATAACTGATTGTAATGAAATGTATAACTGCGTAGAATAAAATACCTTATGTAATCCACAGATAAATAATTATCTTGACAGGTACTTGACATTATTATTCTCTTATCGGAGTTATCGTATAGATTCCGATTAGCAGCTAATGATTAGCCGATTCCGACAATGTTATGTGTACTGTGTAGTCGTATTTGGTACTTGGTAGGTACTTGACGTTATTATTGTGCGTGTACGTAAAAGTTATATTCGAAAAATATTATAAAATGTCCGAGAACAAAAAATGTAGAAAATATTCTATTGAATATTTGAAATTTGGTTTTATTGTATCTCCGACAAATGAAAAATTACCCTTGTGTCTCATTTGTGAAAAAACATTCAGTAATGAAGCTATGAAACCTTCAAGAATGAAAGAGCATCTTATGAAAAAACATTCAGATAAAAGTAACAAAAATATTTTATACTTTAGTTACCTAAAGAATAAATTTGAAAAACGAAAAACCGTAAGTGGACTTTTTAATAAAACACATCTAAATAATGATAAAGGTCTCCTTGCATCCTACAAAGTGTCTCTTTTAGTTGCGAAGTGTGGAAAACCACACACTATCGGCGAAACACTTATTTTACCTGCTGTAGAAGCAATATTAAAATCAATGACAAATTTAAATGTAACTGACATAACTTCATCTATTGCTGTCAGTAATAATACTGTGTCCAGGCGAATCGATGAAATGGCGTATGATGTTGAAATAAAATTGTGTGATATTTTAAAAATTACAAAATTTTCACTACAACTTGATGAATCCACTTTACGAGATAATGAAGCCCTGTTACTTGCGTACGTGCGATATGTAAACATCGACCAAAAAATAACGGAAGAACTACTATTTGCAAAATCATTAATCACGGATACTAAAGGATTAACCATATTTAATGTAGTAAATAATTTTTTCATAGAAAAGGGTATTCCTATTACAAATTGTATAGCTTGTGCCACTGATGGAGCGCCTGCAATGATTGGACGTCAACGTGGTTTTATTGCTCATTTAAAAAATGCAGTCCCTAGGATTTTAACAGTTCATTGTGTCATTCATCGTCAACATTTAGTAGCTAAAAATTTAAGTAATGAATTGTTTGATACCATGCGTTTTGTCATAAATGCTGTTAATAAAATCAAAGCTAAATCATTGAATGACCGTTTGTTTCGACAATTATGCCACGAAAATGATGAAGACTTTGAACGCCTTGTTCTACACACTGAAGTTAGGTGGCTATCAGAAGGAAATTGTTTGACACGCTTTTATAATTTATTTCAAACTATACTAGAATTTCTGCAGCCACTTGATAAACAACTTTACGATGAATTACATAAAAGAGAGACGAATATCGCATACCTAGCAGATATTTTTGAAAAACTTAATGAAGTCAATAAAAATTTGCAAGGTGATAAAATTAATTTTATAAAATCTAAGTCCATTATTAGTGCATTTATTTCAAAATTAAGTCTTTTTAAAGAAAAGATTAGTCGTCGTGAATTTAATAATTTTTCTAACTTATCAAGATCACAACAAATTTTAGATTCTGACTTAGAAATATACTGTGCACACCTTGAATCCCTTAAAGATAATATGAGTACTAGATTTAAGGATATCAACGACCTGATTATACCAGAATGGGTATTGAATCCATTTTTAGCAGATATACAAAATGTCCAACCATTAATTCAAGAAGAACTACTCGAAGTGAAGCACAATGAAGAATCTAAAATCGATTTTAAACATAATGGATACGAGTTGTTTTGGCTCAAACAAAAAACTATGTACCCTCAACTTTGGAAAGAAGTGGAATTACTAATTATGGCTTTTCCGTCGACATACCTGGTCGAAAAAGGCTTTAGTGCGGTTCAACAACTTTTGACCAAATCAAGAAATAAATTAGAAATATGTGAAAGAGGAGATTTAAGACTAATGCTGACATCTATTGAGCCAGATATCATTTCGTTAGCAGGAAAACATCAACCTCAGGGCAGTCATTAGTCAAATAAGTATTTTTTTGTATTATAATTTTATATTAGCGAATTCGAATCAAATTATATAATTTTTAATTATTGGTAGGTATTTAAATTTAAAATTAATTAAATTGTAGCGTTAAAATGTTAAATGATATTTTGTCTTAAATTAAATAGCTTATTAAAAAATAAAACGTTTATCATTTTAAAAAATTGATTGGGGGGGGGCGGTGTGAATTTTTAAAATCTAAAAGGGGCGTTGAGTAAAAAAAGGTTGGGAATCACTGGTCTACAGTAACAAGACCATTAAAACAACTACACATCTCAAACTAAAAGAAAAAACATCTAGACAGCGTCCGGCGTTCTACACAAAACATAATAAAATCGATACACGAATACCAACAGTAAAAGCAAGCAAACAACTCATGAGTCAAAATGCTAAAATATGAATTTGTTTATTCACAACTACCCTACACATTACACCTCTCGCCGTACAAAATGCATATCTACCCTAATTAAATCTCTGCTCAAACAATATCATATCAACCATTGAATCACGAAACGAACACGCGTAAATAAGAAAAACAGGCATGCGGACCAAGTGTAAAGAATGAAGAATATCAAATAAATAACATAATGACTTCATAATATAGCATATCCATTATACACAAGAACACACGTTTTACCACAAGCACCATTCGAACGGACCCATGTCAACTCATGAATCAACAGGAGCAAAAAACTCGAAAACAACAAAAGTTACCTATGCATTTATCAAACAAATAGCAAACACAAATAATATGTACCACATCAACAATAATGCGTCTTAACATTTATTCTTTCATTACACAAATTTCATTATGGCCACGAAAAACGCATACCAGTGCACCAATCACAGCACCAGGCAGCCAGTACACTGAACACGGCGCAGCAGCAATCTAAGAGGGGACAGAACCGGTTACTTTTAAATACAAGGCAACGCTCCACACACACAGCAGAGCACCTTCAAAACCGTACCAGTACGCGAGACCACATTCCAGACGTTCAAGATCAAATACGTATTCTTCGCTCTACTCTTTTTCTCAAAAGTATAAATAAACTCTCTACGATTCAAATCCAAAAAAACATTTAAATCAAATTAAATTCAACTACGCCAGGTACGATCTTATTGGTTCAAATTCATTTATAATTATTCAAACAAAAAACAAATCATCTTCTTTCTTTTATATCTCAACCACACCAAATTTCCTTATAATAAACACAATATACGTTTACATCTTCATCCTCAAAAGCTAATAAACTTAATTCCAAATACCTTTAGTGTTAATTTATAATATAATTAGAATACAATACTAATAGCGTAGAAGGGTTCGACAATATTCGAAACATGCTTTGGAGTATCTGTATTTTGACTATAGTATAAAAATAACTACTCATCCACCAAAAATCTTAAGTGTTAGATTTATAATATAATTAGAATACAATACTAATAGCGTAGAAGGGTTCGACAATATTCGAAACATGCTTTGAAGTATCTGTATTTTGACTATAGTAAAAAAATAACTACTTATCCATTAACAAAGTCACTCATTAAATCCTGAACATTAAGGTCATTCGCCAGATAAATACATATAACTAACAAGCCTCCTAAAAATTACATTTTCTACGTAAACATTAAAATATTATGTATATCAGGTTGTCATTACGAACAAACACTAAGGTGTTTAGTAATCCTACGAAACTAAACTAAAAAAAAATCTAAATACAAAAAAAATAATAAATTACAAAGAATCTCAAACCAAAGATCAAACGTGTGATTGTAGAAGTAATTCTTATATCGTGATAATAGCGTGCATCGGACCAGAAAAAGAAGCAACGACGTCGAGACTACCCAAATCGACAATCATACTACAGCGACGATCAAGGTAAGTGCCTTTACGTCTATTAGCATTTAAGTTGAAAACAACACTTCATCTCCCATCACGAACTACAATAATATCTCGTGGTAGAATAAAAGTATCATTTACACATATACCTTCATCAATATTTCTTAGCCTGACCTATTACCACTTTTTATTTTTATTCTACTACAAATGGCGCCCAACTAGGTAAGTTTATTATCACAATATTACACTTCTACAATATAACACCATATACTCACAAACTCACTATCAATATATAAATACTTCTAAAATTCCACAACCAGAGGAGTTTTATTTCCACCAACTTTCGAATCTCTATTACTAGAATTAGTACAAATCTTGGAATACTCCTGCACATTACTACCCACACAAACTAGCTTATAACAAACCATAATTCATGTCAAATAACGAAGTTAATAACCAACCAATCGAAAATCAACAAAACACTGAAACCACTAGTGACAAATCACTCGCCAAGCTCTCCTGGGACCACATAATTAAATTATCTCAACCAAAAGTCATATCAGAACTCGAAAAAAGAAAATTGAACACTGAAGGCGGTCTATCCGAGTTAAGATCTAGGTTATTAAGATACATAAAAGGAGAGTGGATTTCGGCGGACTTCACCAATAAAGAATTACCAACAAATATAAAAATGTCGGACAGAATTCCATTCTATAAACCCAACAAATTTTCCGGAGCAGTTCACGAAAATATTGACTCGTTTATTCAAAAATACAACAAAGCAAGCTCCATTAACGGTTGGTCTACGGAACAAAAAAAATCATTCCTCCCCATCTACCTTCAAAACACAGCATCTACATTTATGGACAATTATGAAAATAGCAATCCAGCCACCACCTGGGAACAAATAGAAAATGCTCTCCGTCTAGAATTTGAACCCACAGCTCAAAACCACATGCTGAGAACCATGTTAGAAAAACGAAAACAATTATCTGACGAGACAACCGCATCATACATCAATGATGCAGAAAATCTATGTAAACGAATAGATCCAAGCATGCCACAGACGGAAATTGCACACACAATCATGAAAGGTGTTGCGTGCACCCGACTTACAAGAGAAAGTGACAGGATAGGTTGATGGTAGAGATGACAATGAGTAACAATTTGTGGTTTGATGTATATTTTTATTAAAAATTGTTAAAGACAAGTAAGTTATACTGACTAGCTATTCGAATTAACGACAATCACTGGTGTCTCAGAAAATAAGCGATTGCTCGAATATTCTCTAAGTCCGAAATAAGCCGTTAATGAAAATAAACTAAGTCCAAAAAGTAAAAGTGGTGATTTACCAGAAGCGAACAGATACAGGAGTGCGTACGTACGGTGGCTAGATCACGTCTGTCTCATGGGCCGTTCCCAGGGCTCTTATATAGTCTCATCCCTTCCCTTACTAGATCCCTGGCCGAGTGTGTCGTTTGGTTCACACAGTCCGTGGGGCCTTCCATAATTAGGTAGTTGACTATTTCGTGGCGTGAACATTGATCTATGGCTCAGGGTTGCAGATGTGCTTTTGGTCGATGCGGGGTATCGTTCTAATAGTGCGTTTACCCACGGTCGTGTTGTTGTCACCGTGCCAAGATCTAAGTCGTATAATCTATTGCGCCGCGGAGTTCCCACAGATATTCTCACCGGGCCGGGTTCCGTCATCTGGCCGTTGGTTGATGCACATCTGCCGATTCTCTACACAACACAGATCTATCAAACAAACTAACACAAAAATATGGCAACATGTCCTACATACTTGACAACTTAGAACTAATACCAGGTGAAATAACGACAATTGACACAGAACTAAGAACTATACATTATCTTATGTCCAAAGAAAAATACAATGCGCCCACATCATATATAGACATCTTCGACAACTTCTACAATCTAAAGAACTCCGCCATAACAGAAGGATATAAACACATAGCCAAATGCGCAAATAACATAACAAACAACGAACTAATATGGGATACAATTAAAAACATGATATATGAAATATTCAATGAAACAGAAATACATTTACTAATATGCCACACACCCAAACACAAAAAACCAAACATAATATCCAATATAAAGAATCACATTACAAATACTAACAATGAAATCGAAATCCAATATCCACAATTTATTAAAACATTTTCCAAATATCGTATGGGAGAAAATGTACTGTCCGATGGGAATTGCAGACTATACGCTTTTACCAACGCAATTAACGACAACAAATCCAAGAAAATAATAACCTTAGCCAATATAATGAACTTATTAGAATTATCAGAATTACCCAACTACTGGTGGCACGATGACCAACTCAGCAGCATAGCAAACCATTTTGGATTCGATACATACATATATTCAGATAAAACCAAAGACGGATATGTATATGGTTCTGGACTCAGACCTCCAATAGTACTATACAACCTTAACAATGGAACCCCCTGGTGTCCAGGAACTATAATAAAAAATAAATCTAAATCAAACAAAATACCACAAAAAATAATTCACACAGAAAACTATATCTCCATAGAACACATAATAAACGAATTCAAACTAGAAACCAAATTGAACAATAAAATTAAACAAAATATGGAAATACAAACCATAAACACAATCATCACTAATGATCGAGAAATAATACATGACAACGAAGGCACACAAATTAATATATCAAGCCACTTAACCATAAAACAACATAATCAAACAGTCGAATTACTAAAACAATTCTTACACATATTCTCCACTGACACGACACACATAAAACCAGCCAAAGTCCAACCATGTCAAATAAAACTAAAACCAAATTCTAAGGAACCAAAATTCAACCCACCACACAGGATATCTCCTTCTCAAAGACAAGAACTAAAAACTCAACTTGACAAATTAATACTTGCAAACATAGTAAAACACACAAAATCAAACTTCGCTTCACCTGCATTTCTAGTACGAAAGAAAGAAAAAAACAGTTATAGACTTGTAGTCTCATACAAAGAACTCAACAACATAATAGAATCTGACCAATACCCATTACCTAGAACAGTAGATCTATTCCGTAGCCTAGAGGGCTCAAATTATTTCACGACTCTAGATTTAAATAGCGGTTTTTTTCAAATACCAGTAAGAGAACAAGATCAATACATGTTAGCTTTCACCACAGTACACGGATTAATGACTTTTACCAGATTACCACAAGGCTTCAAAAATTCAAGTGCAATATTTCAAAGAGAACTCAATAAAGCATTTTCCGAACAATTATACAAATCAGTAATTATATTCATAGACGACTTAGCAACCTTTGGACAAAATTTTGAAATCGCACTACTTAATCTCAAAAAAGTATTCGAAATAATAAGTGAATTTGGATTCTCATTAAAAACAGCAAAATGCACAATATTTGCACAAAAAATTGAACTTTTAGGACACCAAATATCTAACGAAGGTCTAAAACTACTTAACAGAAACACAACAGCTATAACAAACTTTCAACAACCAAGAACTGCCAAACAAGTTCGCAGTTTTCTAGGACTATGCAGTTACTACAGAAGACTCGTTAAAAACTTCTCTCACATAGCTAATCCACTATTCCAACTAACCAAACATGACAATAACAAATATATATCATGGAACGATGAACATGAAAATGCATTCAATTAATTAAAAACCATTTTAACTTCAGAACCAGTAATAGCACATTTTTCCGATGACAAAGATAACCTTTTTAACTGTCGACGCTAGCATAACTGGCCTTGGAGCCGTTCTATAACAACCAGACCAATCAAACAAACTAAAACCAATAGGTTACGCTTCAAGAAAAGTGTTAGAATCAGAAAAAACATATTCATCTACCACATTAGAACTCTTAGGATTAGTATTCGGAATAACATATTTTAGAGAATTTTTATGGGGACGAAAATTCACTGTCCTCTCCGATAATATTAGCTTACAATACTATAAAAACTTAAAAATACCATCAGCCAGGATAGCAAGATTAACGTTAAAAATACTAGACTATGACTTCATAATTAAACACAAAGCTGGAAAAGAAAACAAAGTTGCTGACTGTCTATCTAGAGAACACATAATGAACATAATAGATGCAGTAATATTCAAACATGAATCACAATCCAACCAACAAGAATTAATATGTAATATAAACAATGAAAAACCAACAGAAATAAACATAATATTAAATCAAAAAAATGAAGATTACTGCAGCGAGATAATTAAAGCTTTAAACAATATACCAACCAAAAATAAATATATAAAACTATCAAGAAGATATAAAATATCAAATCAAATATTATACCTCAAAAGATTCATACCCAAACAGAACATAGAAGATGCTATAGTTGTACCTAAAACCCTAATTCAAAACGTTATCACAGCTTACCACAATCCCCCTCTAGCGGGACACATGGGAATCACCAAGACCATAAATACTATTCAAATAAAATACTTTTGGCCTACATTAGTAAAAGACGTAAATGCATTTATTAAATCATGCCACCAATGCCAAATAAACAAAAAATCACAATGAAAACCAGCTGGATGCTTACAACCAATTCCACTACCAAAATGTAAACCATTAGAAAGAATAACAATAGATTTTTTAGGTCCCTTACCCTCCAGTAACAACAAAAAATACATACTTGTATTCACATGTCAAAGCTCTAAATACGTCATAGCAAATGCCACAAAAACCTCAGACGCAAACACAGTCGCAAAATTTCTAATACAATATATCACTCAACACGGGGTGCCTAGATACCTCACATCAGACAGAGGACTCCACTTCAAAAACAAAATTATGAACGACACCTGTCAGAATTTCGGAATAAAACAAATATTTTCTTCAAGTTATGCATCTCAATCTCAAGGCTTTACAGAAAGAATTAGCGGTGTAATATGCCAAGCTATAAAACATTATATAAAAGACAATAATCAATCAAGATGGTCTTTCTATCTACCATACATCATATTTAGTTACAACAATTCACCACAAATATCCACAAATTACAGTCCATACTATTTACTACATGGCTTCAACGCTAACATAGGAATAGATGTACAAATAATCCCCAAAAACCTATCGTATGACATAAAAAAATCTCTCGAAGAACTAAAACAAGTCAGAGAAAGCATTCCAGATTATATAAAAAAAAGCTCAAGAATCACAAAAAATTAACCACGACAAACTGCATCAATTAACATCATATGAGCCAAACCAACTAGTCTTAGTAAAATTTCCATTCCAAGAACCCAATAAAACTTCCAAATTAGCGCCCAAATATAGAGGCCCATATAAAATAATTTCAAAGGTTAGCGATGTAAATTACATAATAGAACTCACACTGAATAATAAACTAACCAAAGATATCATTCATATTAGACGATTGAAGCCGTACTTCCAAAGAGACAACGAAAACTCGACTGAAGATAACAACTCCTCAGAAAGTGGTAACTAAACTCAGAATATTATTCCATCAATCACAAAAATGTCTAAAATCAAAATAACACTATATATAATAATTATAAATTTAATACATCAAACAAAAGCATTCATAGCATATGATTGCTCCGGTACCAAATTAAACATCACATCCTTCAACACCCTAAACGTTGATTACTGCTCGCTTCCTGTACCAAACAACATAGAAAAAATACCAATTATAAAATTATTACAAATCACTGAATCCAAACAAATACCATTCAAAGCATGCTATATAGTAGCTGACTATCTTGTAACAAAATGTGCCACCTTCGATGATGCACAAGTTGTAAAATACGGCTACTTCACGGAACTCATACAAACAGGTGCAGCACATTGCGCAGATGCACACTTTAGACAGTCATACACATTTTTTCCAGGCGTCACTGCATATAACATAAAAATAAACCAAACCATGTACTTCTCTGACGTAATCAAAGGTCAACTTAACAATAACGGTGACTGCACCACAAATCTTAGTTGAAACATCAGACTATCAGCTACCTAGGAGACAATCAGGTACACTATAAAAATAAGACCACAAAACTCATATATACCACACACAAAACATAAAAAAAAAACATGAATTACACAACAATCATTACTTACAAAGACAAAACACAAAAAAAAAATTTCATTTTAATCTTACTCGCTTAGATAAACTATAACAATTTAGAAACTTGGACTATGACATTGACCGAATGCAACAAGTGTAAATAGATCGGTATCCTAAATCACTTTAATAATGACAGAACACCTAGGCAATGACCGAAGGAAATTCAAAAGAATACCCAAACCATCACAAGACTTCAACATGCAAAACCAAAACTTACACTATGACACTTACTTCAACTTCAACAACTCCAAACAAAACTTTACTTCAAAAACATATTCCAAAAAATTTCATAAAAAAACTAATACTATACTTTAATGACTCATGCATTATAGACCCACTAACAAAAAAAAACGAACAAAATAAAAAAAAAAAAAAACATTTCACGATACTACTACACCATCAACAACAATCAACTTGGTCGTATCATAGCAGTATATACATTTTACGAACATGAATTTTTATAATAAAAGCACCAGAAATCACACAATTCCAAAATGAAGTCATACCCAATGAAATGGGTAGAATATATATTACACACTACAACATCACGCCACAAACATTTGTAACAAATATACTCCTAAAATTAATGGACGCAACAAAAGACATAACAAACAAAATACGATCCAAAGAACTAAAATCTATATGTAACAAACTATTGAATTTTGAAATTGCAGGTATCACAAAATAAAATAAGAAGAAAAAATAAAAAAAAAAGAAAAACAATAACCAACAAAATGGATAAATTAAACTTAGTAGCAATAGATTTTGAATTTACCACATTAGAAAGAACTAGCCTAGTACTCATCTCTGGTGCTATCTCCAACATACACAAAGAAGCCCCTATAATCAAATTAAAAGGCACACCACTCCTACTACGAAAAGATTCCAACAATGAAATAGAAATAAAGAAAACCGATATTAACCTAATAATCAGAAGTTTACTAAAAATTTTTAAAAATGATGGACAAAAATTAACTCCAATCCTAAATGGACTAAACGACAACTTTCTAACAAAATTCAGCAATCTACAAAGCAACTTCATTCAAAAATATCTAAGACACAACAACAAAATTCCAATAATTATAATTTGGAATGGACAAATGGATATGGAGATTCTCAAGAGACTAAGTATACACCACACTATCCTCAGCATCAGAAGTTTTGACATACACAACAACGGAATCTTTTACCTACAAATAAGTGACCTACATACAAAACAAATAATTACACAGACAAAATTAGGACAAATACAAAAAAAAGGAAGACTGCTAAATTTAACGGAAACGGGCCCGGTCGGTGGTAGTCAGTCGAGTAAAGTCTGTAAAGAGTGAACGACACGAGCGTTACTCTATCGAGCAATCTTTAAGTCTTATATGAGAGCATCTTTTAAGTCTTATATGAGAGCATCTTTTAAGTCTTACAACAGAGCGTCATTTAGGTTTTAATCAGAACCTTTTATATTAGTGTAAAATCAGTATTCAATAAAATCTTTTCAATAGTGTTTAATTTAATAAATCAATTATTCTATTTCTACTAAATCCTTGTATTCTCCATTCGAAACCAACTCCTAATGTTTGAACGCCATACGACGGTGGACTACACTTCATTGGTGGCAGCGGTGGGATCTCTGAAAGGGAAAAATTGTCGTAATTAATTTTGCGACAGTGCAGTTTTGGAGATCGCTACAGAACTTACGTGGGCTACCGCCATCTGGATGCAACCAGTTTTGGTGTCGGAAAATCACGAGAGGAAACGGAAGAAAACCTGGCGAAGGAAACACAATTATTTAGTCTGCAAACAAATACCAAGAATCAGCCGCATCAAGCATCGAAATCTAACTCTGGGACGTTTCAACAAGGAAACAACAATAAAAAAAGCAACACAAATAAGGGCTCTTTCATGTGTGGCAGAACTAATCATTTCGCCAAAGACTGCAGAGCATCACAATGGGACCAAAAAAAGTTTAAGGCCAGCCAGCAAAGTAAGCAATCAAATTCAAAAAACGCCAGTAAAACTGTATTGGTTATCGTTATGTTGGTATCGCAAGAAGGAAGGACATGAGTTGGAGGACTGTCGAAAAAGAAAATTCGTGAACAGCAAAAGGGAACAAGGAAAGGAAGCCGGAACAGAAACTCATGACGCGGGAAACGTGGAAGAACCGAACACAAACAGCGCCCATTCGTTTCAACAGATCCAGAGCGCTGTAATAAGTCTGCAAAAGCCCTCCACTTCGCAGCAACATTGATAAACAATTCAACTTTGTTTAGGATTAAACAGTGTGTAAGGGAGGAAGTGAGATTGCTAGTAGATACCGGTAGTGACGTGAACATGATAAAGCTTTCAGAGTTGAAGAAAAATATACTCCTGGACGAAACCACTGTTTACAAACTAATAGGCATCAACTCACAACATGTATACACCATAGGTTCAGTCGTTTTGAGAATCCAACTCGGAACGAAGGACACAAATGCCGTGTTCCAAGTCACGCATGACAATTTCCCGATAGCAGAAGCAGGGATTTTGGGTGCTCCATTCCTTCGTGACAATGAAATAAACATCAACTTCAGAACCTCCAGACTGTCAATTGACTCGCCAAATCCTCCAGAACCTCGGGAACAAATACCAAGCCATAATGTCGCAGTATAAAGCTACGGCAGAAATTTGCGAACAAATGACAGCACGGTTTGGAAGTACAGAAATATCAAATGCATGTGAACAATTCGTACAGCTATTCACAAGAGCAACATTACCTTACCTGTACGAAATCGAGACCAGCCACCGGAATATGCTGTTTTCCATTGGAGATATGGACACGGGAAAAATTAGAACAAAACGAGGATTAACCCACACAATCCAACGGGTAGCAAATGTATTGTATGGGATGTACTCAAGTATTGACGCAGAATTTATATTCAATAAAATAATAGCCCTAAGTCAAAGCAGTAGTCAGAACATCACCCTAAACCTCGAGAGAATTAGAATCATGCAGGTGGAAACAGATAATTAGTTGAAGGAGATTTGAAAAAACGAGGAAAAACTCGAAGAAAATCTTCAGTATTTACAGAAACAAACGGAGACAATTATATCGAAGGTTAACAGGATTGAATTCAAAACAAGGTTACTAGAACAGGCACTTGTTTTCGAAATTCTTCTTAATCAGTACTCTTATGAAACCCAGAATCTAATGTCCATAATTAACTCAGCAATGAATGGGAAAATACATACTAGCATATTCACTTCAGAGAGACTTCTTGTGGAATTAAGAGAAATTAAAATAAACCTAGCGGTGGGAACAGCATTGCCATTAGAAATTAAGACAGAATCTCAAACAGAATTTCTACAAGTGTCTGACCTCACAATCTTCCACGGGGAGCACTACTTAGTTTTCTCTATAGAAATACCCTTAACATCTGCCGAGGAATATACCATGTATCATCCTATTTCTTTACCCATTCTATACAATGAGAATACCATAGCCCTGATTCTTCCTGAAGTCGACTACATAGCATTATGTAACGATAACGAAAATTTTATCGCATTAAGAGTAAGCCAATGGGAAGAATGTATCAAGTTAAGATCATATACTCTTTGTAAGGGCGATATTACAGTCAACATTCAGCAACTGGAACTTCTTCATCATCTTTAACAATTCAGCTTCAAGATGTCTTACAGAACTTCGATCATCGATTCTGGATCAGAGGTTAGTAATTGAATTACTTTAATACCTAAAGCAAATTGGAGGTCAGTCGTAAAACTACTCAACACTATGGTTATAATTCGTGGTTGATTGTAACTTTATTTTAAACATAATATTTAAATTAAATAAAAATTAGAGTGTAACTGCAACGTTACTCAATATTGTTTTAGAGATCGGTTGTAAGCCACTCATACATTTATAGTTATACACCTTTGTTAATGTTTTATTTTTATAGAACGAATTTGAATTAGATTCGAAAATGAAGCCTTCGACTTCGAAGCAAACGAAATCATCACTAAAAAGAGGGGCTGAAAAAGCCGTGGAGAAAAAAAACAAAAAAAAACAATTAAAAACAGTAAGATAAATAATAATTTATCATCTTAATAATTTTATCTAATATTCTATGGTTGAATTTATTTATTTTTTTAGAGTTCATCATACAGAGAGATATTGGATGAGAAATTGCGGGCTGAAGACTTTGATGAAGAGATTTTTAATTCTGTCACATTTCGACAAGGAGATGGTTTGGCTACCATTAAAAGCCAATTTAATCCCGATGATAAGCCTACCGATTATTGGACAATTACGCACTACAAGTGCGCTAATATAAATAATGTGCCAATAAAGGAAAGGTAAATACTAGACTTTGGTTTATTTTTTAATTAAAAACTATTTCTGAATGAAAAAAAAAAATCATCTGTGTTTTATTCACTGCTCAGCTGATTGAATAATTAATCTGTTACAGGTGGCGACACTCTGAGGCAACAGTTAAGGTGACGACGTCGGACAAGTCGAAAGACCAGACTTTAAGCAACAGCTTAAATGATACAATGCAGGTCGTCTTCGATGGGATTTTGAAAGATCCGGAACGTCGGACAATAAGAAATAAATTAGCCGCATAAATTTTATAAAAAAAAATATTTTTTTAATTAATAAAAAAAAAAAATCATATAAATATAAATGATTTTGTATTATATCATACTATTAAGTCCTGTAAAATCATGTCAGACATTGCGTTAAAATGAAATTGTAATATCTCATACAAAAATGAAGTGTCATCGTTTTGAAGATGAGAATAATAATTAAAATTATAGTTTTGTATATACTGGTTTGTGAATTCGTTTCTCTGACAACTAATGGGCAAACCACGAAAATCGTTTTTAATCAATTCGTAAGCTGCATCAAATGTTGCTTGAAAACTCGGTCGACGTTTCTGTTTTTCTGTGATATGAAGGTCCACACAATGCTGATGTTGTTTAAGTCTGCAGAAATCTATATGTGAGAGTTTAATATAATCATCATTGATATATAATGTTATTGAACTCTGCTTCACATTAATTGAATATGTAAAGTTCTCAGTAATTCTTACACGTCTACATCTGGTATGTAAGTTGTTAGTAATTGAAATGTAATTAGATTCAGACATGAGCGTACACCATTGCTCTAAATTTAATGTAATAATTTTTTTCGATAACTTACACTCTAATAACACAATAATTGAAATTTTGAATTTAAATTATGAATTATAGCAAGAATTTATGTATTTTTTTTAGAGTTCACCATACGGAGAAATAGTAAAAGAAAAATTAAAGGCAGAAGATTCTGATGAAGAAATATTCAATTTGGTTATTTTCCGGCAGGGAGATGGTTTGACTATTGCTGAATGAAAAAAAAAATCTGTTTCTATTCACTGCTCAGCTGACTCAGCAGATACTATTACTTTTTACATTTGCTTGACATTACCATGAGCAATTTAAATGTATCTGGTATATCTGATATCGATGCAACGTCAATCATTTCTCCAAAGAGAAAAAACAAGAAGGGAAAAGTAAGTAATTATTTTTTAATACCAATTTGATCAGGCCCGTACTGGCCCGGAGGCCAGGGGGAAAGTAATGCTAACAACAGTTCTCCCTCTGGCCTTCGATACCATTGGATCAAATATCCATTGATTTCGCTGATAACAAACTGATACTGATCATTATATTCGGTTGCAACGATTTTTTTATGACGAGTCTTTCATATTTAGTACTTACTTTTTACTTATTTTTATGATATTATTATATAAGTAAGTATGGACTATAGCCTGTTCGTGATGCTTTTAGGCTATTCAAAATGGTCAAACGCTGTGCGCTATGCGGAGTTGTGGACAACATCATTGACGTTTCCGTACACAAGTAAATCACCCAACACGTTAATACTTATATATTATAATAATTATTATATGTCGCCTTAGATTTCCAACTGCCGTAAATCGTCGTCTCGAGTGGGTGGCATTTGTGGTGGACCAAGGATTTCCCGTCAACCACACGTCTAAGCTGTGTTCGAGGCATTTCGTCCCCGGTGTTGACTACGCTGTGGGAAACGCGGAGCGCCGCCGTCTGTCGACAACAGCAGTGCCGTCTTTGGTGAGTGTATAAATTATATTAAATTCAAACATTGCAGTACACCGTGACTCTACATTTTATGTATAAATTGTGACTTTATATTTGTAGCACAATGAATAATAAAGAAAAGCTGCCTTCAGGCTATCAAAAACGTGTAAGAAAGCGACAAATAGATCTAAAAAATTCAGGGAATAATTCATAACAGGCCAAATTATCATTTTCTTGTGTACTAAATCAAAATAAACCAAGTAGTATTCAACCAAATAACATAGAAATACCTCACACTACTAGCATTTCAATCAACAATATTGAGGCCACAAAGCTTGACTATACGACTGATTCTCAAAGTAATCAATTGATATTAAAGCAGGAAAATATAGAAATGGAAACTTCATTACAATGCACAGATATAAACGATGATATAGATAATACCCATACTAACATAAATTAACTGTCTAATGATTTATATCACAATTGCGACGACAATGAATCTAATATGGGAGTCAATAGTGATATTATGAACACTGGGTATTTTATTTCACCTTCAAATATGCCAACTAATGTAAAAATTGATTTTGTCAACAACCATCCAATACAACCTACGGGTCCTTTAATATTTTTTGATCCATCTAAGACATATTATAGGTCTATAGAAAATAAAGACAATAGAGAAGTCATTCAGCGTAAATGGTTAAGTTATAATGTATCTAATAATAATATGTATTATTCTATATGTATGGCTTTAACTACCAATCGATCAGTAAACTGGGTGACTGGGATTCCGGTTAATGTAAAACATATTTACAAAAGTGTAGAAATACACGAAATAAGTAAAAATCACAAATTAGCAGTTGATGCTTATTTAGTAGCATGTTCTTCAAAATCATTGGATTTATATTTTAACGATAAAAAAAAAAAAAGATATTGAAACTAGACGACAAGTTCTTGAAAGAATTATTTCTGTAATTTTAGTACATGCAAAACAGGATTTACCATTTAGAGGACATAGAAATGAAAGTTGTTATTCAATAAGCCAAGTAGGCAATCTTTAAAAAAATATGTTATGTCTTTCTAATTGTACCTAAATGGAGGGCCCTTTTTTTATTTAGCCGACCAAGTAATATGTGCCCAGGCTACCACTGGTATAATACTTTTGTTATATTTCGGAATACCCGGTATTACACCAAATAATATTTTAATCGACGAAACATCGGAACATCAGTATACACCTGTACTTTTATTGAAATCTAGAATTTAATATCATGGCTCATGGATGTGTTTGTAAATTGTAAATTGTAATTGTAGTATGTAAATTGTAAATTGTAATTTTAATACTAATGTATTCAGGCAAAATTACAGATAATGAATTTTTGGCATTCATATGATTTTTGTTGTGATCAAATTCAATATTATGAAGAACAGATTGTAACCTTAACGAAGAAGATTGATGAAAATAAAATTAAAGAAAGATATGAATATAAAGATCTCAAAAAAAAAATTAGAAACCTGAAATTCACTATTTATTTAAGTATAACAAACTCTAACCCAAATTTTTCTTATATAAAAGAGTTAAACGCAAAATTAGTTTTATTAAAAGAAGAAAAAATGGATATATGTAGAAAATATAGTGATTCGATTGCAGGACGCTAGACGAATATTCGGATTTGTATTTAAAAATTGATGTGTTACTCTACTAAGTCAGATAGATTTTTAAAAGAAATGTCATTAGATTTTATGTATCAGTAGCGAGGTTAATTCGATTTTTAATAGATTCGATATCACATTTTTATTTTCATTAGATATTAATTAGGTTTTTTTAATTTTTTTTTTAAAGATTCTTACACCACACCCGTTAACGGGAAACGCACTTCCACCGCGAATACCACGTCTGCTGTTAGGGCGAAAAAAATGCGTATGGACTATCTAGGACAGCAATACTGTTACAACAGCCAAAAATTAAATATATGGACTTGGTTCTAAGCATTTGCAAAACAACTGGTATCGGTAGGAACACAGTTAGTAAAACCATTTCGGATTATAAAAATGAAGGCGTATTAAAATCTCCGAATAAAACCAAAGTCAGGGCTTCAGTATTCGAAAAATCGACGATTTCGAAAAGAATGCTGTGCGTCGAAAAGTCCACGACTTTTGATTTAGACGTGAATTACTGACTATTGAAAAAATACATGCGAAAATATCGAGAGGAAGGAAGGACCATTTACTACCTGGATGAAACGTGGGTCAATGCAGGTGATGTTTCTAACAAAATATGGGTAGACAAAACCATTGAGTCTGGCAGAGACGCATTCCTGAAGGGTCTAACAGTCGGTGCTACCAACCCAAGTGGCAAGGGCAAACGTTTAATTGTCCTGCATATTGGTTCGGAAGAGGGATTTGTTCCAGGTGGACTATTATCATTTGAGTCTAAAACAAATTCAAATGACTACCACGATGAAATGAATGGGAATACGTTTTTTGAGTGGATACAAAGAGTCTTACCATTACTTAAGGACAACTCTGTTATTGTGATGGATAACGCTCCCTATCATAGTGTGAAGGCCGAGTTGTGTCCAACACTCAATTGGAAAAAGGCCGACATTGAGAAGTGGTTAGAAGAAAAAGGAGAGGTCTACGACAAACCACTCATTAAGGTACGACTTATGGAAATAGTAAATCGAATAAAACCCAGTTATAACAAGTATGTTATTGACGAATATGTAAAGGAACACAATAGGGTGGTATTACACTTACCACCCTATCATTGTGAACCCAACCCTATTGAGTTGGCATGGTCGGTCGTGAAAAAACACGTTAAAATGAACAATTCCACATTCAAATTGAAGGACGTGCATAAACTCCTTCACGACGGTATCGACCGATGCATTCCTGAAATGTGGGCAAATTTTATTAGCCACACAAAAAAAGAAGAAGAAAAATGTTGGAAGATAGATTTCATTGTGGATGACATAATGGACAATATGGGATACACTCCAATGACCATCACAGGAGAAACCTCATCAGATTCCGAATCTTAAAATTATTTTGTATATTACAATTTTTTTTTCTACCGGTTTATACGTTTTTTTTGTTTTGCATGTTTTTTATTTTGTATGTACTTATTATATTTACTTTGATTTTTATTTGTTGTTTAAAATAAAAATGTAATAATATAATATATTAAATTTGTATACCTGAATATATATTATATTATTACATATTATATGCAAACATTACATAACATTTTATATTTATTTAATTTGGTGTAAGGGGCAATATTATAATATTAAATCACATAATTTTTTTTATTATACACATTTACGCTACTACGACCGCCACCGCCGTCTGATCATAATTAATACACGTACATACGCATATGACGTGCGACGGCTGACTATTGACAATATAATTGTTACTGTGAAAGACCGCAATTGGTGAATGCTGACAGTGACCGGTTAATGCCAACATACACTAAATTCATTGGTAAATGTCGACTTATTGATTAAATTTGTGACCTTAGTAAACATACACTAGTGAATGTCGACATTTATACAACGATATTGGTGAATGTTGGTAATGCCGATATTATTTAATCTAATTTAGGAATAACGGAAGGGTCGCAATTATAAAACAGGTATTATACAAATTGATAATTTTGATAAAATGTTTTGTTACATACTATCTAGTACCTATGCAGCACAAAGTATTGTACAAGTTGATAATTTCGATAAAGTGTTTTATTGCCTTACCCAACTACTTTTATTATATCTAGATAACCTCCATGCTATCCTGTCTTGCCATAATTTAGTGTGGTATTGTCATTCAACATACCTAGTTGTATATTTTTATTTTTATTTACAATTTTTTTTTTAAATGGAAAACATGCGCGAATTATTTTATAATAAATTTAATGATTTAATATCTAAAAAAAGAAATGATAATTCTTTTTTTCTATCAGCTGAAAAATATAAATTTTTAATTAGTGAAGTGAACATTTTAAAAGATAAAGCTAATAAATATAGTTCCTTTAAAACCAGGAGAAACAAATATAAAATATTATGTTAAAAATGAAGAATTATTTGACATTATTCAACAAACACACATTCAAACTGGTCACGGTGGACGTACTCGGATGATTAAAGAATTGCAATGTAAGTACAAAAATATTACATATGAAATTGTTATGCTGTATTTGAGTTTGTGCATTCAATGTCAAATAAAACAAAAAGCGCCTAGAAAAGGTATTGTTGTGAAGCCTATAATAAGTTCGGAGTTGAATTCCCGATGCCAAATAGATCTTGTTGATATGCAAACATGTAAAGATGGAGAATACAAATTTATTTTAAATTATCAAGATCATTTGACAAAATTCATACAACTACGGCCGTTAAAATCTAAAACTGCGGAAGAGGTTGCCCATAATTTGTTACATATATTTTTAACTTTCGGGGCACCAAATATTTTGCATTCTGATAACGGTAGGGAATTTGTGAATAAAATAATCACAGAATTGTGTTTAATGTGGGATGGTATAAAAATAGTATACGGCAAACCACGCCATAGCCAAACCCAAGGTTCAATAGAGAGAGCGAATCAAGATATTCAAAACCTATTAAGAGCATGGATGTACGAAAATAATACGAATAAATGGGCGGATGGTCTATATTTTGTTCAATTTACAAAAAATACAGCATACCATGAAGGTATAAAGCAAAGTCCGTATGAAGCTATGTTTGGCACAAAAGCCAAAATGGGTCTGTTTTCGTCTTCTCTTCTTCGAGACAAATTACATGAACTTGAATCAGAAGAGCATTCGGAAAACATAATCAAAAATATGAGTACGTACCTTTAATAATTATATTCAGTTGATGAAATAAATAATAATAAATACTTGAAAATGATTAACAGATTCTGAAAACATTGATCGAGAAAGTCTGCAAGAGTCGAGTGATGCCGACCAACATGACAATAATAATACAGGTATTAAGTATAAAAAATTCATTAAAAATAAATAAATAAATAATAATAAATACTTGAAAATGATTAACAGATTCTGAAAACATTGATCGAGAAAGTCTGCAAGAGTCGAGTGATGACGAACAACACGAAAAAAAAATATCAAGTACGTTTTAACTATTAATAGATAAACTAAAGAACGAAACTTAATTTATTCATTTCAGTGTGTAAAGAAAATTTAATATCAATCACTGATGTACAAAGAGATGTACAAATTTCTTTAAGGGAAGCTTCTACATCAAATTCATTGATTGGTGGGCAAGGATATACAAGATGTAACTGTAAAACAAAGTGTACTAACTACAAAAAAGTGTAAATGTAGAAATGTTGGCATTTTATGTAGTACACAATGTCATGACAGTTTGTCATGCTGTAATAAGTAATATTATAAAACAATCATAATTTAAATACCTAATAATTATACAAATATAATATAGTATAATATTGTTTAATAATAATAGTAATAATAATTTTTTTTGATTTAATTAAAGATATTATGTTGTTTCTACTTTATAACATAAAATACATTCAACTATTAACTATATGTATAGTACTTTTACCAATTCATTAGGTGTATGTTGACATTCCCCAGGTGACTGTCAGCATTCACCAATTGCGGACATTCACAATAACATAATCATTAATTAATACTTTAGTACGCTGTATTATAGTCGGCGGCAGGAACGGCGGTCGTTCGTTATCGTAACACATCGGCAATGGTCGAGCGCTAACGACTCATCGAGGGGTCCCGTCGCGTTCCGTGGCTCAGTTTGCATGCGCAAAACACTACCGTTCTCTCGTGAAATAGAGTATAGAAACCACTAGAATTGGACGAGTGGTCAACAAATTAAGAAGCAGAGGTGGAGTCGTAGGAAAATTTGCTAAAGAGTAGTCCTAACTTGGAAATATGTTGTAAAAACAGAGATAACCGAAAATTATATCTCTGAGGAAAACTGTAATTCTTAAGTATTAGTAAATTATGATTAACACAGAATTTTTTATGTAAAAGAGTTAAAAACATAAAAATAGAAATATGTTAAAAATAAAGTATTTTCTTCGGATGCATAAAATAATAAATTATTGACATTAATATGCATTTTTTTTTATCTAGTAGAAAGTTTACAAATTCTATATAATTTTTCCAGAAATTTTTCCACAAAAACAAAAAAAAAAAAATGGAGACTAAATCATTAATTCGTGACCAAATCAAACAGATTTTGAAGCAGCAGAAAGAAAACTGTTATGGTCAAGATGAAGATGAAAGAATGTTCCATAAAAATATTAAAAATATTAAAATTCAAATACAAAAGGCGGTGCTGAAAGAAACCAGAAAAAAACTGATCGAAGAAAAACAGAAATTAATAAACAGTTTTAACAGGTTAACTGCCATATGTACCATATATGGTACACTGTTGTATTGCCAAGCAATTAATACAATTTATTACAATGTTTGTCCAATACGCTATACCACAATAATCATAAAATAAGATTTTTAGTTTATGCTTTTAGTATTTGAATGGTTATTATGTAATTATTTATACTAAAAAATTAATTATTTTAACATGTACCAAAAATGGTACACGCGGCTCTGCATTATAACTTACACTTAATTTTATACTGCAGAGCCACGTGCACCATTAACTGTACACGATTAGTTTAATCATCATGACTAATAATAATCTATAAATGTTAGTAAAGTACTTCCTAGATGGTACGCATAATGTCCATGTCTTGGAACTATTATCTTATCGCTCATTTAGACATGAAATTATTTTATTATTCTTTAGGTTTTTCCCTTTATATCTTGTTTATTATTTCTGATTATTATTATTATTATGTCGTATACGGGCTATCGACAAAACTATACACGGCCACACGGGTTTGTCTTAGTAGACGGTTGTATTTCATTGCGTTGTGTTGCCTCGTATCAATTTCAAATTCTTTTGTTTATTTTGTATATTTATAAAATATTGAAATCGAAAATGAATAGACAAGAAATAGAAGCTATGCTGGAATCAAATTCGGACTCATATTCGGAAGATTACGACGATACTGACGCTGATCCAAACTGGTCCTCGGAAAGTGAACCGGACGAAAATATTTACGAACGTGAATTATTGGATAATTGTAACGTAACTATTAATACGATTGGTAATAATTGGAATAACGATTTTTCTAATGGACAGCTAAATAGTCATATAATTTTTAATCCTGATGTAAATACTACTGGAATAAATCCAGATATAATTGAAACTATGTCTGATGCCAGTCCTATCGACTTTTTTTATCTTTTTTTTGACAAAGAAATTATTGACATGTTAGTGGTTGAAACAAACAGGTATGCTAATGCTAAAAAAACACAGCAGGCTTATCTCGACATGCTAGAATTAGAAAATGGGTCGACACAAATGAGCAGGAAATTAAACTCTTTTTTGGTATTGCTATGTGGATGGGCATGGTGAAACTGCCATCAATTGCTCACTATTGGAAAAATTCTATATTATATTCTTGCAATATTCCAAAATGTATGTCCCGAAACAGGTTTGAAATTATTTTGAGTATGTTACACATTTCTGATAATGACAAAGCTCCTACTAATGATAGATTATACAAAATCCAAATATTGATTGATTTACTCGTCGAAAAGTTCAATAGTGCAGTAATTCCTGAAGAGTCAGTTTGTATCGATGAGTCTATGGTCCCTTACTTGGGTCGATTATCGTTTCGGCAGTATATTTCTAATAAACGTCATCGTTATGGAGTCAAAATCTTTAAGCTGTGTACACGGGACTTTTATACGTCAAAATATAAAATATATGCAGGAAAAGAAGCGACAATGGGTGATTCAGTTTCATGTAAAGTAGTAATGGAACTAATGGAACCATATCTCGATTTCGGTAGAACATTGTATGCAGATAATTGGTATAACTCCATTGACTTAGCGGAAAAATTATTGCAACGGAAAACACACTTAGTAGGAACTCTTAGATCAAATAGAAAAAGAAATCCTAAAGATGTAACACAAAAAAAACTTAACCGGGGTGAATATTTGCAAAAAAGAGTGATCGCGAAATTATGGTACTAAAATGGAGAGACCGTAGAGATGTTCTTATGATAAGTACAAAACATTCAAACACGATGGAAGAAGTCATGGCTAAAAGAGGAATTAAAATAAAACAAAAGTTGTTATCGACTATAACCGTGGTAAGGGATACATCGATTTAACTGATCAAATGGGATCTTATAGTAGCTGTCTAAGAAGAGGTGTGAAGTGGTACCGTAAAGTTGCTATGGATATTATTTGCAACACATCATTATTGAATGCGTTTAGTATTTATAAAGGAGTCACTGGAAATTCTAAGTTTCAAAGACGACATTATTATTGGATTAATTCAGCAATCAAACAGTGTTCCAGAAGTTCCAGAAGTTCCAGAATTATATGATGAACATAAGTTGGTAAACAATAAAAAAGAGGTCGATGTAATCAATGCTACAAATACATTTCTCGAACAAGAAGGTAATATACTTATACTACTTGTTATATTTTATTATATTAAATAAATACATTTTTGTATACAGGGACGCAGATGGCAAGAAAGAAAACCTCTCGCGTATCAACGATTTGTCCTAATGTGATTCCTATTTTTGTTTGTTTGGATTTTTTTTTCGAATTCAATCATTCATCAAAAAAAATAAAAATAAAATGTTACAAAATAAAATTAAAAAAAATGATTATGTTACAAAATAAAATTAATTGATTAAAATGTTAAAAAATTATAAATTTGTTTCGCTATTTTTACTAAAACATTACTAGGAGGCCACACACATAACTCATAGAAAATCACATTTACGTGTACCCATTTTGGCGCACGGTGTAAACTAATGTCATGAATCGAATGTACCTTATATGGTACATGTGGCTCGATAATAATGTTCAGGCCGTGTACCAGAAATGGTACACATAGCAACATGTTATAAACATTAAAAAAAGCCATGGCAGTTAACCTGTTAAACATTTAACCTATATAAATTATTTATGTGAGAAAAATAAACAAAAAGGTCTAAATAAGTTATATAGCAGATTGGATAATGTTGAATAATATTGTGTTTTTCAATAAATAATTAAAATATTATTTTTTTTTTATTATTATTTATTATTTTAAATAAAATAGAAATATGTTGAAAATAAAGTTTTTCTTCAGATGCATAAAATAATAAATTATTGACATTAATATTCATTTTTTTTTTTTTTTTATCTAGTAAAAGTTTTACAAATTTTATATAATTTTTCCAGAATTTTTAAAAAAAAAAAAAAAAAAAGGAGACTAAATCATTATTCGTGAGCAATCAAACAAATTTTGAAGCAACAGAAAGAAAACTGTTATGATCAAGATGTAGATGAAAGAATGTTCCATAAAAATATTAAAAATATTAAAATTCAAATACAAAAGGCGGTGCTGAAAGAAACCAGAAAAAACTGATCGAGAAAAAACAGAAATTAATAAACAGTTTTAAACATTTAACCTATATAATTATTTATGTGAGAAAAATAAACAAAAGGTCTAAATAAGTTATATAGCAGATTGGATAATGTTGAATAATATTGTGTTTTTCAATAAATAATTAAAATTATTTTTTTTTTTTATTATTATTTATTATTTTAAATAAAAATAGAAATATGTTGAAAATAAGGTTTTTCTTCAGATGCATAAAATAATAAATTATTGACATTAATATATGCATTTTTTTTTTTTTATCTAGTAGAAAGTTTACAAATTTTCTAACATTTTTCCAGAATTTTTTTAAAAAAAAAAAAAAAATGGAGACTAAATCATTAATTCGTGAGCAAATCAAACAAATTTTGAAGCAACAGAAAGAAAACTGTTATGATCAAGATGAAGATGAAAGAATGTTCCATAAAAATATTAAAAATATTAAAATTCGAATTCAAAAGGCGGTGCTGAAAGAAACCAGAAAAAAACTGATCGAAGAAAAACAGAAATTAATAAACAGTTTTAAACATTTAACCTATATAAATTATTTATGTGAGAAAAATAAACAAAAAGGTCTAAATAAGTTATATAGCAGATTGGATAATGTTGAATAATATTGTGTTTTTCAATAAATAATTAAAATATTATTTTTTTTTTATTATTATTTATTATTTTAAATAAAAATAGAAATATGTTGAAAATAAAGTTTTTTCTTCAGATGCATAAAATAATAAATTATTGACATTATATATGCATTTTTTTTTTTATCTAGTAGAAAGTTTACAATTTTATATATTTTTTCCAGAATTTTTTTAAAAAAAAAAAAAAAAATGGAGACTAAATCATTAATTCGTGAGCAAATCAAACAAATTTTGAAGCAACAGAAAGAAAACTGTTATGATCAAGATGTAGATGAAAGAGTTCCATAAAAATATTAAAATATTAAATTCGAATTCAAAAGGCGGTGCTGAAAGAAACCAGAAAAAAACTAATCGAAGAAAACAGAAATTAATAAACAGTTTTAAACATTTAACCTATATAAATTATTTATGTGAGAAAAATAAATAAAAAGGTCTAAATAAGTTATTATAGCAGATTGGATAATGTTGAATAATATTGTGTTTTTCAATAAATAATTAAATATTATTTTTTTTTTTATTATTATTTATTATTTTAAATAAAAATAGAAATATGTTGAAAATAAAGTTTTTTTCTTCAGATGCCTAAATAATAAATTATTGACATTAATATATGCATTTTTTTTTTTTTTATCTAGTAGAAAGTTTACAAATTTTATATAATTTTTCCAGAATTTTTTTAAAAAAAAAAAAAAAATGGAGACTAAATCATTAATTCGTGAGCAAATCAAACAAATTTTGAAGCAACAGAAAGAAAACTGTTATGATCAAGATGTAGATGAAAGAATGTTCCATAAAAATATTAAAAATATTAAAATTCAAATACAAAAGGCGGTGCTGAAAGAAACCAGAAAAAAACTGATCGAAGAAAAACAGAAATTAATAAACAGTTTTAAACATTTAACCTATATAAATTATTTATGTGAGAAAAATAAACAAAAAGGTCTAAATAAGTTATATAGCAGATTGGATAATGTTGAATAATATTGTGTTTTTCAATAAATAATTAAAATATTATTTTTTTTTTTATTATTATTTATTATTTTAATAAAATAGAATATGTTGAAATAAAGTTTTTCTTCAGAGATGCATAAAATAAAAATTATTGACATTAATATATGCATTTTTTTTTTTTTATCTAGCAGAAAGTTTACAAATTTATATATAATTTTTTCCAGAATTTTTAAAAAAAAAAAAAAAAATGAGACTAAATCATTAATTCGTGAGCAAATCAAACAAATTTTGAAGCAACAGAAAGAAAACTGTTATGATCAAGATGTAGATGTTTATGCGATAAAAACATTCAACGAAGACTAAACGAATTGTATAACAAATTAGATGCTGAATAATATTCTATTTTTCAATAAATAATTAAAATATTATTTTTTTTTTTTATTATTTATTATTTTCTCGTGTAATTTTATAAATAATTTTATACTTTTAATTAAAAGATTTTTTTTTTAAAAAAAGAAGTTGATGTTATAATACATTTTTACAATATCATGATTGCTTATACCTATGTTTTTTTTTTTATTTAATTTATTTTTTTCAGTTTCATAATGAAAAGAAAAACGGTTACAAAACGCCAGCGGATGTAATCTTCTGATGAAGGTTTATTTGAAATTGAGAGATTTAAGAAATGTTCAAAAACATTTTTGATTAAGAATACTTTAGATTTTATAGACTATATGCTTTTTTTTAACCATGCTAGTGATAAATTAATTTTAAAGTTAAAACAATCATGTTTACAATCATCTATAAAATTTAATTTACATGTGGATAGTGTATACGAACGAATACTCACACAAGAAGTTCAGGACATAGCTTTCAAAACTTCTAATACAGGGGTCTCCAACCTACGCGGCCCGCGGGCTGGATCTGGCCCACCAAGGTTTTTGCACCGACCCGCCAAGCAAATTAATGTTTTGAAAATAATATATTAATTTTCATTGTTTTAATTTATCTTTTATTGAATAAATTAATAAAATAAAATAAATTTATAATATTTTCTTTTGGTATTATTCATAACAACTTATAATACTTATATATATATACTAACACAAACTAATAATAAATAAACTCGTCAATCACACTTATCTGACACTTATATTGTACTCGAAACTTACGCGATAAGATACGATCGACTTTTTCCGTTGTAATAATAAGGCTATCGAACGTGTAATCGATGGGTTTTTCTAACTGCGCGAGTCTACTGTAGTGTATCGGGTATATAATATAGAATCAGTTTTTATAATTATTGCAGTTTAGTGTTGCTTCTTATCGAGTGTAGAGCTCTGTGCTGTATTAAAATAAATATGAGTTTAAGTAAAAAACGGAAAGTCGATACAGAGTGCCGTGTTTTTAACAAAAAGTGGAATAATGACTATTTCTTCATTGAACAAAGCAATGTTGCTTTATGCGTTATTTGCAAGGAAAAGGTTGCAGTTATGAAAGAATATAATATTGGTAGACATTATAAAAGTAAGCACGCATCTACATACTGTAATGATAGCCACTCTTCACAACTAGTTAATACAAGAACTAAGAAGAGTGTTATCATCATGTCCCTCAATATAATTTATTAGATTATAACATTGTATAATACGGTCTCACAGATATTTATATTATAATAAACATCTGTGGTCTTTTATGCTTATGTCCTTTACTCCTTCTATACAAGTACCGTTATAATCTGTGCTCGGATGATACCCTTCGACCACCGGCCAGATTGACACAGATTCATTCCCTCTGCGTTCGCCCTTGATGGCAGTCATACGTAATAAGCTATATTAATATATGTTCATTATAATATTTTGTGTTTTAATTGTTTTAAATAATAAATATACTCTTTTAAGTATTTCAAATATATAAGTTGTGTTCTTGATAAAAAAAAAATAAATCAAAAGTGGTTCAATATCAAGCCCATTTCTTCTTCCTTCGTACATCGAAGACCTAACGGATCTTCAACCAAATTAAGGTGAGTCAATTTGCCATATAACTAAATCCTTATGTATATATATATACACCTACAGAGGTGGACATTTATATACATATAAGAAGGTGGTAACCTGAAGTGTGTGACTGTGTACGTAATATACACAGACAACGAATCATAATTAATAAAGAAAAGATAAACGCTTATATTGCGCACACAGTCCATTTTCACGTTACTACAATACAACGAGTTATCTGGTAAACTACGATCAGACAAGTTTGAAATATTAAAACAGAATTTACTAGCTCAACAGTCAATTTTTACAAAACGATCATGTGTCAAAATGAATCCCTCGTAAAAGCAAGTTTTCAAGTAGCTCGTACTCTGGCGATAGCCGGAAAACCTTTTACTGATGGCCAAATTGTAAAGGAGTGCATTTTGAAAACAGTTGAAGAGATTTGTCCCGATAAAATCAATTTATTCACCGGTATAAGCTTGTCAGCGAATACAATTGCGCGACGTACCACAGATCTCGGAAATGATATTATTCGTCAATTAAAAGATACTGCTAAAAGCTTTAAATATTTTTCAATTGCTTTGGATGAATCTACCGACACTTCAGACTCAGCGCAGATGCTTTTATTCGTTCGCGAAGTCAATGAATATTTTGAAATAACCGAAGAATTGGCCGCCGTCCACTCAATGAAAGATTCATGTACTGGTCATGAAATTTTTTTGAAGGTAAAAGAATCTATTTTTGCTTTGGGTCTTGGTTTTAACATTTTAAAAGGCGTAACTATTGACGGTTTTATTTGGATTAATGAAAAAAATGTAAATAAAATTAATTTTATAAATATTGGATGATATTTTACCAACTGCCATATGATGGATTTAAACACGATACACGATGCAGGATTTAGATGGTACAACCTAGCACAAATACGTTGTAAAAATTCATTATTTTTTGTTGATAATAAAACATATTGAGAAAATGAAACCAAACTTTATAAAAAAAATTATCATAAAAAAACTTTATTTTACGCTTGTGATGTTTTTGTAATTGTTTCTTTTCAATTTAAACTCTTCAAAACGATAATTTTTCATACAACATGATAAGCTAGTATGAAATAATATTTGAAATAGAAATATTTTCATTTTTTTTTTTTAATAATACTCCACTATATAATATTAACATTGTAACACGAAAACAATATAATACAATATTTTTTTAGCAGTGTAATTTAGATTTATAGATGGTTGTTTACATATTTACTACATCATCAATTAATAACAATAATAATAGCTTAATCCTATATAAAACTATAGAAACTATATCAACTAGATCAGTAAATTATTTTATTGTACAGAATAAAAATAAAACTAACTATACACACTATAATATAACAACTATTTTTTAAATATTCTTTACTACACATTGCATTATAAACTTGTTCACTGTTAATTTACCGTGTTACTTATAACACACATGTGTGTGTAGACATATAATATACCTGTTGTATATAATACACATACAAGCTTTTACCACATATGCTAATTAGCTAACATGTACAACCAATCATTTATGTTTGAGATTTTGAGTTGTATATTTAACATGTTCATTCAAATATACATTTAAGAGCTTGCGGATTGTTATACCACGCCAGGGGCTCATACATATGCATTTATTGAATATTACATCAAATCACAGCTAACTTGATCATATATCAGTTGAATTTTCAACTTACAGTTATTATGCACAATAATAATAACATGTATAAAGCATCTTTTTTATTTTTTATTTGTTTTAACTTAAAACAAATGTATATCAATGTTAAAGCAAATATGGTAGATAAGAACAAATAGCTATTAAATAAGTATGTACAATTAATAATAAAGTTATAATGTAATAATAAAATAAAGATTCAAACATATTGTTTTATTAAAAAAATGTTTTAATTGTAGTTTATGTAAAAAACCAGATAAAATCTTTAATTCATAATTCAGATAAAAATTGTATCAAACATTCATTGTTTTCAATTAACTAAATGTGTTACTATTATACAGTAAATGTACTTATGAATTAATAATCATCTACAAGCATAAAATTGTTTTTACTTGATATAGTAATTGAAACTATTCTTAAATAAAATGGAAATGATGACTTAAATGATACAGATTTGTAATAAAAAAATTAAATTACCACACCAATTTTAGAGGGAGGAAGTCACCAGTCATTACAACAGGTAAAACTTTATAGTACATTTCAACAATAAAATAATATTTTATAAACCAAACGACAAGATGCTAGGTTGACCATCGATAAAAATTATAAAGATGAATGTAGGGCGAAGGTCAGTTATGGACATTCTAGAAGGAGAGGATATCTTAAGTGCCTGAAATGTGAGCAATGTGTGGTTTATGCATTTATTTTCTCAATTTTCTGCTAATAAAGTTTTGGTGCTGCTCGGATATGCGGTCTACCGACGGGACGCGGTCTACAAACATGCATGTAGACCGCATATCTGAGCAGCGATAAAAAAAACATTAAAAGATAAAATTGACCCAAATATAATTTGCTGTGTAATATAGTTTTGTATTTTCCAACTATATTTATTGTTGGGTACTAAAAGACAAAATCACTGATATATCACAGTGTGGTAGTGTATTTATTAAGTTTGTTAATAATCGAACAGCCGTCGATCAGTAACCTAACCGTATATTCATCATGCAATTAAAAGAGTTCTATTCGACCGTCGCCTGTAGTGAAGAAAATGCCACTGCATTTTTAAGGGAGCATGGCTTATTAGATACTGTCAACGAAACGTTACCATGCCATAAGTGCGGTAGTGAAATGGTAAATAGTAGAAAACGCGATCGCGGAGGTGAATTTCGTCCGGTTCTTCGGTGCAAAAAAAAAGGGTGCCAGACTTCACGCAGTGTACGACAAGGCAATAAATTTTTTCACTATGAGGACTTGAACAACAAGTCTAATAGTAAACTAAATTGACGGAAATATTAGAATTGGTTTTTTTTTTTGTATTGGACATACCTCTTAGAACAACAGCCACACTAACAGGTAGGTGCCAGGAGACAGTTACTGACTGGTTTAATATGTGTCGTGAAGTATGTTCAAGTATTGTTCAAAAACGACCAAGATGCTGGGAACTGTCATAAATCCAATAGAGATTGATGAGGCAAGATTTGCCGGAAAAAGAAAATATAATCGTGGAAGGTTACTTAATGGTGATCAACCCGCTTCATCAGAAGACAGTGATGCTGAAATACACAACGGTAGAAACCATGGACGAAGAGTTGATGGGCCTTGGGTTTTTGGACTTAAAAATGGTTCTGACTGTCGATATTTTTATGTTCTTCGAAGAGACAAAAACACATTACTACCAATTATTCTACGAGAGTGTGAAGCTGGCTCTGTTATTCATTCAGACGAGTGGGCAGCCTATAGATGTTTGAAAGATAATGGATTTATTCATAACACTGTTAACCACCAGCAAAATTACGTTGATCCTTTGACGAAAGCTCACACTCAGAGCATAGAGAGATCATGGTTGGATGCAAAAACAAAAATTATGAAAACAATGAGAGGCACAACCATGCAACTTTTGCAATCGCATCTCGACCACTATTGTTGGAAAGTTGCTAGGAAAGAAGAACCTGATTTATTTATTGCATTTTTGAAGGACATTAAAGCAGTTTATCGTTAAGGTTTTTATACATAAAATTATTTTAATATTTTTTTACATAATTTTTAATTTTCTTAGTAAATTTTTTTGCTTTTTTAAAAAATATTTTGACTTATGACATTGCGTATTGTATTATTTATTTACATACCATTATTTTTAATGAATTTTACTAATATACTAATAATTAATATATTTGATTATTATTTTAATTTGGTTATTTATTTACATACTACTATTACTATTAACTGCGTATTATAGGTGCGCGGTCTACATAATATGTAGACCGCATATCTGAGCAGAAAAATGTCGGTAGACCGCATATCTGAGCAGAAAAATGTCGGTAGACCGCATATCCGAGCAGCACCAAAGTTTTTTCAATGTTTGAAAATGGTAAACGTTTTTAGCAAAACTGAGAAAGCTAAAAAAGAAAGGCAAGATGGTTGACAATCCACAGCAAACAGATTGTTTTGTTGAACTATAGGCGTGATATTGGAGCAACTAACTGCAAGACCTATTCTGTCTATTGATCATTGAAAGAAATAAGTTCTTGCTTGAGGTGTAAAGAATATATATAAAAGTAATAAAAAAAAGAGAAAAAAAAATTAATAATAATATATAGTAATATTAGATAAAAAATGTTATTTTTATTTTAGTTCTCAGATCCATTTCTTCATGGTGTATTTTGAATTCACTGTGATTAATAAAACTGAAATAATATTGCACTATTGGTGTCTGGCTAAATCTCCAATAACTTGCAAAGGTAAAAACTAGTAAAACTGGAGGGGAGCCATCTTGTGCTTATACAAGATGATAAGTTGAGAAGGTTCAGGCCCTATGACTTGGAAAAGGTACTGCAGGCAATCAAAAAAATATTTCGCCACAAATAGGACTTGATGAGACCTTTGTTGGGACAATTATACAGCAGTATAACCAAACCATGAGGGTGAGTCAAACTTGTCAACGACTTATCTTCAAAGATACCTACACACTATAAACAAAGACCATATAATAGTACTATGGAACGGATCTACAGATGTAACAATAATTAAACGTTAAGGATATGGGAAAATTTTAGAGTATTTTAACATAACCACATAATATAGCGACAGAAATAATAACAAAAATTTAAAAAAAAATGGTAGAATGCTCAACTTATTGGAAACTCGTGGATTGGTATGTGATACGGATCACCAACTGAGTCTACATTTTATTATACAACCTGAAAATCTATCTCACATCACAGTCTTGCTACTTATTCTTACTCTAGACTATTAACCCAATAGCCCAATTATTACAGTGGCGCAGTCAAATACAAGTCTTCAAAGAAGTTCGAGGCGAGTCAGGCAGGTGAGTCAATCCAATTCAATCTAGGGAATTGATTTAGGAGAAAGTAGAGATTCAACTTCATACACTCCACGGAAGCAGCTTTCACAAGTCACAGTCAAGGGATTGATCAACCTTGACGACTCCGGAACACAACAAACATTCAAAGTCAGGCAAGCAGACCATGTTAAACAAAAATATGAACCAAGCAGTAGGAGCTGGGATTTTGTGAGTTGGAATCATGTCAAAAATGGGGTCAATTAAATTATATAAAATATGCAGAAAACACAGAATGGATAAGAGGAATTAATATAATAAAAATAACAATCATTCTTCATTGAAGAATTAAAAAGAATTATAAGCACTGAAGTATCTACACATGTATAAACTTAACATGAAGACAGTATGTATTAATTGACATATTTTAAAGACTAACAAAAGATTAAATGAACATTTTTAACTTAAGAAATTAAATTAAATTTCTAGGAATATTGGTTATTAATGAAGGATCACTGTAAGGGAGAATGTAGTTATTAAAAATAATAGAAATAACATGAGACCGTAGCTTCATACTCTATTACCCTAAATAAATATATATATAACATATGTACGTAATAATTTTAATTGTGTTATTCACATAGATAATATGTTATATAGTAATAACTATTATTAGTGGAAGGTTTTATTATATTAACATAATTATTAATTGATATCATAAAAAAAAAAGAGAGATAAGAGGAAAAGAAACATTTATATTATATACTTATACTAACAATTATTAATTTCAGCAAATGAATACTATTCATATTAGGCCAGGTTCTTCAACCGTTCAGTTATAAATGACTTAAATATTTTCGGACAAACTGTGTCAGATAAAATCATTTAGTGAATAAACTTCCGAATAAAACACAAAATCAAACAGTTAAATGTATTACATACTCTACTATTAATGTTAATTCTAGATGCAACCACGTTTATTTATTTGTACCACTTTATTATTATACTTACGTCTATATTTAGTGTAACAACCCCCCTACTATTTAATGTATAATATGTAATTACTTGTAGCCAATGGCCCTAGTCGCCGAGGTATTGTTATCAATAAAAAAAAAAAAAAAAAACACAAGTGTTTTTCAATACAAATTTATTCTTCAAATAGTTATTTGACGAATAAAATTATTTGGTAGATAAACCAATTTAGTGGAACTGATAGCAGTGGTAGTAATAGTGGATTTTGGAACCAGTTATAAACATTTTTTGATTATGATTGGTCAACATGTTCTTATTAATGGTACTCGTATTATCAATATATTAATATTTTCGTTGGAATTAAGTCTTTGTTAATCATAATTTAAGACTTGAGTTTTTGTTGTGCTGTGCTACGAAATGGCATAAAAAAATAATTTATTTAAAAGTGCAAGGGCTACAAATTTTTCATTCAACAAAAAAGAATTGTTATTGAAATATGCTAGAGAAAATCAAAATATTTAGGAAAATAAAGAATCGAACGCTGTCTTGGAAAGATAAAAACAAATGTTGGCTTAAAATTTCTGAGCAGTATTAATTCAGCTTCATCAAGATGTTTTCATTAATAATTATGTTTTATACTGAGAAAAATCTAAAAAAAAAACATAAATTGCTTTATTGAAGATAAAACTTAATTTTGTACTGTTGTATCTAAGAGATGCTATAAGTTTATAACTTAAGTACGAAGGTATAAAGAAGTTGTTGAGAGGCTCAAAAAGTGAATTATTTAAAACTAGTGGTGGTCCCTGTATAACTGAATATTCAGGTACTTGTGAATTAGAGAAACACTTGTATGAAATTTTTCAGTTGAAGGGTACCTGGCTTTGTAGATTCTGATGCTGGCAAGTTAATTTCTAAATTTTCTAATTTGATGTAACTATATATATTTTGAATTTTCATTAATACAGTTAGCCCAGTTAATGGCGAAGAACATAATCTAACACATATTAATCTGGAAAAGTTAGCTAAATCAAAAGATAGTTTTAATGCTAATGATATCTAATCTTTCAGTTAAAAATATAATTTTTTTTTACCATTTTCTAGTTTTATATTTTGTATTTGTTACATTTTTAACACTAAAAAAACAAACTTTAGTTCTGGATAATTTATATGGAAAATCAGTATTATATAATCCAAACATGCTATCTACCCAGTGTGCTAATGAATCGATAATAGACAATATTTCAATTTATTGTAAATCATGCCAGTACTTCTGGTGTATTATTTAGTAATAATAAACAGTCTTGTTCCACCATCGAATCCACTAAACTTTTAAAATTTTTTTGGTTTGAATTACTTGTGTTTTGGTAGTTTTTGTACTCATAATTAGTATGAATAACATTACACCAATATTTATCAATGAAGATGAAATGGTAAGTTTTCTTATTTCTTAAAACTATTGTACCTAAAATCTAATGACTAATATTATTTGATATTTTACTTTTTCACATTACAATATAAGTGAAAATACTGTGACAATAAAAATATGTTATTAGATTTTAATTGTATGGTAATTTTAAGTAATTTTTGTAGCTATTGTAGCTTATTGTAGTTTATTATGATTTTATTTCAATAAATTATTGTTAATTTTTTTGAACAGTATTTGTCATCGGGTGGTGAAACTGAAAGTATACTGGATACATATGAATATGGGACTATAAGTAGCGATGAAGTAAGTAAATATTTTTAAATTGTAACCAAGCAATAACCCACCTGTATCAGTGTCATGGTACTTAAATATTTCTGATTATAAATTTATTTCAGTATAATTATGAAGATGAAAGTATAATGTATGACAGTGATAAAGACCCTGAGTTTATACCTGCAGCTATTATATCAAGTTCAAGTTCTGATGAACTATCAAATACTGCAACCCTCACTGTAAGTTTATTATTGAGTTTATTTTATTATAATGATTATAATATTTTGTTATTTATATTATCCTTATTATTTTCTTAAGTATTTTGAGCTTTTGGAACTCAAAACTAATTTAAATTTAAAAAACAACATTTTTAAAAAACAATTTTCATAGAGTATTTTATTTTAAACAAATCATAATATAATTTATTCAGCCTTGAATTATAAATAATAATATGGCCTAAATTAACATAATGTTTAATCATATTAATTTATGAAACTACATTTCAAACAATATTATAATATTAGGTATTACAAAAACAGTATTTTTTTGAATCTGGAATTATATACTTTGGCATGTTTCTATTCACAATACAAAATGTTTGTATTTGGAAAACTATAAAAAATAATTGTTCATGCCTTGAAATAGGTGTATCTCTACCTACCTATGTACCTACAGCTAATTACATTTTATACACAATTATTGTAGTTTTTTGTTTGATGTCAACAGGTTGAGAATGCTGTCATTGTAAAAAAAAGAACACGTACAACAGGCATGGAAAAATCTCCAAAAAAAAACGTAAAACAAATAGAAAGAATGGAATGATGTTAAAGTAAGCAACTATTGAATGCTGGGGTTGAACATTGTAACCGAAAGGGCAAAATTATAAAGGCAAAAAAACTGGACCACCTTGTATAGATAAATGTAGAATGAAATGTATTGACAAATTTAATAATGATGTCCGTAAAACCATTTTTGATTTGTACTGGGGATTGGGTACTCATACAAGGCAACGTGATTTCATAACTAAATATATAAAAGTAATTGAAAAAAACAAATAACTATCTCAATAGCGTCGCAGTCAAGAAAGAGAAGTCTAGAAAATATTATTTACCAATCAACAATTTAGAGATTCAGGTTTGTCAAAAAATGTTTTACAAACATTGGCTATATCCGACAAAGTTGTTGATAATGTCTGCAAAGATTAATAACATCTCCAGTTTTAAATAAGATATGAGGGGAAACATAGCAATCGACCACTATCTATAAAAGAAGATGTTAAAAATGCTATTAGGAAGCATATAAATAGTTTTCCAATAGTTGATTCTCACTATGTTAGGGAAAACACAGCAAAAAAATATCTTGAAAGTGGTCTCTGTATTTCTAAAATGCACAGGTTATATTTGAAATGGATTTTAGATGAACCTTTGACTAATTCCAATAACAGTGTAATAAATGCAACTTTAAGGCAATATACTGATATATTCAATACTGAGTTTAATTTGTCTTTTTTTAAACCTAAGAAAGACCAATGTGATGTGTGTAAGGTATACAAGACGGCTTGTCCTGAAGAAAAACTTAAACAAAAAGATTTATATGATGAACATTTACTAAACAAATCATTAGCAAGAGAACTTAAAAATGAAGACAAAAGAAGAGGCATTAGCAGATCCCACATTTTGTGTTGCCGTATTTGACCTGCAGAAGGTATTGACAGCTCCTCCATGCGAAGTCAGTAGTTTTTATTATAAACGTAAATATGCAACTTACAATTTCACTATATTTGACATTGGAAAACGCCAAGGTTATTGTTACATGTGGACTGAGTCTGATGCTAAACGAGGATCAAACAAAATTGCTACATGTTTGTTAAAGTTTATGACACTTATGAAGGACAGTGGTATTAAGGCATTCAGTTTTTATTCTGACAACTGTGGCCGTCAAAACAGAAACCGATTCATTTATTCTATGTGGGAATATGCATCTGCAACTTTTAAAGTCACCATTGTCCATCGATTTTTGGAGGTGGGACACACCCAAAATGAAGGTGACAGTATGCACGCTACAATAGAGTGTGCTAAAAAAGGTAAAGTCATTTATGTACCGTCTCAATGGGTTACATTAGTCAGATGTGCCAAGTTGAATAAAAATTCATATTTGGTTTTTGAGATGTCAAATGAAGATTTCCTTAACTTCAAACCCATGGTTGAAAATGCAGATTTAAATTGGCAAAAATCAACTAACAACGAAATCATTAAATGGAATAACATTAGGGAAATATCGACATCTTTTGAAATACCTTTTACTTTAAAAATTAAGTATGATTATTCGAACACAGATTGTGTCATAATGGATATGATTTTAAAAAAAAAAACCAGGGAGACATCAAGCACGAACCCATTTCCCAGTAAAAGCATATAACTCTAAAATTCCTATACATACACTTAAATTGCAAGATTTGTTATATTTATGCAATAAAGGACTAATTCCATCAATGTATCACAATTTTTTTAAATCTCTATACATTTTTAAGATGTTATTGTTTAAATATTATTTTATTTACATTGATCACAATATTATTACATTGAGTTTTAAGTTTTATTATTTTTTTTATTTTCATAATATTTTATTTTGTGATCTTGACAATGAAGGGACTGATATTAATATTGTTATAACCTAATATTAAGTATTTTATTTTTAAATAATTTATAATAAAATTTATAATATATAATTATACTCAGTTATGTTTGCATATTATTTAATTTTATCCTCAAATAATGATAATATAGTTGGCTTTATTAAAGCCTTCATTAAAATAGTTCTTTCCTAAAATTAATCGACTCATCATTATTTAAATTGAGATACGTCTTCATGAAAATTAAATATTTCCCACGAAAAAAAACTTAACTTGAGTTACGTCCTCGTTGAAACGAAACATTTCCAACGAAAAAAGACTTAACTTGAGTTACGTCTTCAAAGTCTCAAAAAAAAGACGTGACTCAAAGACTTAGGTCAACAAAAGGTAATTAAACAAAAACAATACATTTCCAGCAAGCTACAAAAGAAATAAAAACTAACTAGTAAAAAAAAATTTTAAAAACAATCACCATGGGAATAAGAATTTAATTCCGAAAACGTTTTAACACTCTCCTGAAAAGTAGTGAATATTGAGTTACGTCCTTCTTCTTAGGGGGTGTCGATTTATACAATTAATTTAATTATCAGCAAACAACATGACTGGACTAACAAGAACAACTCAAGATTTTTCGAAATACGTATTAACACATTGATGGACAGTACTGCTATAGCAGTACTATTTTCAATGGTTTTATACAGTAGAGAATTCCCCACTGCCCCACTACAACTCAACGGACCATTGGGCACTGTATTTTAAAACCACTTATTTCTGTTTTTGGTATTTGCTGTTATGATAATAATATTATCGGTAATATTATTGACAATTATTTACGACAGCTGATCAGATATTGAAATCACTGTTTATAATTTATATAAACTATCGATTGTTTCGTTATAATATTTAGTTTTGGTTATTCAGTTGACTATCGAGTGAATGTATATATTACCTATATAATATAATAAATTATGTCATGAAAAAACATTGAAGAAGTGTGTGGTTATTTAGATGAATTGTTCGAATCTGACTCTGACAGCTTATCATTCGTAGACGACTCAGATGCCGATCCCGACTACAGGTTTCCGAGTAACAATAAAAATATGTTACTAACACCATCTGGTTCTAATGCAGAAATCTAATAAAATAAAATATGGAAAGATTTGTTTGATTGAAAAAACAAGTGTCTTTATAAAATCAAGCGATGATGATATGGATAATTTATTTAATGATAAAAATAAGTTTAATTTAATATACAGAGAAAAAATAAGATTTGTTGTGGAAAATAACACATTTTCTGTTTTATTGTAAAATAGTATACAATATAATTTTAAAATACCGATTTTCAATAATGCTATTATTTTGGAAAATAATACAAATAATTGCAATGAATCTTTTAAAATAAAAATGTTTAGATTACCATTAGAATTAATTATATCAAAATCAGAGTATAAAAAGTTGGATTTTTTAATAGAAAAATCAATAGATCAATATAATGAATTTACTTATAATAAAACATGTGGTTTTTTATAAATGTAAACTTAGCTCCTGTAAAAAAAAAACCGCCTTATCTTTATATAATTATATAGCACCTTTTGTTAAAGAGAATGATATTGTAAAAATATAATATTAAAATATTGGAGTTTTTATATAGTCGAAGAGTGTACAAGGCCGTGTATTTTTAAATTATTATTTATATCAGGCGATAGTATAATGCTTAATGATAAACTATTTTATTTTACTGTTAAATTGACTACAATTTATTTCAATCATCGTCATATGGAATCCCTGAAGGGCTGCACGTAACAATGTCAATAATAATAAGTATAAATTTGTATTTTTATTATTCTTATATTTTGTTTTATAAATATTTAGATAATACAAATGATAAAAGCATTTGTCAATAGATACTATATCTATGTTTGAATTGAAAAAGTATATTCAATAGAAGTCTTAACCTTCAGCGTTATAGCTCAAAAACACAAAAATAAAATTATGATAATATAGTAATATTATAATATAATATTATAGTTACAATTTAGAATTTCAACAGAAACCTTATTTAACTGACAATTATTTTAAGAAGTCAAATTGTAACCAGTCAAACTTTTTGTGTATGAACATAATTTTTTTGCTTGTTTAAAATGTTTATTTTCTGAAGCAAGAATAAATATAATTAATCCAAATATACCTAACATGGGTCCTTTGCTTATTTTTCAATGTAAAGGACAATTATGTGCATAACAGTAGGTTACCATCGGTATGGCCAACAAAAGAACAAACCGTTGGAGATCGCCGAGTACGACAACTATATGAGTGGTGTTGATCGATCAGACCAGATGGTCAGTTATTATAGCAGTCCAAGAAAGACATATAAATGGTATAAAAAGGTAATTTTTCATTTACTCGATGTTACAGTTAGGAACTCGTTTTTTATCTATAAAAAACATTTTAACACTCCAAGTATGAAATTTATAACTTTTCGTGATTTACTCATTAAAAATTTGTTCAATATTCCGAACAATGTGACTGCAAATGAACTGTTTGTACTAAAGAAACAGCCATCAATGCTTCCAACAACCAATCAATATCAAGAAAGAATTCCAATACTAGAAAATTATAAGAGAACTATTTATTACAAAAATTGCTTACAGTGCTACAAGAACAATAAAACCAAAAAACAAACGTCTTTCCAGTGCAAGCAATGTGCAAAACCACTTTGTGCTGGATTTTGTTTTGAAGCTTATCACAAAAAGTTGTAATTATTATAATTGAATGTTATAATTGTATTCAAAATTTTTTTTTTTCAATGAGGTTTATATTTAAAATAAAATGTTTATATAATCATACAAACCTACAATTGTACTATTATTTATATAGTATTTATGTATTATTTATTTATTGGTTATATATTATGAAATAATTTATGATTTTGATGTATTACAATCAAAAAAATGATTACAGCTATAGCAGTAATGTCAATTTACATAGACTTTCCAATGTACGTACAGCACCACTGCTATAGCAGTAATAAAAAAGTGCGTTTTAAAAGCAGGTTATGGGAATTTAGATAAATAAAAACTGTCCGTCAATGTGTTAAGGTGGCCATAGCTGGTGACTCCGCCCTAAGGAATTTAAATATTTTCTATTATTCCATTGTTCCATAACCATAATGAATTTCTCGTCAAAATGAAGTTATTTGGTTTTTAATTCCAGCAAATGCATTAAATTAAACATGATGTTACTCAGGACAAAGCTCAAAGCCTCTTATGTGAAATAAATCAAAAATTTACGTTTTAATGTCTCTGAATTCAGAAAATAATACACCATCATCTAGTGATAAATATTTCAATTTTAATATTATCAGACAAACATTTTAATCCTTCAAAACAATGAACCTCTTATGTGGGCTCCTCTAATGTTTCTCTGATACACTTCTATGTGCATAGCGGTGGATTGTCACACTGTTGATATGTATAATAATCCATTATTATAGAAGTTAAATGACGTTACTGAACGAGCATAATAGTATTATGGAATAATTAACACATTGGCTGCCACATGGACGCCGGCAACCCAAATGATTTTATTTATTGTGAAGCCAATTGGGTAGCTGGCAACCCAAACCGAATTATTTTTCAGGGGCCGCTTGGGTCGCAGGCTACCAAATTCCACATTATCTTAAATGAACTTTACTTTAATACGGCCTGGAGATAGAAAAATATAGATTTTACCATGGCGTAGACAACAAAAAGTAGATGGTTTTGAAAAAAAAAACTATTGAAACATTCAAACTTATAAAAGATTTATTATTTTATCAAAATCGGAAAATTAGAGCTATTTTTACAAACGTAAACATTTACGATAAATTATGTGAAAATAGTATGGCCCACCACGCTCAGAAATTACTTGGGGCGCCGGCGGCCATGCGGTAGCCAACGTGTTAAAATATTTTTTCGTAGGTAGTATAGTGAAATTAATTTCAAACCAACTTAGAAGTAAATATAATAGTCCAATAAAAACATCGAAATGCAACAACTTCCAAGACCTACTCATTACTTATTGAATAATGGGAGTAAAAATCTTAAACTTAGAGCATGCAAACCAATAACAATGTAACAGTTCCGGATACTCTGCAAGATGAACAGCCATTGTAGTTGACCTGGATGTGGTCAGTGTTCACAGCTCCGGCTTCCATGGCAAGACTGAAATTCTACAGTCGCTGGTACTGAATCAACAAGTTCTCGCCGTCGTAATGAGACCTAACCTAGCATAAACAAAGGTTAAAATAAACAAAAGAAACGCAAACAAGTGTTTTTCCGATACGCGAAATCGACATACCTAGGCGTCGACAGACAATGAGAACGGTAAACAGTAGAATAATAATACAATATTATAACGCGTTGTATTATTCGTAATAATATTATTGGCGTACCGAACGGAAAACAATCACCGTCGGCGTTTGGAGGCGACGAGACGAAAACAGTGCGCTCACAGCGGAGCAGTAGGTACCGACGAGGGAGAAGTGAAATTTGCAAATAAATGGCCGACCAGTCCACAGTGCACCGACGCCGTACGACGCTACGCAGTACACGTCCAATTATTGTACGTCGTCAGACGGCATTCCGAGCCAAACGTTCCGCGGAGGGGAGGCTGCGGCGGCGGCGGTGGTTGTTGTTGTATACGTGTTGCCGAGCCGGCGGTGAAAGGAAACGTCGTTGCACCCGAACGTTCACAAGGTCCAATTTCCGGTGGTTCCCATTCTGCTGATTGACGAACCGTGCGACACGTAAACACTAAGCACTATGAAAAAAAAATAATAACAATAAACATTCGTATCGTGATGATTGTGGAGGAGCAGCGGTCGTCGTGACGACGACTCGACCGACGTGTCTTGGGTTACCTATAAAAAAAAATACTTTCGACACGGTTTTGTTATGTACGAACAACGAGGCAAAAAATTGTTTATTTTGGTTATTGCAAATATAGTTGATACTTACAACACAGTTGATGTCGCAGAGAGAGGTGATAGTCGGCGAACGATTAGCGACGTGATTACGCGCGATGCCGTAGACGACAAAAATGAGAAACGGCGAGTTGAAAAAACTGCGGGTTCAGCTGACGTGCACTTTGCTCATGAAAGAGCGAAAGACTAACGAACGGCGAGCTGCGCCCGCTACGGCAGGCAGGCCCGAGGTCGCCGCCGCGATGCGACGCCCGACCGGCTTCATCTAACCAGTGTGACCAACTGTCCTTACACTACTTACCGACTACGTGGAAAAATTATAGCCCACCGCGTCATGATATTATGATAATAATTGATAACAATAATAGGTAATTTAATAAGAGACGCAAGACTTACGCAAATTAGTTAAATAAATTATTCGCCTTGGGGCTTGGGTTCACTGAAACATTTTTCATTTAATATTCATATCGATTCAAAGTACGACATTTATATTGTTCGTGCGATACTGCAATGTCTCTACGGTATGTGCCACGTCCGGCAGATATTTTGCTGGCGGTCGGCGGCAACAAAAAAAAAGGACGACAAAGAAAAAATTAACACCTGCCGATCGACGACTGATGATAAAGGCTGAGTTTAAGAAAACCGTAGTATTTATACTATGAATGGAACCATAGCCTATATCGGCCATGTAAATAATTTTAAGCACTTATTAGCGACGAGTCGCTGGTTGAGATACGATATCTGCGAATGAGCGAGTACCGATACCTACTCGTTACATATATATATCACTAAGTAACTACACATATAACACTCATGAGTTCCCAGTGGTAATGTAGTTATTAGCATAAATATGCAACGAGTATACACACACTAGTATAATATTATGATCTGGGAAGAAAGCCCACTGCTGATGTTATGAAATACTTGAGTGAGAATAACAAACAGTTGACGCCACATAAAAAATAATAATAATTAGGTACATTTCGTATTATAAATTATATGAGTTATGACAGTGACAGATTTATTTATTTAACTATAATAATACATTGTTACCTATAGTGCAGATGTATAATGATCGCCGATCAGAAACTTTGCGTTTACAAATATTAAATTCCAAATAAGAGTTAAAATAATTATAGTACATAGGCAGTAGGTATTATTACATTATTGCCATAATGCCATCAATAGTTGATCGATTTAAATTACATACATCGATATGTATAGCCACATTGATATAACAACGTTTTTTTTACATTTGTTCATGGAAGATTATAATTTATTGGTTCCGATTAATTGTACCTATACGAAAAACAATTCAGTTGTCAGTGTGAATAATTTATATTATATTTATATTGTTATTACTTATTATTAGTACGGTATCCGGTAAGTTAAATTAATATTATAAAATTACAACAAAATAACTATAATAGTTATTCTTGGTTATTTAATATGTAATTTTGTCAAAATTTGAACATAAAATAACTATAAAAAAAAAACTGCGTTTTTATATTTTTGAGACTTTTGGGTTACGGAATAACCTACATACGTGGAACCTTGTTGTAAGTTTTCAATCCTTAGCTATAAAAATTTAACATTTTATAATTTTTAAATACAAAATCATTTTTTAATTTTAAATTTTGATTAATATTGTCAAAAATAAACTTTGAATGCTTTAAAAAAAAAATGTGCTCATATATTTTTAATATTTTTCAACTGATTTTTAAGCAATATACCAGGAGCCTCGTATTAAATTTTGACGCTTTTTGGCTGAACAAATAAATTTTATTGATATTTATAGAAACTAAGGAAATTGAAATTTGAAAATGTCTTCAAACAGCTCAAAACATGCTAAAATATTTTGAAAATTTTATCAAGTATAGAAGTTGATAAAATAAACATATGATATAAAATTAAAATGTCTACGGTTATTCGTTTTAGAATTACAACAATATAAGAAAATCGCTACATGAGGAATCGAAAAAATATCCAATGTTGTAAAAATATGAACGATTATAAAAATATAATTTAACTTTCTTATAGACATTTTTTTTTTAATACAGGTAGATAATATTATAAGGAAATCTTGTATTATATTTTAAAATCTTAGATTTAAAAAGAAAAATGTTTGTGTATTTCTAACTCAAAATTATTTACAAATTTTCGTGATTTTTACGCCTTTTTTCAAAATTTGAACTTTAAATGCCATAAAAAAAATTTTGCGTATGTATTTTTAATATTTTTCAACTACTATTGTGCAATACATCAGAAGCATTGCATTACATTTTCACGTTTTTTTACCCAACAATTAATATTTCATTGACAATTATAGAAAATAAAAACGAAAACCGACAATGTCCGTAAACAGCTCAAAAAAAGTCAAAATATTTTCAAAATTGTATGGTGTATAGAAAATAAAAATATAAACATTCAGTGAAACTTTCATATGTATCTATAGTTATCTGTTTTTAAATTACAACAAAATAACAAAATCACTACCTGAGGAATATCCAGTCTTGTAAAAATATGAACTTCAAACGCTTATAAAAATTTAATTTGATTTGCTTCTTTAAAAAAATTTACCTCTTCAATGCATTAACTAGATTCACTTTCGATCCGCTCAGAATTTAAATGTAATAATATATGGAAATAATTGTTTTTCCAGATTGAAAAAGTCCAAAACAATCAGTTCTATCTGCAAAACTTGACTTTACTAAAATCTAGTCATGTAGTATATTATAATTTATAGGTACCAAATATGTAGGACGTAGGTATCTAAGAGTTTATATTGTAATTATTAAAAATAAAAATACGTAAGTAGTGCATTTTTTTAATACATTATTCAGCATTTTAGGGCATTAAAATCCTAGCCCTAGTAATAAGTGATAATAAGTAATAACATTAATAATGATTGACGACGATCGATGTTGTATTGTTTTGACTAATCTGTACGCTGTCTTAACTCATCGCATATCTAGGTATGTATCACCTTTCGATCACGGCTGTAGATAGAAATACAGGTATGTAATTTACCTACCTATGTTATATTTTGGCGATTTGGAATATAGACCGATAGCCGTAGACCGTTGTAAGTAGCCTGCCTAAGAAGGTTTTTGAGACAATAGTCTCATTATAACATGACTAATATGGGTGGGTGTGTTAAAAGTGTTTAAAAAAAAAAACAAAAAATAAGTAATAAAATATAACAATTTTATTGTTGTTTTTTTTTATTGTTATAAGAAAAATGATTTATATTACACAGTTAAAAATGGATATATTTTATCTAAGTAAATTATTTGTTTTGTATTAAATTTAAATGTTTTTTTCACCACGCCACTGGCCGTGGTTTCAGCGGCGTCCTTTGTGAAGTGGTCCTTTACGACCTATACGTAAACACGTCGTGTATCTACTTACGAACGATTCTTATTCGAACAGCCTTCGAATTGCGTCAAATTCGATGAAATACAAGCTGTTTTTTTCGTACTCGTATAGTAGCAGTTATTCGTCGTGTTCAGGATGTTATAATAACGTTATACCTATGTATTACCTACACAAGTGTAGTAGTGTCTACTGTCTAGTACATAGTACTTATACAGTTATACGCTCAGAAAAAAGGCACAGTTTATATTTTTATGATCCATGTCTCTGTGGAACAAGTGTATAAATTATATATTATAGGCACGTGCATAGCCGGTCTTCGTCAAAAGAATACCTCTTCTTTTCCGCCGATACACTTTTCCGCAAAATCATAAAACATTTAAATTCATAATCGTAGACCGTAGTTCATTTAACGTACCTATAACAATAGGCCTATTACACATTTACACATATTAGTATAACTGTTATATCCTATAATATTTTATCATTATACAGATCACGAAAAAATATTAATTTTGACAAATTTCATTAAAGCTTGACATTTATAATATATACGTAGGTACACTTGTAAAAACGGAGTTACTATATAGGTAACAGTATAACCTGTATTTTTTTTAATATTTATTAATTGTGGTAAAAACATGTTGTAACCATATAGGTTCTAAATTTAAAACAAATTGTACTATCTCATAAAATGTCTGTGTCAGGCGATGTTTCTGGCCTCTCTCTAAAGAGTATATTATAACCTATATTATATTATGAAAGTAAATATTGTGTCCACGTTAAACGTTAAGCAGTTATTTACCTATGTATAATATACTGCAGTATTATAAAAATTGCAAAATTACCATAAATTATTACAATACAAATATAAACTATACCTACCTTTCATAGTTGATTTCCATAAGATAGATATCGATGTACATAATAATCCCTCTTTAAAAATCAACTAGGTATGAATGGTACATTAATCATATCGAATATTTACATTGTACAGCTAAAAATAAATTTTAATGTTCGATACAAATATCGATGTCATTGATCAGAATAACAATTTAGATAGGTAGTTGTTGTTCGTAACTTATTATCAGTAGTATAAGAAGTCAATAAATACTATGGTGCAAGAATTTAACATATACCTATTATATGGGTACCTCCATAAATTATAATAATATATAATGCAGGTAGCAAATAACTATATATTTTAATAACATATACGTAAGGACTTTTTAGGTACTGAATAATATTAAACAAATAATATCATTTAATAATAATTTAATTTAATTTATTCAACTCAGCCCTTGTAACATAGTACAATATACAATTATTATATCGATGACTACACCGCGGCAAAACATAGCAAACCGAAATTGGGTACATACTGTGCATTTTGATATCTAATTATGAATAATTATTGTCCCCTGTATTTTCATAAGATAGTACAAAAAAACCAAAACTCGTAACAATAATATCAATATATTATATTTAAAACAGTTGGTAAAATTGACTTACGAGGTTTTGCGGTGTAGCCTTCGATATTATATAGTATTTACAATAGTTGATTAAACTTTTCTTTAAACAAGTTTGTGGCAAAAGGGTTGTTGTCCGATGGCAGCTATTAATTAATAATATACAACATTTAAATAATAATTACAAAAGCATAAGACAAAAAAAAGAGGGTAAGTGGATGTCACTCTGTTGTACAGTAGGTTACAAGTGGATCACTGTAATGGATGGTGTTCAATTTGAATTCAATGATATAATATCATTGTATAAGAAAAACGATTCTGAGCGAAAACGGTCAGTCAGCCTATGATATTACCAAGTATATTTGATGATATTATTGTGAATAAAGTAATTTATATATAACCTATTTACGTGGAGCCTTGTTTTAAATTTTCAATCCTTAGCTATAAAATTTGAACATCTTATAAATTTTCAACTACAAAATAATTATTAAATTTTAAATTTGATAAATTTTGTCAAAATTTGAATTTTAAATGCTTATAAAAAAAAATTGTGTCTATGTACTTTTAATATTTTTCAACTGCTATTGTAACAATATATCTGGAGCCTTGCATTAAATTTTCACGCTTTATTTCCCAACAAATAAAATTGTATTGATATTTATAGAAAAAAAAACTAAAAAAATTGAAAACGGGCAATGTCCGTAAACAGCTCAAAAAGAGTCAAATTATTTTCAAAATTTTATCGTGTATAGAAAATGCTTATATAAACATTCAGTGAAATTTTCAAGTATCTACAGTCATTCGTTATTTAATTACAATAAAATAAGAAAATCGTTACATGAGAAATCGAGTTAAAATCAAATGTTGTAAAAATATTAATTTCAAACGCTCATAAAAATTTAATTTGATTTGCTTGTAGACATTTTTTTTTTTTTTAATAAAGGTAGACAAATTCATGGGTAATCTTGTATTACATGAATTCTCAACGCAAAATAATTTGCTAATTTTCGTGATTTTTCCGTATTTTGTCAAGATTTGAACTTTAAATGCTTATAAATAAAAACTGTGACTAAGGATTTTTGATTTTTTTCATCTGCCTTTGAAACAATAACTAGGTGCCTTCTATTAAATTTTCAAGTTTTTTTAACCAACAAATAAAATTGTATTGATATTTATAGAAAAAAAAACTAAAAAAATTGAAAACTAACAATGTCCGTAAACAGCTCAAAATAAGTCAAAATATTTGGAAAATGTTATGATGTATAGAAAATGGAAATATAAACAACCAGTGAAAATTTCATGTATCTACGGTCATTTGTTTTAAAGTTACAACAAAAACCAAATTCAATTTTGTGAAAAATCGATTTTGCGTAAAAATTCCCGTTTTTCCTTAATTTTTCTTTTGTTTTTCTTGGCGCTTTTGAAAATTACTGGGAATTTTAAATTTTGACCTCCCCAAAGCACCAACGTTATTCACTTTCCAATCGAAAAAGATACTGAAGTTGAAAATCGAAGCATTATTTCGACTACTTATCGTGTACACAGACACTAAAAAAAATAAAAAAAATAAATATAAAAACACACATCATTATAAAATCAATACATTCATCGTTCCACTCAGAATCTAAAAATATTAAAAATCCATAGTCAGAATATTTTTATAATATTTATACTATTTATTAATTATTTATACATTTTTCCCACTTTTATATTTTTAAAATTTCCAATCTAGGAGAAAGTTATAAATTTATCTAGATCATTATTATTAATTCAATTAAGATCAAAAGAAATCCAATCAAAATAAATATAAATTTTTTTTTTAGTTTATATTTTATTTTTATAATATGAGTAAAAATCATAACAATCTATACTCGATAGGATACCGTATAGATTCTTTTAATATAATGTTATGTGAGTATAGTATTTTTTTTTTACACTAAGAAAGAAACGCTTATAAAGAAATCATATTGTATTCATTTTTGTTTTACTTATACTTGTTTTTATAAAAATTATAATATATTTATTTAACATTGATTTTCCTAGAGATTTAAGAGATAACTAATTGATGAAAGTATGAAATATTGGAACAAATTCAGTATAGCTCCAAACCAATTTTTGTGAATTTTTTTTTCTTCAATATGCGTATTTTTGTATGTTTAATTATAAAAAATCATTCAATTTTCTTTGGAAGTTAGTGTTAAAAAAACTTCAAAACCCTAGTTATTAAGTTAAAAATACCGAACTATTTTTAATAAAATAATATTGATCGTTTTTTTTTAATTTTCTACATTTATATAAAAAAAAAATCACACAGACTCCTACATTTATTTGATTGTATTAGTCATATTACTGGGCTCTGTATTTGAATGTGTATTGTTATTGTTTACCTGGATTCATGGATAGCAAAATAACGAAAGCTATAATATATTAATAAATTAAACGAGGCGCAAAACATAAATTATTTTATTATTTTCTGATAACTAACTTGACAAAGTATATTATTGTTGTAGAATTGCCAATTTTTGGTATGGGGGTGAAGCCCCCGCAGGTCTATGTGATACAATTTCAGTGGTGGTAGTCGAGCATCTATGTTTGCCTCATGAAATAAATGAGTTCACGCCCCAATGATTGCCAAGTATATTTCATGTAATTATTGCTATTAAAGTAATTTATTTTACTATTAGACTTACTGTTTGTACTTACTACAACAGGTTAAATTAATTTTTTCCAAAAAAATTGGATTTTAAAATGTCGTTGTGTGTATATAATAAAATAATATACTTTAAAATTTTCAAGTTCACACAAATATATTTAATTATAAAAAAGGATTTGAAATCTTAATTTTACGTTTAAATACCTAATGTCGTCCAAATTTAAACTTAATATATCTATATAAAACAACCAGATAGTATTTCTACATTTTTTTAGATTTTTTTGGTTACAGTATAATATGAAATATTTTTGAGGAATCTTGTATTCAATTTACATGCATATCGACCCAACGAAAAACATTGTATTGATATATTTTATAAAAAGAATAACTAAAAAAATTAAAAATTAAAAATGTATACCTATAAATAACTCAAAAAGGGTCTAAGTTATTTGTAAATTTTATCATGTATAGAAAATGATGAAATACATATTTTAATTTAAGTATTTATGGTTATTAGTTTTTGAATTACAATAAAATAAGAAAATAGGTGTATGAAAATTCGTTAATTTCTGGATGAATATTTAATTATTTTTTCCTGTCGTTTTTTAAAACTAGCGGGAACTAGTTTTAAATTAATTAATATTTGTAATAATTTTAAAGTAATTTTTATTTCAATTATATTAATTTATTGTTTTCTTTAAATTAAAGGACCACTTATTGGTTAAATTTAATATTTAAATATAAAAATACGTTTTCATTAAATTAAAGGAATAAGCCGATAATGTACCTGTTAAAATTAAAAACGTCGTGTACTTAATTGGGAAAACATTAAAACAATAAATTAGGGATATCGTAATTTTTAAAATAAATTGTTATCAACAAATTTAATTTTGTTATTTTGTAGTAATTAAAAAAATATAAATAGAACTAATTAAAATTGTTGAGTATTTAATATTTATTTTGTTCTTTTATGGAAAAAAAATTAATTTTTTTTTTAATAATTTCATAATATATAGAAAATGTTATTATATAAGGACATTTTGTTGTACAGAAATGATTTGTTTAGGATAAGTGCGGCAAATTGTTAAATCCGCTCCTGCTGATGACCAAAAAGCTTAAAAATGTAATAAATAGTGAAACCTCAAAATACCAGACATTTTCGGTTATTGAATTTTTGTCAGCTCTTTGGAGGTGTCCGTTAGAGAAGGTTTCACTATATAAAGTTCCTCATAAGCTTCATTGTACTTTCCATCGTACATTAAAATAAAAATGATGTATCATTTAGGTAATATTAGAAGGTTACAAAATAATAAAATATTATCATATATCTACCTTTAGTTATAATATATTCACTGAAACAGATGTTTTATTTAACGATTCTTAATACAACAATATATAACTTTGGAAAAAATCATTACCTTATCATGTGATTATTATTCGGACGTCTAAAGTATTAGTTGAATTTAGAGTGAAGTACTGAAGTAGAATAGTTTCCCATCAGCTTAACTTGTTTTGATTTATTATAAACTTATGTTTTACTGCCAAATCTTAGATTTTTAAATATTATTCTCGATAAAATATTTTGAGCTGTGTCAAAAAACTTGAAAACTTAATCCAAAATTCCTTATAAGTTGTTGTTATAGTATATATTAATAAAAAAGTTGAGCATAAATCAACAATATTTTTTAATGAGCATTTGAAGTTAGAATTTCAATAAGTCACAGTTTTTATTTATAAGCATTTAAGATTCAAATCTTGACAAAATACGGAAAAATCACGAAAATTAGCAAATTATTTTGAGTTGATACTTCATAAAAATTTTTCTTTTTGAATCTAAGGTTTGAAAATGTAATACAAGATTATTTATAAGTTTGTCTACCTTTATCAAAAAAAAAAAATGTCTACAAGAAAGTCAAATTAAATTTTTATGGTCGTTTGAAATTTATATTTTTACAACATTTGATATTCCCTCGATTTCTCGTGTAACGATTTTCTTATTTTGTTTTAATTAAAAAACGTATGATTGTAGATACTTGAGAATTTCACTGAATGTTTATATTGGGATTTTCTATACAAGATAAAATTTTGAAAAAATAATTTGACTCTTTTTGAGCTGTTTAAGGATATTGTCAGTTTTCAATTTTTTTAGTTATTTTTTTAAAAATATCAATAACATTTTATTTGTTGGGTAGAAAAGCGTGAAAATTTAATGCAAGGCTCCTGATATATTGTTACAATAGCAGTAGAAAAATATTAAAAATACATATGCACAATTTTTTTTATAAGCATTTAAAGTTCAAATTTTGTAGCTGAGGAATGAAAATTTATAACAAGATTCCTCGTAAATAGGTAAATATAAAAAATTACTTTATTCACAATAATATTATCAAATATACTTAGTAATATCATAAGCTGTCTGACCGTCTTCGCTCGTTTTTCTTATACAATGATATTATATAATTGAATTCAAATTTAACACCATCCATTACAGTGACCCATTTGTGACCTACTGTACAGCAAAGCGACATCCACTTACCCACCTTTTTTTAAAATTTATTTTAATATTTTACATTTTGAGTGGAGCGATGAACGTATTGATTTTATATTAATGTGTGTTTTTGTAAAAAAAAATGTACGACTGTCGTAACGGAAGTGAGCAACAATAAAAAAAGATATACAGTGGGTGCTCGCTATAATCGGTAAGGATAAGTATTTAGTTTATTGCCATGATGAGGGGTGGAGAGGTGGTGCGCCGACACATTCTGGCAACAGGGCACGAAGGTTTATAATATGCCTCTCTTTCCCACACTATCTCTCTCTCCCTCACTCTCTCTCAACCCACTCACTATCACTCACTCTCTCGATGCCTCTCTCTGACTGTTTACGGCTCTCCATATTCTTTACTATAAAATGCCATGGTCACCTGGTCACGTCATGCACGCTCACCGTGCGTCTCTCAGGCAGCAAACCACTCTCTCATTAGCCACGAGTGTCTTTTTCGTTTATATATTTTATTATTTATTATTTATTTTATTATATTTTACTATTTTCACATGTCGAGGAAAGAGAAAGAGAGTGAGAGAGAGATAGAGAGAGATATTTAGTGTGCTCCTGCTCACGCGTTCACGGGTATAGAGCTCTAAAAACAGTGTTTGTTTTTGTCATGGGACTCCGAGAAAAACACTGTTTTTTTTTAATTGCATATAAGCGTCAGCCATCTAATTATATTATTGTATTTTGTCTTTGGTAGCTAAACCTTAAGCCACATCTTTAGATTTTTTTTCTATAAATGTCAATACAATTTTATTCGATGGGTCAAAAAGCTTGACAATTTAATACAAGACTCCATACTATATATTTTTACAGTAATAGTTAAAAATTTATAAAATATGAAATTTTTATAGCTGAAAATTGAAAATTGTAAACAAGGTTCCGCGTAAATAGATTAACAAATTACTTTATTCAAAATAATATCATCAAAATATATACTTCGCTCAGAATCGTTTTCCGCATACAATGATATTTTATCATTGAATTCAAATTTAACATCATCCATTACAGTGACCCCCTTATACCCTACTGTACAATAGAGTGACATCCACTTACCCACCTTTTGTAAATTGCATCGTATGTTTAAAATTGCATACATAACAGTTAATGTAAACAGTATGTTATTTATACAGTGCACTATAATGTAGAAACATACGCGTTGGTACTGATATACCTACCACATAAGCGTGTATTCTTTTTTTTTTTAATTATACAAATAGTATATTTAGGTCATAGCGGTACCTAGTAAAGTGGTAAATGGATGTTGATAATGACAATACCCGTGGCCAAAAACTGCTATGACAACCATCACCGTACATTTTTAAACATACGTCTCAATATAAAATAAAATAATTGCATGCAATGGAACAAAACGTACAATTTATAAAAATATAAAATAATATTATATTGAACTAGTGTAATATTACATTAATATACACCATACAAATGAATACAAATAAAAAATTGTTCAAGGACCTATACCACCTTGCTATACATAATGATATTATTGTGAGATATGTATTACACATGTACCTATACTACAAAATAATATACTATTAGGTGAAAAAATAATAATAAATGTTGCTGTGCCTACCTGGCTACATTTGGGAATTTCACATAATTTACGCACTCATTAGAACAAAATTGTTCAAGGACCTACTATACATAATGATATTATTGTGCGATATGTAGAACAAATGTACCAACTATAAAATAATATACTATTAAGTGAAAAAATAATAATTTATCGCAACTATAATAATACAACTATTATAATATTATAACGAATAAAGTGGTTATAAAATTTTATCTATAATTCATATTACGTGGGATGTATATAATGTTCGTAGAATGAATAATTATTATTTTGCATTTTTATTATTTCTGTATAATATATATATATATATTATATTATTTATTTTGTGGTATCTCAACATTCAAGAACGCTAAGTTAAAGCGTGTGCTTCCCGTTCCAGTATAATATTTTATCTAATCCTTTATATTTTTATAATATTATTATATACATATAATGATTAATGAATAATGTCATTCAAACGGATGACAATCTAATATTATAATAATATAATTGGTTAATTTGTGTGTATGTTTTAGAATGCTCAGTTTTAGATTTGCAAGTTTTAGAAAATCTATATTTTAGAATATGAAACTTTTATTAAAATTGTGTTTTCGTCATACAGAATATAATACTTTTAGAAAAACAGTGTTCTGGAATAGGTAAGTATTTATAAGTTTATGAGAACTTTGCTAATAACTAATAAGTAATAATCTATAAGGTATTAACAATTATCACATTTACATTTTGTTCTATCAATTTAATAGATGATAACTATAATTATGTTTTTCATAATATATACATTTTAGATTCTGAGCGGAGCTATGAATGCATTAATTTTACAATGATGTGTGTGTTTTTTTTCATCAATCTTTTAGAACAGTAAAAATGCTTGGATTTTCTTCAACAGTAACTTTTCTGATAGGAAAGTGAATCTAGTTGGTACTTTATGGGGTTAAAAGTAAATATTGTCCAGCAGTTTTCAAAAATGCAGTGAAAAAAAAAAGAAAAATTAAGGAAAAACGGGAATTTTTACGCAAAATCTGTTTTCGAGAAAATCGATTTTGGTTTTTGGTGCAACTCTAAAACAAATGACTGTAGGTATATGACATTTTGACTGATTGTTTATATTAGCATTTTCTATACACCATAACATTTTCTGAATATTTTGAGCTGTTTACGGACATTGTCAGTTTTCAATTTTTTTAGTTTTTTTTCTATAAATATCAATAAAATTGTTGTATTTATTGGGGAAAAAAGAGTGAAAATTTAAAAGAAGGCTCCTAGAATATTGTTTCAAAGGCAGATTAAAAAAATTAAAAATCCTTAGTCAAGGTTTTTATTTATAAGCATTTAAAGATCAAATCTTGAAAAAATACGGAAAAATCACGAAAATTAGCAAATTATTTTGAGTTGATACTTCATAAAAATTTTTCTTTTTGAATCTAAGGTTTGAAAATGTAATACAAGATTATTTATAAGTTTGTCTACCTTTATCAAAAAAAAAAAAAAAATGTCTACAAGAAAGTCAAATTAAATTTTTATGGTCGTTTGAAATTTATATTTTTACAACATTTGATATTCCCTCGATTTCTTATGTAACGATTTTCTTATTTTGTTCTAATTAATAAACGAATGACTGTAGATACTTCAAAATTACACTGAATGTTTATATTAGCATTTTCTATACACAATACAATTTCGAAAATATTTTGATTTGTTTTGAGCTGTTTGCGAACATTAACAGTTTTCAAATTTTTTAGTTTTTTTTTCTATAAAATTTAACAAATATAATTTTATTTGTTGAGTAAAAAAGCGTGAAAATTTAATGCAAGGCTCCTGATATATTGTTCCAATAGCAGTTGAAAAATATTAAAAATACGTAAATAGGTTATGTATAAATTAATTTATTCACAATAATATCATCAATTATACTTGGTAATATCATTGGCTGACTGACGGTTTTCGCTCAGAATCGTTTTTCTTTTACAATGATATTATATCATCGAATTAAAATTCAACACCATCCATTGCAGTGACCCACTTGTAACTTACTGTACAGCAGAGTGACATCCATTTACCCACTTTTTTTTTATTAACTTACAAACCATTGCCTAATATATCACCTGATTATTGATGATCAATATTTTTAAATAAATAACATATTAATATGGTACAAATGATATTTTTTTTTATATAATACATGTTAATTTTTACGTGCCAAAGAAAATACGTATATTATAGGAATTGCTTTTTTGATATAATTCCCTTTAGGCATGGAGAAAATAATTTAAACCAAATATTGAATTGTTACTAAATAACACTTTAATTTTTTATTTTTTTATTAGATACCTACAAGTTACAATTATTTTAGTAAACATAAACAATCGTGTTAGTTCGTTGACTCTTTTTCGATTTTGGTAATTTAATTTCTAATTATATATTATAATAATCTAATTTACAGTGTTAATCGCCTCAGTTAATTTTTTTATAAATCAAACACTAGGGTAGCTTATGATGTAAAAATATCGTAGATTGAAAAATAAAATAACTTTCTATTTGACTAAGTTAAGTTAATTTTATTTACTAACTCAAATTTCAACTTATCTAGTTATATTTTTAGATTCTGATTGGAAAGATTAATGTAATGATTTTACAACGATATGTGTTCATTTTCAATTTTTTTTTTTTAATTTTGTGTTGTCATCACTTTTTAGGACAGTAAAAATGCTTAGATTATCTACAACAGTATCTTTTCTGATAGGAAAGTGGATCTAGTTGGTACTTTGGGGGGGGGGGGCTATTTATAAGTTTGTCTACCTTTATCAAAAAAAAAATGTCTACAAGAAAGTCAAATTAAATTTTTATGAGCGTTTGAAATTCATATTTTTACAACATTTGATATTCACTCGATTTCACATGTAACGATTTTCTTATTTTATTGTAATTAAAAAACGAATGACTGTAGATACTTGAAAATTTCACTGAATGTTTGTACTAGCATTTTCTATACACGATAAAATTTTGAAAATAATTTGACTCTTTTTGATCTGTTTACGGACATAGTCAGTTTTTAATTGTTTTAATAAAATTTTATTTTTTGTCTAAAAATGCATGAAAATTTAATACAATGCTCCTGACATATTGTTACAATTTAGCAGTTGAACAGTTGAAATATTAAAAATACATAGGCACAATTTATTTTTATAAGCATTTAAAGTTCGAATTTTGACAAAATTTTTAAAATTTAAAACAAGGTTCCACGTGAATAGGATATATAATAAAAATCAGGTACCTTATTCACAATAATATCATCAAATATACTTATTAATAACCGTCTTCGCTCAGAATCGTTTTTCTTATACAATGATATTATATCATCGAACTCAAATGTAACACCATCTATTACAATGACCCACCTGTAACCTACTAGAGAACAGAGCGACACCCACTTACCTGTCATTTTATTAATAGTTTTTACATAAAATCTTTTTTCGAAAAAAATGGATATTTTTTATTTATTTTTCATAGATAACATTTTCACATAATGTTTATAAAAGCATTTTCTAAATATATTTCAATTGTTTTTTAGCATGATACATTTTTGATTTGAATTAGTTCTTTACTATGGTCGATAGACTAGTTTAATAAATTGAGAGTAACAATAAAATAATTTTTATGATCTTTTGAATTTGGAATTTTCCCAATTTCATCAAAATCAGAAAAATATGCAAATTATTTTGAGTTAGAAATTCATAAAAAAAATCTATTTATATATATGATATAATATTAGAAAACTTAATACAAGATTCCTCATAAGTTTTCTTACCTAACACAAAAAAAAGTCCAATTGAAAGTCAAATTAATTTTTTATGAAAGAACTTTACCCTGAAACTAACGATTTCTTGTTGAAATATTTTCTTATTTTCTTGTAATTTAAAAACATATAACAATAGATACTTATTTGACATTTGGACCAAATATTTATTTTTATCATTTTCTATACTAAAATAATTTGAGCTACTTATAGATAATTTAAATTTTAAATTTTTTCATATTTTTTTTATAAATGTCAACAAAATAATGTTTATTGGGTGCAAAATACTTGAAAATGTATTACAAAGTAAAAATGTTCTCATAAATGGTTTTAATAGTATTTTGAAAATACCATATATACCTACGTCCTACATATTACATATAGCCATGACTTTTTTATAAGTACCTATTTAAAGTTCAAATATTGAATAAATTTAACAAAATATTGAAAATGTTCAAAATATTTTGTTGTTAAAATGTATAAAACATTCAATTTGTATTGCTAATAATTGAAAATTTAAAACTAGATTTCTCATAAATATGTCATACTATAACGATAAAATTTTAAAAATATAAAAACATAGTTTTTTTTAACATAAATAGATTTTTTAAGTTCGAATTCGGACAGAATTAGATATTTTCAGTGAAGATTAATGATTTTTGTTCCTTTTTTTTGTAACTTGAAAATATTATTCATTACTACTTAAGACTTTTAATGGTATGTATAATGTATATTATTATATTGTATATACACAATGACATTTTAAAATTAAATTTTTAGGCAAAATCGAATTCAACCTAATGTATTACAACTAATGTATAATAGTAAATTAAATTACTTTAATAGTGATTACATAAAATATATCTACTTAGTAATATAGACTGACATATCCTCTTGGCTTAGAATCATTATTTTCTCAAACAGTGATTTTATATCATTCACTTCAAATTTGACACATCCATTCAACTACCCACTTGTAACCTACTGTACAGCAGACCTATTATTATATGTATAATATTTATTAAAAGATATTGCATTTACAAGCGCGTAATAAATAAGATTTGAAAACGATAATTTATGGAGCTCGTAACTGTACAGCATTATCATTAAATTAAAAATAATATTCGATTAACACTCTGTAATCTTATTTTATTTTTGATTATAATATAATTTTATGTTTTACATTATGTTAACTGTATGCCGTATTTTTGAAAATATGAGTTGCTTTCGTTCATTCAAAATACAACCGATTTTAAAATCGTTTTTCTCCATATTATTATACATAAGTACCTAACTCTACAAAATGGATATTTTCAAATTTTTAAAAATTCAAAAAAGATGTTGAGAGTTTTATCAATTTTTTTTTAGAAAAAGGAGGTTGTCGGTCTTTTGTATGTATAATACATACAAAAAAGAAATGTACAGTCATATTAGCATTATATATCGAATTAGAGTTACTGACTTTCCAATTAATAAACTATAGGTGTATTATTATATTTATTTTTATTTTGCATCTATTTAATCATTATTCATTATAAGTACCAATACATTTTTACCTTAACAATAAATTGTCGAACTGTGAAATTATATTTTATGAAGACTGTACCTAGTGTAGTTTAGGCTATACATTATTATATTTGTATGAACTTAAATAAATTCTACACAAAATAATTATATCTAATAATATTATAATATAATCATGTTTATAAGATAATTGGATTCTGGTATTATTATAGTTATGAATTCATGATATTAATTTATTGTTCATGGAAAATAAAATTACCTATGTAAATAATATATATTTATTTTTTTTTTGTGAAAGGTGCCCATTGAAAATTATTGTGCCGGGGCCGATCATTAGCCAGGCCCACACTGGTTACCGATAATAGTATAGTATTAGGTATAGTATTAAACTTTATAAAACAAACTGACTTTTTTTATTTGCCTAATGAAGTATAGTGCAAAATGTGCTTGACCATAATGGGTATTCCGTGAGAAAGGCATGATAGGATCTTCCTTGTCCATGTGGATGTGGCCTATTTTTAGGTGACCAAATAATATAAACTCGTCCCTTCTAGTCATTATAAGATTTGAGCCATGGTGTAATAGGCATGGTAATAATTTAATTATTAAAAACTAGAACTTATTATATGATATATTATATTGATAAAAACCGTAAATACTGATTATTATAATACTATAGTTAATAATATTACCAATTACTACACTAATAAGTAATTACTTGGTATTTAATTATATTTATAAAATTATACTTATAATTTTACCATGCATACTAACCTATGTTATAAATATTTAACTAAATAATGTGCGTTGTATAAATAGTTACTAGTCAGGGTTGAATTTAATTTATATTGTACATAACGTCAGGAAAACAAATAGTTTCTTTATTTATTTAGTATAATACAACGTTTTGTTTCTTTTTAAAATATTAATTTTTCGAAAGTAACATCTGATAATTTATTTCTACAAATTTTAGGCTACAGCCTACAGGATATCACCTGTATTATATAACTACTTAATTGTATTTGTATTTCCAAAATAAATATTAATTATGATAGTAAAAATCAGAATTGTTGATACTTAATACTGAAATTAAATTATGGTATTCATAAATTTAAATTTGCCGTGCCTTTTACATAGTATTATACCAAAACATAGTCAAACAGTCGCGGATAGATAGGTGTGTGAAAATAATCATAAAAAATTAATTTTTCAAAGTATCGCATTAATGTATAGAGTATTTTTCGATAAAATTCGTTTATGAAATACTCGATACATTGAGTAAAAATGTATCGTGATACAAGATACAAAATACAATTGTTTCTAAGATACTGTCCAACCCTGAGAATAGGTACTAAATATGAGCTTCCTCGCCATTGTATTAAATGTAAAATATTCAAACGAAGTAAAAAAGTAAATATGAATACAAATTAATATATTTTGAATATAATTTGATATATTGATAATAATATTTACATACAGCTTAACATAATGGTATATTTGGAATGGAAAAAAAAAATACAAACAAGTTTGTGAAGAAAATACAAAAGAATAAATCTCACGAAAATTCAAAAAATTTTTAATAAAGTGAAAAATACGATCATTGGTAAAATAAATTGAAACAGATAAGTTTGGAAGAAATTATGATAATTATAAAACTTTTTCTACATATATTATTGCAATAATTAATGACCTTGAGGAATAAAAAGAAATATCTGCTTTAAATGGAGAAACATAAAAAACAAGAAATATTTTTGATTGATGAAGGATTAAAAACGATATTAATTTGTTATATAAAAATCATAAGTCTATTTTTAAAACATAAATAGAAATGATAATAACATACAATAATTTTTATAAAGGTCAGTAAAATACTAAATATTAATATTAATAATTTATAAATTAATTGCATATTGTATTAAATTTGTGGAATGAAAATATTAATAATTTTCAAGGAAAAAATTATATTATAACTATCAGAAACATCAAAATTGGAGAATATAAATACAAGAAAAATTTAGTTTTAACAAATGCATCACAAATATTAATAAAAACTGACATTCCTGAAGCGAATAGATACAAAATATTGATGGTTAATAATTAAATTAGAATAAAAATATTAATATAATTTCTATAAATTGAAAGAAGAATTTAAATGTATCGAAGAAAAAGACATTGAAAATATTGAATTCAACAAAATTAATTTAATTCAAAATCTAGAAAATAAAATATTTTTAAGCATGAAATTATAAAATTGATAACTTAAAATTGATAGATTAATTATTAATTTTTTGTTTTTTTTTTCAACTAATGTAAAAAATTTTTATTTCAGATTTGAAGAATGATTTAATCGAAATTATAGTGTTGAATCTATTATGGCAGGATCTTCTGGAAAGAAATAATGCGATAATTACAATAAACATTCCATCACTTTATCAATATAATTAATAGATATACAATAAACATATGATAATAAATAATTTTCATATTTTCTATTGTTTTCTCATAGGTATTTTCTTATATTTTCTATCATATTTTTTTGTTTATACCCATACTCGGTAAGAAAATAAAATTATCTGTACCCGGCACAAAAATATATTTATGTTAAAAAGAACACTTAAGTATTAACCGGGTACAAAATAAATGATAATACAAATCGAATACCCTAAATCTCCGTTAACATATTATAATATATAGATATCAATAATAATAATGGTCTTTAGAAAAATAAACGCGCTTGAAGTCCTACTGCTGCAGACCAGTACGATGAACGTTTACTCACTGGCTAGTAATAAACATCGGCGTCTGGGCGATTTTCGAATTTATCTGTCTCCGTGTTAGAATGTTTGTTCATTTAGTTTATTGGAAATTCTCAGTTCAACTGTAATACTATACGTTGCATCTCTTCTGTCCGCCAATGCAATCGGTATTATAGATAGTGATGCGACGTCGAGTGGCGGCGGCTGTCCCCAGAGTCGGGCAGATAAGAGATGCAATGACTGGTACAAAGCTTTCGTCGTTTTGGTCCACACAACTTCCGCTCATATCCCTGAGGATACGCACCACTTGGAGACGCAGCACAGAAAGAAGACGAAAACGTTGAAAATTTCGAGAAGTCAATTTTCTTGACCGGTGAGCGATGACGCGCAGTCCCCGACAGAGTCAGAGCCCGTGCCCCGTAGAACAAGCTCCGATTCCTGAACACGCACAGTTAGGCGACGTCATTCGGAAGTGTTAGGTGGAATTGAGTCGTCTAAGGATATGGCGTAGTGTTGAATAGTTTTGGGGAGCTTCAGTTGGCTGGATGGACCCGGCAGCAACACACGTACAGCGCGGTCCCCCTCGTCGGAGTCGATGGTAGAGAACCAAGTCCGGCGGCTAGGAGCATGCTGCTGATGGGTCCAGCTAACCAATCAGCTCTACAGAACTGTTTAACTCTACGCCATACCTTTAGCCGACTCAATTTCATTTAACACTTCCTGCAAGACGTCGCCTAGCTGTACGAGTTCAGAAATTGGAGCGTATATTCTACGGGCTTTGACCCTGCCGGGGACTGCACGTCATCGCCAACCGGTCAAGAAAATTGACTTCTCGAAATTTTCAACGTTATCGTCGCTCTCTTATCCGGCTGCAGTTGAGGCCTCTCGAAGCGACAGACGAAGACACGGTGGGTAGTAGATAATATGTGCAGGCGGCGCGGGCAACGATTCCCCGCCGGAGGTACAAACGATGACGGCGACTCGTTACAACGGCATCGGCGGAGACTTGGGCAAGCGGTGAGTGGTCGAGACTAGCCAGGAGCAAGGATGTCGGCGGCACCATATCCGCGGAAACTCAAACTTTTCAGGGTCCGGTGACGTGTGACTTCGTGGAAGTGGTAATTGGACAAAGATGCGGTTGAAAGGCGCCAGGCCGAAAATTACAGAGAGATAATTACAGGCGGTCTCTGACTTTTGGTATCGCGATACAAATTTTTCACTTTGTAAATTTTGTTTTTTTATTTTGTTCTAAATTCTTTGTTCCCCCGTTTTCATGTATGCATAAAATATTAATAATAGCCATGTCGTAGGCATATAGTCAAATCAGGCATTTTATTAAATGCCTAGGCATATAGTTAAAAAATTTAATGTTTATGCAATTTCACTATCCGCCTAGACATTTAGTCAAATGCCTAGTCATTTAATTAAATGACTAGGCATTTAACTAAATTACTATTTCATGCCAGGCAAATAATAAAAAAACATTTTGTATTATTTTAAAAATTTAAATATATTTTCTATCAGTTATTTATTGCTATTTTTATATATAAAAAAGCTGTGTATTATTTATTAATATGAAAAACACGTAGGTATATGAAATAATATGTTTAATTGTGTGTTAATTATTATTTAGTATTGTTATATTGTATAGCATATATAGTCAGTATAGTCTATAGCATGAGTAGTGAGTACTGAGTACTATATATTCTTATTAAATAAAAATAAAAGTTCCATTGGTTTTTACCTTGGAAAATTAACGTGGGTACTAGGTTGTATTAGAACCTTATCTATATTGAGTACCATGGGACAAATTATAATCTTAACGATTATAACGATAAAAATATGACGTTACGGAAAAAGATACAGAACATGCGATTGAATTGTACAATAATTTAGTTTAGTACGTCTATTACGTTTACGTAAATCGTATGTAGTGTGATCGTGATTGCATGTAATATTGTAACATAAGTATACCTATTGACATTTTTTGTATATTTAAAATTTTGATTGTTTTTATTTGTATTTTAAAATATAATATAATGTCACACAGTGTATTGTTTTATGAAAAATTAAAATCAATTTACGACAACCAAGATAAAAAAAAGTCATGGAGTCAGGAAGACTACGACAAAGCTCTAAACGAAATCAATGATGCGAAATTGAATCCAGGTAAAACTAAAACTCAAAACCAATATTATTTATGCCGTAAATATGATCTGATTGAAGTAGGAAATGTTAAACATATAATTTTAAAACCAAAAACTAAAACCGAAAATATTATTTATGTTGTACCATATGAAAACTATTTTGAAAAAATCGAAGAAAGTCATAAAGCGACTGGTCATGGTGGAAGGGATAAAGTTGAGCAGAATTTAAAAAATAAATACAATATTCCTCGAATAGCAATCCAAATATTTATTAATTTGTGTACAACTTGTAACAAAAAAAAATCAAAACCTTGTAAAGGCGTCGTTATAAAACCAATATTATCGGCAGATTTTAATTCAAGAGGGCAAATTGACCTTATTGATTTCCAATCAACACCCGATGGAAATTTTAAATGGGTCATGAACTATCAGGATCATGCAACCAAATATTTATATCTTCGACCACTTACTTCAAAACGAGCCACCGAAGTTGCACACGAACTTTTAAAAATTTTTTTGGAACAAGGAGCACCTCAAATACTTCAGTCTGATAATGGGCGAGAATTTACAGCGAAAATAATTGAAGAATTGGCAGAATTGTGGCCTGAATGTAAAATAGTACATGGGCGGCCACGGCACCCTCAGAGTCAGGGATCTGTAGAAAGATCAAATCAAGATGTTGAAAACATGTTACGAGCTTGGGTCGTAGACAATAAAAGTACCAAGTGGTCAATCGGAGTTTATTTTGTACAATGGCAAAAAAACATTTCACATCATCGAATTTTAGGTCGTTCGCCATACCGTGCCTTGTTTGGCACTGAACCGAAGGTAGGTCTTAGTTCTACAAACTTACCTGCCGAAATTATTCAAAAATTATCAAGTGAAGAAGATTTTGAAAATATTTTACGAGACAATTCAGAACATAATTTTGACAATATACCTTCAAAGAAAAAAAAATATTGTGACATAAATAATATCTGCAGTGTTTGTGAAAAATCAGGTAGTGAATTCCAATGTACTATATGTAAAAGAAATATTCATTCTGATAATTGCAGCTATTCTATGAATAATATTAACGATACTGAAAATATTTGTCTGCTATGTAATAATGAAAAACAGATAAAAGTTAACCGCATTGAATCTTACAAACGACAAACAATAGCAGCTAAAAAAATGGCGGAAAATAGTGAAAAACTATTTAAAGAACTAAAGGTTGACGATCAAATAGTTCTAAGTGTTCCAAAAGTAGACCGAGGACCTCTGGATAGTCAAAATATAAATGGGTTAGTGATAGACATTCGGAACGGCGTTTACCAAATTGGCACAGAAGTTGGTATAATAAAAAATTGGTGTTCAAGAGAAGAACTTCAACTAGTGTTAAATAATGGTTTAGAAGACAACAAAATACAAAAAGACAAATTCGTGTCCATACGTGAAGCAGTAGCAAACTTATCAATTTTCAACGGTCAAGGTTTTGTTAAATGTCAATGTCAATCAGGAAAGCGGCAATGTCAAACCAATAGGTGCTTATGTTTTAAGAAAAATCTTAAATGTTCCAGCAAATGCCACCAAATAACAACATGTGACAACAAGTAATGAGTAACAAAAACTTGTAATTATAATATAACTTTTTTATTTATTTTTTATTATTTCATTTTTAAAACAATAGTAATAGTTGACACAATGACACAAAATTAAACATATTATTTCATATACCTACGTGTTTTTCATATTAATAAATAATACACAGCTTTTTTATATATAAAAATAGCAATAAATAACTGATAGAAAATATATTTAAATTTTTAAAATAATACAAAATGTTTTTTATTATTTGCCTGGCATGAAATAGTCATTTAGTTAAATGCCTAGTCATTTAATTAAATGACTAGGCATTTAATTAAATGACTAGGCATTTGACTAAATGTCTAAGCGGATAGTGAAATTGCATAAACATTAAATTTTTTTAGTATATGCCTAGGTATTTAATAAAATGCCTGATTTGACTATATGCCTACGACAGCCACATTGCTCAAATTTTTTTCAAATAAATATTTTAATTTTGTTAAAAACTACTTTTACCTAGGTATATATTGTATTTAAAAATTGTGTATTTATAAAGTGTTTATGACTGTGTGACGTATTTTTTATTAAACTAGTAAAAATACTTTTTGTAAACACAAACAATTGTTAGTTCTTCTTTTTACGTATTATATTTTCGAGTGTATAAATTGATTTTTACACAATTAACGACTTAAAAACCGTTAAAATATATTTTTTCAACTAAAGAACTTGTCTTATAGAGTATATCGACCATCGATCTGTAGTATAAACGCAATCTACTTGGCATCTACACGAATATTAGGTTTTGTTTCAGAAAATATTTAAACCATCAAGCACTAAACGCGACGAAAACTGCTAAATAAATCATAAAATATCGCATATAACATCGGCGGATTACGGCAAGGATAAGTAACATTAAAGTGTAGTCCCTACAAGAATTGTAAATAATATGTAGTGTGAGGTCGAATAGTTTATACAAAGTAATATTTATTTAATTAAATTCAAAATTGGGCAAGCATTTTTTGCATTCATAGCATTTGATCCCCGTCCCCCTTTTTTTTTATATAATAGATATCTATTATTTCGAGGGAGGGGGTATTACCCTGTGATTTTTTTAGAAATAATGAGAATATATATGCCCCCCGGCCCCCAGCAATTATGATAATTCCTGTCTATGCAACTGATATTTACATAATTGTAGTAGAATAAAAATAAAAAGTTAAGGGGTCGAGTTGGGGGCCATTTGTAGTAGAATAAAAAGAAAGAAAGGTAAGGGGTTTGGCTAAGAAATAATGTTGAAAGTATATGTGTGGATGATATTTTTATTCTACCACGAGATATTGGTATACTTCGTGATGGGAGATGGAGTGCTGTTTCGACTTAAACGCTAATAAATGCAAAGTCACTTACCTTGATCGTCGTTGCACTGTAGTTGTCGATCTGGATGTTTTTGGAGTCGTTACTTCTGTTCGTGGTTCGATGCGCGTTATTATTACAACATATAATTTACTTCTACGGTCACACGTTTGATTTAAGATTTTTATGTTTAGTGGTATTATTTATTTTGTATTTCGATTTATAATTTAGTTTTGTAAGATTACTAAACACCTCAGTGTTTATTTGTAATGACAACCTGATATACACAATATTTTAATGTTTACGTAGAAAATGTAATTTTTAGGAGGCTTGTTAGTTATATGTATTTATCTGGCGAATGACCTTAATGTTCAGGATTTAATGAGTGATTTTGTTAATGGATAAGTAGTTATTTTTATACTATAGTCAAAATACAGATACTCCAAAGCATGTTTCGAATATTGCCGAACCCTTCTACGCTATTAGTATTGTATTCTAATTATATTATAAATCTAACACTTAAGATTTTTGGTGGATGAGTAGTTATTTTTATACTATAGTCAAAATACAGATACTCCAAAGCATGTTTCGAATATTGTCGAACCCTTCTACGCTATTAGTATTGTATTCTAATTATATTATAAATCTAACACTTAAGATTTTTGGTGGATGAGTAGTTATTTTTATACTATAGTCAAAATACAGATACTCCAAAGCATGTTTCGAATATTGTCGAACCCTTCTACGCTATTAGTATTGTATTCTAATTATATTATAAATCTAACACTTAAGGTATGTGGAATTAAGTTTATTAGCTTTTGAGAATGAAGATGTAAATGTATATTGTGTATATTAATAAGGAAATTTGGTGTGGTTGAGATATAAGAGAAAGAAGATAATTTGTTTTTTGTTTGAATAATTATAAATGAATTTGAACCAATAAGACCATACGTGGTATGTTAATTTAATGCAATGTTTGAATTTGAATTTTGAATAGATAATACCCAATGATAGAATGAAAGTTTGTGCGTGTCTTCGATGTTGAATGGCGTAGGTCTTGAGTACTGCTCTTTGCAGAGAAGCATCGTGCCCGTGGAGGTATGCACTGCTCTGCTTATGGCAACGGACAGCTCTCGAGATCAATTCTGGATCGATTGTTGTGATGAACTGCACTTTTTTTGATATCGACTGAGCTGTTATATAACTGGTTTTGTCCCTTCTTAGATCATCGTAGCGCAGCATCACGCGTGCTGGCTGTCTGGCCTTGAATGTTGCCGAACGCCTTTGACGCTATTAGTATTGTATTTATTATTTATAAGCTAACACTTATTTTTGGTGGATTTGCATAAGAAATATATGTATTTCTGGTTTTATGTTCTTGTAACTTGGAAAACTCATGCGTGGTAGTTCTGTGACTTGTTGGTTGACAAGGATTCGTTTGAACGGTACTTGAAGGGCGTGTGTCTTACATGGCGAGGGGTGTGATGTGTAGGGTAATTGTGAATAAATAAGTTCGTATTTTAGCATTTTGACTTATGAATTGTTTGCTTGTTTTTACTGTGATATTCGTGTATTAATCTTATTATTTTTTGTGTGGAATGCCGGACGCTGTCTAGATGTTTTTTAGTTTGAGATGTGTAGTTGTTTTAATGGTCTTGTTACTGTAGACGATTTCGTCCTGTGGTGTGTCCATATCATTTCTTTGTGTAGGCGGTGAGATGGTATGTATAGTGTAGCTAGTTTTTTTTACTCTGCTATTGACGATTTGATTGTTTGGTGTTTTATCGGATGCCTGTTATCATAATTGTTGTTTTTTTGTCGGGCTTAATAATTCTCTCAGTCTGATCGTATTTCTGGTAATCTGCATCTGTATGTGGTTATTGTTTTGGATATTTTTCTTTGACGTGGCTGTGGGAAGCCGCAGTGTGATGTAATCGCATTCCTTCTGAGGGGTTCGAATTTATATTGATTTAAGTTATGTGAATAATTTATAATTTTAAATTGCGTTTTTAAGTTTTCTACTCCGATCTATGATCGTTATTGGTTCCTAAATCATTTTATGTGTTTATTAACGTAGAAAGTAGACATATAATATATTACATAATATATACTATTATTCAGAAGTCTCTACTTAAAATTTTTATTAAAACATATAGTTATTTGTTACATTATTATTATTACAATTTATAATTAATGGAGGCACCTATATAATATGGTAAAAGGTTATGCCGTACTATTTTTTGGCTTTGTATATTAGATAGGTACAAACAACTATTAAAATTGTTATTATCTAAATTAAAAAATTAATGCTTTATTTATTCCCAACGTTTTTCATCCGAGCAAAGACATACTTAGTCATAACGACATTAACATTTTAGTTGTATAATAAATATATGTTTTTTTTAAGCGCTTGTTTGATATATTTATTATAATTTAACTAATAAATAAATAATAATATTTTATGTATTCCTTACAGTTTTGATGGGGGCAATGATATCGATATACATTTAAAACAATAACATTTTGGCTGTACAATATACCTATATATTATGTTTTAGATTCTGAGTGGAGCGATAAATGTATTGATTTACTATGATGTGTGTGTGGATTTTTTTATCTGTACAATTTAATTCTAGTATAAATAATGTGATTTTCTGCTTCGGTATCTTTTCTCGGAACGTGAATCTAGTTGGTATGTTTAAGGGATCAAATCGGAAAATTCACAGTACTTTTCCAAAGCGTCGGGAAAAACTAACAAAAAATTAAGGAAAAACGGGGATCTTTACGCAAATCCAATTTACGACAAAATCTAAACAACCATAGATACTTTAAATATTTATTGGATCATTATACTACCACTTTACTGTCTGAAGTTTAAATATTGACAAAATTCGTCAAAATAACAAAAATTTAAATTATTTTGAGATAGAAATACAAAAAAAAAAGTTGGGTAAGTGGATGTCGCTCTGCTGTAAAGTAGATTACAAGTGGGTCACTGTAATAGATGGTGTTAAATTTAAATTCAATGATATATATCATTGTATAAGAAATACGATTCTGAGCAAGAATGATCAGTCAGCAAATGATATTACTAAGTATATTTAACTATATTATTGTGAATAAAGTAATTTATATATAAACTATTTCCGTGGAATCTTATTTTAAATTTTCAATCTTTAGCTGTAAAAGTTGTACACTTTATTCATTTTTAACTACAAAAAAATTATTAATTTCTAAATTTGAGAAATGTTGTCAAAATTTGAACTTTAAATGCTTATAAAAAAAATTGTGCCTTTGTATTTTAAATATTTTTCAACTGCTATTAGAACGATATATTAGGAGCCTTATATTACATTTTCACTCTTTTTTACCAAACAAATAAAATTTTATTGATATTAATAGAAAAAAAAAAACCAAGAAAATTTTATAGTGTATAGAACTATAGACAATGGTTAAAGAAACATTCAGTGAAATTTTCAAGTATCTATAAGTCATTCATTTTTTAATTACAATAAAATAAGAAAATCGTTACATGAGAAATCGAGTGAATATCAAATGTTGTAAAAATATGAATTTCAAACGCTCATAAAAATTTAATTTGACTTTCTTGTAGACATTTTTTTTTTGATAAAGGTAGACAAACTTATGGATAAACTTGTATTACATTTTCAAATCTTAAATTTAAAAAAAAAAATTTTTATGAATTATCAACTCAAAATAATTTGCTAATTTTCGTGATTTTTCCGTATTTTGTCAAGATTTGAACTTTAAATGCTTATAAATAAAAACCCTGACCAAGGATTTTTAATTTTTTTCATCTGCCTTTGAAACAATATTCTAGGAGTCTTCTATGAAATTTTCAAGCTTTTTTACTCAACAGATAAAATTTTATTGATATTTATAGAAAAAAAAAACTAAAAAAATGGAAACTGAAAATGTCTGTAAACAGCTCAAAATAAGGCAAAATATTTGGAAAATGTTATGGTGTATAGAAAATGCTAATAATATAAACATTCAGTCAAAATTGTATGTACCTACGGAAAAACGGGAATTTTCACGCAAAATCTGTTTTCGAGAAAATCGATTTTGGTTTTTGGTGCAACTCAAAAACAAATGACTAGGTATATGACATTTTGACTGATTGTATATATTAGCATTTTCTATACACGATAACATTTTAATAATAATTTGATTCTTTTTGAGCTGTTTATGGACATTATCAGTTTTCATTTTTTTTAGTTTTCTTTTCTATAAATATTAATAAAATTTTATTTGTTGAATAAAAAGCTTGAAAATTTAATAAAAGGCTTCTGATATATTTTTACAATAGCAGTTGAAAAATATTAAAAATACATAGGCACAGTTTTTATTTATAAGCATTTAAAGTTTTTTATTTTGACAACATTTATCAAATTTATAATTTAATAATTATTTTGTAGTTAAAAATTTATAAAATGTTCAAATTTTATAGCTAAGGATTGAAAATTGAAAACAAGTCTCCACTTAATAGTTTATATATAAATTACTTTATTCACAATAATATCATCAAATATACTTGGTAATATCATAGACTGACTGACCGTTTTCGCTCAGAATCGTTTTTCTTATACAATGATATTATATCATTGAATTCAAATTGAACACCATCCATTACAGTGACCCACTTGTGACCTACTGTATAGCAGAGCGACATCCACTTACCCACCTTTTTCTTTTGTTTTTCACGTCGCGTTTGAAAATTACTACAATTTTCAATTTTTTTAGTTAGGTATTTTTTCTATAAATGTCAATAAAATGTTTTTTTGTTGGGTCGATATAGATTTGCTTGTAAATTAAATACAAGTCTCCTCATACATAGTTCAAACTATAACCAACAAATCTAAAAATACATATAAAATATATATATGAATATAATAATAGTTTTGTTTGTTTAAAGATATTATAAATTCAAATTTAGACGGAATTAGATATTTAAACGAAGAATTACAATTTTAGTTATATTGTTGCAATTTCAAAATATTATTAATTGGAAGTAGGTACTTGAAACTTTTTAGTGAGGTCAGTAAGGTCTATTTTATTGTATACTCATAATGACATTTTAAAATGCAATTTTTAAGCAAAAAATAAATTAACCTGCTGCAGAACTAATGTCTATTATAGTAAAATAAATTACTTTAATATCATTGTTATACATAAAATATACTTAGTTTAATATTGTAGGCCATAAAGTGACAGAATGTTTTAGCTCAAAATTGTTTTTTGCAATTATTGATATTTAAAACTTGTATGTGTGACACACTACTCGACAGACGATAGTTTACACATATACTATATTATATCATTATTACTATTGCTGGGATTTCGATGCACTTTTAAATTTTTTCCAGAGGTTTCTGTGCGATACTCGTCTGGTCACAAATCCGTCACATGTACTTTTGAATAAGAATATAAATATGTATTTATCATTTTTTGATTTTAACGTGATTTCCTTAATTTTTTAGGGCATTATTTGAGTTTTTGGATCCAAAATTCAAATTTGAAATTTTACACGTTAACGTAAGTTTTATATAAATATATAATCTTAATATATATAAATCTCGTGTCACAATGTTTGTCCTCAATGGACTCCTAAACCACTTAACCGATTTTAATGAAATTTTTACTATGTGTGTAATTTGGCCGAACTTAAATGATAGGCTAATTTTAAAAGGGAAAGTATTAATCCCGGGAGGTGCTAAGACGGGAATTTTGAGATTTCAGATGACAATTTTTGTTTATAAATGGTTGCCATGGGTTTTTAATGATAATAATAAAAAAAAAAAACTATTTGCTTTACTTTTTAAATATAAATTATAATATAATATCAAACTATAAAAACGTGAAATGAAAATCTCTGTACAGGCTAAACTCTGGAACTACTTATCAGATCTTTTTGATTTTTTTTTTTAAACGAAAGAGTATTTCACGAAGAAGGTTTATATGAAAGAAAATTTTAGGTTGCTATTGGTTAATCGGTCGTGTTTGTTGATTTGTATTATTATTTTTTGTCAATATACATACATATAATATAATATACAAGAAGATCCTCTGGGAAGAAGATAAGTTAATTTACAAAGGGTTAAATTTGTTTTTTTTATTCATCGGTACGGTTAGATTAAGATAGGATTTTGTATAGGTAAATTGATTATATTAATCCATCGTAGGTAGAATTAAGTAAAACCAACAAACTTGGTATAACTTTGATACTTTAGAGTTAAATCATACACTTACGTACTAACAGCATGGCGGGGTCCGCGATCTACCACAGGTAGATTGCCTGCCTGATATAATGTACTGCTGTGAATCAGAATTTAATTTTTATTCTGGGCAACGGAAAAGTTAAGATAAATTTTGAACAAATTGAGCAAAGTTTGAGTCATACAGAGTTGATACATTTAACGGGCAACGAAGTGCACGGGATCAGCTAGTACATATATATTTATGTATAATAAACTATAAAGTAAAATGTTCATCAGCGAGTCAATTACGCACGCGCGTTTGTACAAGAGTTTGGCCAAAATATTTTTTCTACCGACGGAACGGTGTTATTGTGTAAGATAATATGCAACGTACAAGTTTCTGCTGAAAAACGGTTTTCTATACAAAAACATTTATCAAGAAATAAACAACATATACTTGGAGTAAAACGGTGTGAACTACAAAAATAAGTAGAAAAAAAAATATAGTGTAATAATCTGGCTATTGAGATAATAGATTATCGTTGCAGGTAGCAGGACCCTGAATGCGAGGTAAATCTTCAGGTTGTATGAACGAATGTAAAATCGGTTGTGATTTAGTATAATGTATACTCCAAAATATTTCTAAGTCAAAATTACAATTTGTTGAACTGTCTGGCGCGTAGGTGCTAGCATGTACGGTGATAAATCAAGTCTGCCTACAGGTTGTCCTGGGGTCCTTCTTAAAGTCCTATCCCCGCTCCCTCTGTCTATCGATTCTGTATCAATGTTTTCAAGGATGTGCTCACCGACCTAAATCCTCATGAACTTGTTGACAGCCCACGTCCATCCCGTGTTTGCGTCATTACCTTAATCTATTGTGAATATAATAATATAATATATATCTATATTGATATCTATTTTATTATACATATTATTTAATATAATGTTCCATTATATTTATACATCCGCCACATAATGCTATATTACTATAATAATATCACGTCGCCAATTCTATTCGATTCTAGAATCGTATCAATTTTGTTATTTGCACTATTCTGGATACAATTACCCATTGAGTTTTATTATTTGCCTTACCATTATAATAAGTGTTTATTGTTCGTATTTCGTTATACCCTTCAAGAATGAGTCTTTCTTATTAGAATTGTTTGAAGTATAATGTCAAATTATTTATTAGTTTATTGATTATAAAGTGAATAACCTTTCTTTGTCACTTCACTTCCCATGGCCTGATTGTGTGATTATTTATATTAGAAATTTGTATTATTACGTATTTGAGTTTTATCTATATTTTCTCATTATTATATCGGATACAGTATACTACACTAGGTATGATATCTTTAATATGATTTCAAGTATACGTAGTAACTTTGGTTACTACACTAGACAAAGTTCAACTGCATTTTTTTAGTGCAGTACTTAAAATATTTAGGGCATTACATTCCTGGCCTTAATCGTTATGTTTTAAATGTGAACTCGGGAGTTGTATAATAATATGTAAAAATTATTTATCACACCAATCACTACAGCGAAACTAGTTGTTCAGTATTTATATTCATATTAGGTATATCATAAATTAATGTATAATATTGCATCCACTCTTCGAGGGCGTACCTAATAAATAATATTTGATTTTGTTTCCCAGATTTTTACAGCCGCGTATCATTAAAACAAAAATTAATATTTAGTTTACACATTAGGTACATGATTACAGCTAATTTTATATTGATCATAAGCTAACTTTATATTTTTAATAACTTGATCTGTACACACTACTCTATGATGTAAATCAAAAGATAAAAAAAAAATGTTCATAATTTTTTGTAAAAATTCTATCCATGTTATTGTATTAATATTATTCGTGTACCCTTTACACGACCTGCATACACGAACATAGAAAATTGCCTATATTGAACTCGTTAAAAAAGTCAGTTCTAAGCGATTTGGATTTTCCAAAAAATTTAAAATTTAAAATTATTAAAATAATTTGAAAATTTAATCAAGTATAGAAATTAGTAAAACCAACTTATGATATAAATTGCAAGTGTCTACGGTTTATCATTTATAAATTACAGCAAAATAAGAAAATCACTACAAGAGAAATCGAGTGAATATTCAATGTTGTAAAAATATAAACTTCAAACGCTCATAAAAATTTAATTCGACTTTCAGGTGGCCATTTTTTTTTGATGATAATAGACAAACTAACGAGAATTTTCGTATGACATTTTAAAATCTTAGATTTAAAAGGAAAAATTTTTATACATTACTAACTCAAATTATATGCGTGTATTTTACGTTTTTTGTCAATATTTGAACTTTAAATGCTTATAAAAAAAAACTGTGACTATGTATTTTTAATATTTTTCATCTGTCTTTGAAACAATATATAAAGAGCCATTTATTAAATTGTCAAGCTTTTTTACCAAACAAATACAATTTTATTGATATATTTATAGAATAAAAAACTAAAAAATATGGAAACCGACAATGTCCGTAAACAGCCCAAAATAAGTCAAAATATTTTGATCGTGTATAGAAAGTTCTAATAAAAATATCAGTGAAAATTTCACGAATTTACGGTCATTTTTTATAAAGTTACTCCAAAAACCAAAATCGATTTTGTTCAAAAATTCCCGATTTTCCTTAATTTTAATTTTGTTTTTCTCTACGATTTTGTAAACTATTGGGAGTATTACATTTTGACCTTCCCAACGCACTAACTAGGTTCACTTTCTCATCAAACTGTTAGATACTGTTGTAAAAAATATAAGCAGTCTTACTGCCCCAAACGGCGATGACGGTCACAAAACTTAAAAAAATATTGATATAAAGTACCTAATTAGTTTTACTAATAGACATTATAGTATTACTATTACAGCAGGTTAAATTCATTTTTCCGAAAAAATTGCATTTTAAAATGTTATTGTGTATTTGTGTGTGTACAGTAAAATAATGTGCTTAAAAAATGCCACAATTAATAATAATATTAATAATTATAAATTACAACAAAATACCTCAAATTGTAATCTTTCGTTTAAATATCTAATTCCATCCAAATTTGAACTTAAAATACTTACTTATAAAAAATGTGTGCTTATTAAGCTTTAATATTTCTCAATTGCTACTATGTGTATGTGACTGAGTGATGTAATTATGTGAAGGTGGTCTGGACTCTTTTATTTAATACTTAGATCATATTTTGTGTATTGTAAAAGGTCACGATTCACGACTGTTATAAGAGTGTCCTATATACATTGTGAATATAATATAAATAAATAATATAATATAATATAATTATAATATAGTATAGTATACATTCGCAGAGCCATGGCTCTCAACAATATGTTATGATGTTGAGTTGGTTTATGAGTTTGTAACTCAAGAGTTAAAAGGCAATGTTTAAATTTGTTATATTATAGATTTGTTAAACAACTTATAAATTATATGTAACTTATTGTTAACAATGTTACATATTTTCTTTGTTTCATACAACAAACAAACTTTTAAAAATGTTCACTTGGAATTTGACGACTATAAACTTTTAGATATAATAAACATTTTATTTTTATTTTTCATGGAGATGAAATTTTAAAACCCTAAGCGGGTATGATGTAATTCGAAAGATAAAAAAAAATGTTTATAATTTTTTGCACAACTTCTATGCTTACCTATTGTTGCTTTAGTATTATTCGGCACCTAAAAAGTCTCTACGTATACCTATGTTATTAAAATATATAGTTATTTGCTATATTATTATTATAATTTATGGAGGTAGGTGCATTTATAATATTATGTTTAGCTTTGTATATTACTGATAATAACGAACAACTATCTACATTTTTACTATCTGAAGTAAAAAATTAATATTTTACTTATTTCTGACATTTTGATCGAACCAATGACATAAATCATAATATCGAACATTAATATTTTGGATGCACAACAAATAAACGTTTTAGATTCTCAGTGAGCGACGAATATATTGTTTTACTATTATATTTGTTTTTTCCTGTCTGTAAACATTTTTTCTATCAGAAATAATGCTTCGATTTTCAGCTTCAGAATCTTTTCCGATGACAAAGAGAATCTAGTTAGTAGTTTCGAGTGGTCAAATTTGAAAATTCACAGAAGTTACAGAAGTAACCGAAAATTAATTAGTATCATTCTAATACTGAAAAATCTAAAAAATACACAGTTATTTTTTATAGAAATTTTTTGTTTGAATTTAGACAAAATTATATTTTTAAACGAAGAATTACGATTTTAGTTATTTTGTTGTAAGTTATTTAAAAAAATTATTAATTGTGAGTACTTTGAAACTTATTAAGTATTTTCTTGTATACACGCTGTGACATTTTAAAATTCAATTTTTATGGCAAACATTAATTTGACCTGCTGTAGTACTAATGCCTAATATTAAATAAATTACTTGAATCATAATAATTACATTTAATATACTAAGAAATATAATAGGGGGACAGATTGTTTTTCGTTTACAATGATTTTATATCATTTAATTGAAATATAACACATTAAAGTGACTCACTTGACTTATACAATATATCAGTACGTGTATTAAAATATGTAAAAGTTATGACACCAGTCACTACAGCTAAACTCATTGTACAATATATTCATAATTCATATTATACCATGTTAATACTATCAAAGTATTTAAAAAATATTGCATCCACTTTTCGAGTGTGTATAATAAATAACATTTAATTTTGTTTCAATTAAAATCTAAAACAATCATTTATGGACCTCTTAACTGTTAAAAGAAAAATAATATTTGGTCCGTCTTAAAATTATAGTTATCGACTCTATAAATATACCAATATTGCCAATATGCCATTAGCAAGAATTCGAACGACTGTCGGCAGAATTTGCATGACAAATTTTTTGTGGTTAAAATATCGTTTTCGTCACTTACCAGTTACCATTGCCCATTATAGAAATGTTATGAATTTTGCGATTTTGATACTGACAATATTTAGCAGGCCTGTAAGAACTCACATGACAATTTTTTATGCATACATAGTTAATTTTTAACGAGGTATTATTTTGTACATCGTTTATAAATATATATATATTATCTCTTTTATTGACATTAATTAATATTTTTTTTTATTAATAAGAAACCCGCGGCTACATAGGCTATTGGGATACAAGTAATTTTACATAGTAAACATAATTCTAATGATTGATACAATTTATGAGGAATGTCAAGTATGGTACTGGTGTGTGTACATAGGCATGCGCAGATTTCAATTTCTGGTCGAGCCTGAGCAATCATAGTGCCCTGATATTTGGACAGTGCCCCTATTTTTTTTTAACATACCATTATACATGTTGATGTATTAACCTATTAATGCCTATATAGTACTATAAATAGTTATTGTATTTGTATAAAGGTATAATAGTTTTGTTAGATTAATAAAATGTGTGTAGCAGTACACACAAATATTTTTGATTTTATTATACTTTCATGACAAATAAAATTGCCATGATCTTCACGAACATATTATTATAATATAATATATACGCACACTTTACCATGCCCCTAAAAAGTTTCATGTCGAGCCTCGGCTTGACCGACTCGCCCCGTACGCACGCCTATGTGTGTGTACATTTTTATAATTAACAGTTTGTTTGATGAAATTGATGGTCGCTGCGAGCGAGGATATGTTGTAGCCCCACGATATTCTGATGGATGTTTTGGAAGTTTTGCGTTTTTTCTGAGTTTGGTATATGTACAACATTCCTACATTATGTGTTTGATTGAGAGAAGGATGCTGTATGATAGGCTCAATTAATATGATATTTTAATATATTCATTTATACCCAATAGGTCACTTAGGCGCGGTTGTTCACGCATTGAACATTTTAATAAGCCAATCTCCAAACCATTGATATAATATGATAAAAAATATAAATATATTATCCATCTTATGTTCTTATAATATGAAATATGAATTCTTCAAAAAATGTCCTATGTCTTATATTCGTTTTGAACCAGAAAGATAATTTTTTTTTAATATAAATAATAATACATTTTATACTTGATGTTTAATATATTTAAGTTGATGTATAACCACGATATTATGCTATTTGTTGTTTGATATTATGTTCATATTATATTTGGTTACAAAGTAAACAATTATTATAATAATTGCATTGGGCCGTAGCGTCTCAATAAAATTCAAATTTTAATAACAAAATACTAATAAGATATCTATACTCTGTCCAGCGAGAGAACGCGCCGATTTTGCGCATCCCCCCGCGTCTCGCTGCTATCGAACCCGGTTTCCCTATGGCAGGGTGTTGCGTGGGGCAACCAGTTTTGGTCGGTGCGCGGCGCGTTCTCTCGCTGGACAGACTATAGTTACATTAATACTTTAACCATTCTCAATCGTTTTGGTATAGTATAAAGGCTAACTAGTTATTCTATACACTTTCTAAATAATATATGTAGTGCTATTTTAATTTAAATATAAATGGTACTTAAGGGGACTGCAGCAGATGAAAAAAAAGTAACTTTTAGATTGATAAGCTACACAAAACTGGAAGAATTTGGTTTGACAGATTTTAATTTTGAAAACAGATTATGATTGATCAACAAGTTTACTAGGGAATGATCGAGGCGATTTTTAATATTTTTTATATATCCAAAAACAAAAAGGTGGGCAAGTGGGTGTCGCTCAGCTGTACAGAAGTTTACAAACAGGTCACTGTAATGGATGGTGTTTAGTTTTAATTCATTGATATAATATCATTGTATAAGAAAAACGATTCTGAGCGAAAACGGTCAGTCAGCCTATGATATTACTAAGTATATTTGATGATATTATTGTGAATAAAGTAATTTATATATAACCTATTAAGTGGAGCCTTGTTTTAAATTTTCAATCCTTAGCTAAAAAGTTGAACATTTTATACATTTTTAACTACAAAATAATTATTAAATTATTAATTTTATAAATTTTGTCGAAATTTGAACTTTAAATGTTTATAAAAAAAAATTGTGCCAATGTATTTTTAATATTTTTCAACTGCTATTAGAACGATATATCAGGAGCCTTATATTAAATTTTCACGCTTTTTTACCCAACAAATAAAATTTTATTGATATTTAAAAAAAAATAACTAAAAAAATTGAAAACTGACAATTTCAGTAAACAGCTCAAAAAGAGTCAAATTATTTTCAAAATTTTATCGTGTATAGAATGCTAATATAAACATTCAGTGAAATTTTCAAGTATCTACAGTCATACGTTTTTTAATTACAATAAAATAAGAAAATTGTTACATGAGAAATCGAGTGAATATCAAATTTTGTAAAAATATGAATGTCAAACGCACATAAAAATTTAATTTGACTTTCTTGTAGAAATTTTTTTTTTTGATAAAGGTAGACAAACTTATGGATAATCTTGTATTACATTTTCAAATTTTAGATTTAAAAAAAAAATTTTATGAATTCTCAACTCAAAATAATTTGCTAATTTTCGTGATTTTTCCGTATTTTGTCAAGATTTGAACTTTAAATGCTTATAAATAAAAACTGTGACTAAGGATTTTTAATATTTTTTAAATGTCATTGTAACAATATAGTAGGAGCCTTGTATTAAATTTTTAAGCTTTTATACCAAACAAAAAAAATTTTATTGATATTTATAGAAAAGAAAACTAAAAAAAAAAATGGAACCTGAAAATATCCGTAAACAGCTAAAAATAAGTAAAAATGTTTGGAAAATGTTATGGTGTATAGAAAATGCTAATATAAACATTCAGTCAAAATTTCACTATAGTAATTTCCAAATATTTTTACTTATTTTGAGTCGTTTACGGTCATTGTCAGTTTTCAATTTTTTTAGTTTTTTTTCTATAAATATCAATAAATTTTCATTTGTTGGGTAAAAAGCGTGAAAATGTAATATAAGGCTCCTGATATATCTTTCTAATAGTAGTTGAAAAATATTAAAAATACATTGGGACAATTTTTTTTTATAAGCATTTAAAGTTCATATTTTGACAACATTTATCAAATTTAAAATTTAATAATTATATTGTAGTTAAAAATTTATAAAATGTTCAACTTTTATAGCTAAGGATTGAAAATTTAAAACAAAACTCCACATAAATAGGTTAATATATAAATTAGTGACAATTAACTTATCAAATATTTAAGTATAATATAGTCTTATTACACTATTGGAATTAATAATTAAGTTTTAAATACTATTTTTAAACTACATTTAGAAAATCAATATACTTATAGTAGTGTCCCTGTAGTGTGCCAGTATGCATATATGAAGAAAATCTCTAAAAAAAATCCCCAAACCTATACCTAACCGTTCTGTTGGGTACAGCTGTCAAAAATAATAATTAATAATAATAAAAATATATAAAATGTGAATGATAATTATTCAATAAATATTGATAAATAGGTACATATTATACTATATGATACTGCTAGATAAATATTTATTTATAAATGGATAGGTATACCCTTTGGTAATAAAAATTAAATGTACAATAAGTTGAATCTAAATTTGACAAATATTTTACTGAAATTAAATTTTATTAAGAATATTATAAATGAGTTAATATTTTTAAAATTAATTGTATTCCTGTTTATGAGTCTTAATATCTTAAATGATTTTCAAACTTAAGTATTAATATGTATGTAATTTACTATAATTATCAATTTTACAGTAAAAGTCTTAACCAGGGCTAGGATTTTTATGCAATAAAAAACGGTAAATATGCATTTTATTTACCAAAATATGCAAAAATATGCATTTACATTTTTATAAGATAAACACAAAAATATAGTATCAAAAAAAAAATATTTATTTGTTGAAATACATCAGTGATTGGCTGTTTGTCTTAAGGGTCACGTTGCCAGATTTCAAATTTTTCACAATTCTATAAAGTTTGAAAATTAAATTTTATATTTTAGTTGCCAATTCAATTATAAGACTTTTACACTAATCTACTACCCGATACCTATTTAGGGAGGTTGATAGCGTGTATTATATCGAAAAAAAGACTTTACGGGAATAACTCTCAAGCTTTGTAGAATTGTCGAATTTTGATGACTATTTTTTTATCTGGAAGAAGAAGACTTCCTACAGCCCGCATCGATCTCTGATTTTGTATTTTATTTCAAATAATTGTATTCAAAAAATTTAAAAAAAAATGCTTTTTATTTTGTATTTTTTTAGACATACCTATTATAAAGTTTGAGAATAAATTATTGAAAAAACAGAGATCGATGCAGGCTGTATAATATTTCCCTCAAGCAATTAAAAAAAAAAAATTATAAATTTTTTGTTGATTCTACAAGGTGGTATCGTTATTCCCGCAGAATGTATTTTTGAGGACCATATGGCATCGGCACAGGGTGACTTAACTTTTTTTAATCACGTTTTAATCTTCTTGTTGATAAATTGTTTTAATACAGCTATAGTTTTTATAATATTTTTTTTAATGGTTCGTAACTAGTGCCAAGATTTATATCCAATATAAAATAGCAAAACACGCATTTGATTTTGTTAAAATATGCTAAATTACTGTACAAAAAAAAAAAATGATAAAATATACAGTTAAATTACCAATAATTTTCAAACTAACATTAAGTGAAAGTCTTACTCTAAACGTCTTCTGAATTTATATAGTAAATTAAAAGAATAAAACATAGGTAGGTAAATTTTTATGTGATGACCAATATAAACTAAATAATTTTGGTTAATCTCACTCTTGAATAAATTCTTAGCATTTTTAATAGATAGATAGATAATTTTTAATAGATTTTAAATTTTTTTTCGTCAAAAGACTAAGTCACTAATATGAAATTTAAACAACCAACTACCGTTTTATAACACAAAATCTAACCTTTTTACATTATTTTTGTTTAAATATACCACATATTATGTAACATACATTCATTGTATTTATAATTCAAATTTTCAATATCTATATTCAATACATGCAAAAATATGCAAAATAAAAAATATATATATTAATATCGACATACCTAACTACATTTTTAAAATGACGCTGCAATAAAAACATCCCAATATTTCTATTACATATTATACGTCTTGTAAGTTAGTCCCTTTCTCACTATGACCATTGTTTATATTATAATGTATCATATCATTATAATCAATGCTATGACCAGGGCTCGGAACTTTATGCACTAAAAAATAATGAAATATGTGCATACGAATACGAAATATGCAGTATAATATGCATTTATTATTTTATATTAAGATATATTTCAAAGTTTAATTGTAAAAAAAAATTTTTTTTGTATCATAAATATTTTATTTATATTTTTCTTTTGACGATTTGAAGTTGTCATACAGAATCTATTCCCAAAAACCTAAATTTAAAAATAGAATTTGTCAAATATAGCGATTATTAAATCATATTAGATATTAATTGTTATATTTACCTGAATTACACTGAATGATAAGATGCTTTTTTATATTTTCTAGTTTAAATGATCTTTTGTTGTGGCTCAGAAGGTTTTTGTAAACCGAGAATGATCTTTCGGCATCCACGGACGTAATTGGTGCGTACTTGTAGAAAATAAGGTCATTTGTTGTCAAATCTTCGGGAAGACCATTCATGGTGGAGATAGATCCACCAAGTATTGACGAGAATTGTTTTAGTGTTTTTAAACCGATATTTTTAGATAAAACTGTTTCCATTTTTTTGTAAACTTTTTTCCCTGGTTCACCGTGAACGGATTTTAATTGTGTTTGAACATTGTCCACAATATTCAACGATTCGGCTAAAGGCATGTTTTTAGTCTGCAGTTTTAAAATTGATTCAGAAAAAACTTTAAAATTTGAAGTAATATACACTAAATTATTTTGAACGTGTTCTTTTACCAAATTTTTTTTGAAACTTTAATACTTAATGCATCATTGGAGTCCAACATATTTACAACATCGCAAATTTTTTCATAGTACTTACAATAATATAGTACGGCATTGATCCAGGTACCCCAACAGATTATTATTGGTTCTGGAGGTAAAGGGATCTCCGGTGCGTAAGTTTTGAAAATTTCTTTACGCAATGGTACTTTTTTAAATATTTTTTTACGTTGGCTACGATTTTATCAACAGTACCAAATTGATTTCGTACCTCCTCCGAAACTCTATGGAGCCCATGAGCAGCACAAGTCACATGTACCATTTTAGAGTAGAGTGCGTTCAAAGATTTCCCACACTTCATCATATACGGTGCAGCGTCGAACAAAAATAATAAAACGTCGTCATGTCTTATCCCATCTGGCCATAAAATGCTTAAAGATTTGTCAAAAAGTTTACTAACTGTTGAGTGATTTGTCTTTTCTAGTGCTTCAGTATTTAGTAAAAAAATTGGACCAGCAGTATCATCTTCCAAAGTCCCTATTATTACATTTGCTGTATACCGACCTTCTGTGTCTGTTATTTCATCAAGCGACACCCAAATTTTTTTTACGAGTTACGAGATAAGGGCGAGCGTCGCCGATGACAATAGTGACAACTCTTAGAAAAGACAGCGGTGTTCGGAGTTTTTAACATAAAATGCATTTATATCCTCAAAATCTTCAAATATGCAAAATCATATAAATTTACTAAAATATGCAAAAATATGCAACATAAATTTTTATATTTTAATTGTATGGTTTATGAAACGAATTTGTATCGAATCAGATTTGAAATATGCAGCTTCCTGAGAAAGATGCAAATGCATAAAGTTCCGAGCCCTGGCTATGACCTATGGGCATTGAATGGCCTATGACTTGAATTATTTTATACAACTTATGGCCTTTGGCATTCTGACTCATTACTTTTCGGATATAAGTTTATAGCATAATATTATTTCATTCGTCTGAGAATGAAGTTATTGTGTACAACATATTTCATTCAATATTCAAAATTAAAAAAAATTAAAAAAATTAAATACGACATGACTTACCGGTTACTGTCAAACGTATTATATTACCTTGTAATATAGTTACCTATTATATTATACCTGAAAAAACTCACATGGTGGTACAATTTTATACTTACGACATAGTGAACATTGTATTAAATGTAGCCCGCGATTAATACCATCGAAAAAATCCCAGCTTGACTCATTGAGCGAGCTTCTCACAAAAACCGTCCAGTTTCATAATATAAATCACTGATCGTGTATCGTTCAATTGTTATACTTTCCAGTCGATATTTCGTGTAACATTATATATTATGTTTTTAGTGTATTGTGCAGTGCACAGCTTTTTGATACCTAACCAACGAAATAGTGAATACATACTCAACGTGTGCGTTTTTTAGGCCGTACATGACAATTGGCAGCCTTAAATAACAAGTAATTTACCCAGATACGCTTTCGGACATGCTGACCAAAGGCATTACCGAACAAGACTTGGAGGCGTGCTGGCCCAAGTACACCTGTCCCATCTGGTACAGAGGAAAGGCGGCTGGGCGGCGAGTTCTTGAAATTCAACCGTTCGATGACTCCTTCTCGGACGGGACGTGTAAAAAACCGCAACTGTATTATACTAAATTGTAATCGTTACTTACGTTTTCAGACCGTCTTTTGCCCTGTTAGACGAGTGCACCAATGCTGTGAGCATAGACATCGAAAGTGACATGTACCAGTCGGCCAAGGACTGCTTACCATCACCTACAGGCCGTCCCTGTGGTAAACTTATATGCTTCGTCATGAATATACTTAATTATTAGATTATAGAACTCGACTAGTATCGAAAAAACCATTGATTTAATCGTAATTTTCGTTTCAGGAAATTCTTACTTCCATTCCCACGTATTGCAGTTTGGCGGCGAAGGCGGATGGAAAATTTCAAAACTCGGACAAAAGGTAATGGCGTCCCCATGACCAGATTGTCTGTGAAAACATTGTATTAATTGTATTCCTTTGTTTGGTTTTTGAATTTCCAGGAAAAAGATACTGGTATATTAGCAATCGATCAACCGAAAGATAAATATTAATGAACGGAATTTCTCCGTATGAAAATCAAAAACGTTGAAACTTATCTTGCCAACCTTTAAATTTAAACGAAAACCATGTGATTATTAATTTTACGATTTATATGATTAATTATTTTTTAAATGTTTGTCTATACCGATCTGCATAGGTAGGTACGTATTTTTTTTCTCTATCGATTTGTATAAGTCTAAACTGGAGAACAGAATAATATGTATTTAAATATTATTATTATTATTATGTATAAAATATAAATAAGGATGAAGTTTTTATAATATTATAATGTGTATTAATTTTCATAGATTTGCCGAATTTCTGAGTGTATATGTAATATGTAAATTGTATAGGAGTGAATTAATTAATATAATATTGTGTAGAAATTGTATTATCATAATATCATCTACGTACTTATAAATGTATATCGTAACTGTATATTGTGTTAAATATTATGTTGAAAATAGACGAAAAAACTTTGAATTGTTGTTACGAACTTTTGTAATCGACATTATGGTATTAAAATATCCGCATTTTTAATAATTAATAATATAGGTACATTAAGGTTGTATTTTGTCTAATGTCTCGAAATAACTAAATCAGGCCCTGCATTCAATGATAAAAAAATAATTGTATAATAATTACATACCTACGAAAAATGATTCTGAGCATTGACCGTCTGTGCAAACCTGCTATTCCATATTTCTAAGGATATTTTATTAAAATGTTTGGTATTGCTTTTAATAATTTGATATTTCTACTATCGCATTTAGTAGGTAAGACAGTAGGTGGAAATAATTTTTCCAAAAAGGTTTCGCATATATTATGCTTATAATTATAATTATAATATTTTTATTTCATATAATATTACTAGCTATTATCAACTTATATAAGTAAATTGTCAATACCTAATTTTTTTTTTGCGATCCACAGTTTGGGAACCTCTGATCTAGGTATTAATCAGAATTTCATTGTGCGTGAACATTTGTAAACGTTATTTAAATTTTGCCTTTAGTGCTATTTTGATTTTTTGCTTATGCAGCCTAGGGTTTTCCGTTTAATACGTTAATGTACCTACCTATTTAGTATTTATGATATATTTTTATGCTATTAATACTCGATTACTCCCTACTTTCCTAGCTTTCAATTTGATTATAATTCGAATTACATTACACATACATAAACATTTTAGAGAAGTCTGCGTGACAGTCGTAACAATTGTACAGAAAAATATTGTAATTTTTAACACCCAATTAATTTTACCAAGGAAAATTATTATACATTAAAACCTTCCCCATGGACCGTGACTTGACCGATTTATTAGTGAAAACCGTATTAAAATAAGTATAGAGTTCTTTTCGAGATATGCTCGTGCATACAAAAAAGGGGCTCTTATTTTATAATATTTATAGATTATATTATATTAATTGTATTAATATTTAATTATTATTATATTATTTTGTATATTACATATTATAGTAGGAATATCGTAAGTATATGAAATCTTGAGGCCCCTCAAAACGGGGGGCTCCTGTGAATTGCATACCCAACACTCCCGATAATTGTGCCACTGACTAATTTACACATTGAATTCAACTAGTTAAGTTACAAAGTTAATATGAATTAAATTATTTAATTTAACACGAATTGGTGTTAAAATAACTAAGATGGCGTATAGAATACTGTAGATTTTCACTTACTAGAAGCTTGGTATTGATACCACATCAGATGTATAAGTCAAAATAAGTTCTTTTATAGGTAGTAATTTTTGGCTGAATTTCTTCTAATTTATTTCTCAGTATAACGAATTCTTTTTCCATATCGTAATATATTATAGTAAAAATATTATAATTTTTCGCGTGCCACCTCGGGCTATGGATTTGCCATCCCTGCTCTATAGAATATAGTCACGCACTGCAGACTCTAGCTTTATAGTGGCTTATTCTTTACGTTGAATGAGTATATAAACCAGATCATTTTTAATACTAGGTAGTATATTTAAAAAATATAGGATTGGTATAATAAATCTACTTTACCGGACACCCTTTTTATTTCAATTTTTACCCCCGAAATATGTGTACAACTGTACTAGCAGTATACTGAATTCAAAAGAGTTAGAAAAAATATACGGAAACTTAGGCCCTGTTCAAAAGTTACAGCAAATCATAGTTTTCGATATTATACAGTGCTTCCTGCTCAAATCTGGTTGACTTTTTCTATTTTCTACTCCCACGGGATTTCAAGTAAAGTAGACTTGTTCCAAAGTTATTCGTTACCTCGAGACCACCCAATATGATTTTACATAACAAATCGAGGGATGTTTTCGATTTTAATTGTCAGAGCAAGTGCTATAATATTACATTTGCTGTAATTGGAATTTATTTCCGTAATAAAGAAAATATTATTATTATATATTTTAGATCGATCCGGAACTTATAATTATCCTCATATTGATAGTGATGACAGGTTTGGAGGCCAAACCCATAGTAATATCTACGATATATTTATTTAAAAAAAACCATTTTTGTAAACTACTGTTGAAACTGAATGCAACAAATGTTTATATTTTTAAATTACTATAATTTTCCTTTACAATATGTCTGTATTGAATAGTTGGTAAAACTGCGTAAATTTAAGTATCACCCCTCAAAAGTTTAAAAACCACTAAAACATTTAAAATTTCAACATAATATTATAGCACTTACGAAAAAAAAAATTAATTAAAATTAAAATAATAATATGTCGTTGTTACGTGTAAGTTTAAAATGTAATAACTGTGTAAAAAAAATTCTATTTTTATCGTTGAAGTGTGAAAATTAAATAATATAAAAATGTATAAAATTTTGAAAATATCAATCAAATAATGTATATATTTTATACAAACAGCTGTAAGCCAGGTGTATGTTAATTAATTCTTTTGAAATTCTGGTTTAAGCGTCAGAATATTGTAATGATCATTTATTGATGAAAAAACCAATAATTTTTTAGTTTAAAAATGGTACTTTTGGCACGCTAAATTCGTGTTTCATCCCACTGTGCAGCCCCCTTAATAATATTGCATACTTTTACTTATTAGATAATATTTTAATTTATAATTTCACAATAATAATATTAATAAATATATATTTTATACAAGCAGTCGTCCACCACTGACCATACCAATTACAATAAAAACATTTCCACCCTCGAAAAACCCAATAGTATTTAGATAAATTTGGCTTAAAATTGGCAGAAATGCTTAAATTAAAAACAACACAAAAACCTTTGACAATTTATGGGAATAGAAATAATACATTTTATAATTATATAATTTATTAATAAACGTGAATATAAATTATAATAATACCCAGAAGCCTCTAAAAGAAAATGGTACACTTCTTTATAGGCCTGTAGTACATATGTACCATTTTCTTTTAGAGGCTTCTCAGTATCTATTATAATAATTATTATTATTTATATTTATGTTTATTGTATTATTGCTTTTATTATTTAAATTCATGTATAATTTCATGTGTATTGTAATTCAATTAATTTTTATTTTAAGCATTTATGTCAATATTAAGCCGAATTTATCAAAATCCTCAAAGCTCAATATGGGAAGATGAAGATGAACGAGGTAAAGAAAGAACACTGCGTGACATTCTTAACAATTTTATAAAAAATATTGTTAAAAATATTAATTTGCTGGCTAAAAAATGTTTTTAAAAAAGTCCTGACGACGTAATAAATACGATTTCAATAGCATTTTCATTTCTTAAAAAATCGTATTGTCCATTTATTTATAAACTGTTGCATCGTGTCGTTATATCATCGTAGTGAGTCAAATTATCATTAACCAAAAAATGAGGAAATTGGATAGAAAGTTGAAGTATGCTGTTGATATCTTGTTGCTCGTGGTTTTAATGTGCAGATTGATTGATGCGAAACCTCTGGTAAGTTACATACACGGTTTGTCATAAATATGGAAACTTATTTGAATATTATTTCTTTAAAAGAACCATTACTAAAACAAAAAATACAATGAAAACAAAACGTTGGTCCAGCATCCAGTTAATGGTCAAAATTTTGAAATCATGGCGTTAAAATTGGCTAAATCTTTAAAAAGAAAAACAACCAAAAATCCGAGAAAAATAAATGAAAATGGCAATGCTACTTCTGAAATATATAAGAATATTAACAAAATTCTAATTAATAATTTTTTATTTACTTACACATTATTAAAGGTAATTACTTAAGACTTGAAATAATTTAGTCACTCTGATCAGAATCCAAATAAATTTACTATACAACACATTCAACGCTTGTTTGTTTATAATCGGCGATTAATAATCGCAGTAGAAATCGACAAAAAAAAACCCAACAAAATCAGTAGTATATTGCAGCTATTTGAGTAATTTGTTTTCCTAGTAGTAAAACAATGTGTTAAATTTTGCTTACAATATTGCATTATAAAACTTCATTATATGTATAAAATTTAATAATATTATTCAAAGTTATAAGTCACCACGAATAATGTTTTTGAATTATAACGAAATAATGAACATCGTTAATCTTAGTTTAAACATCTAATTTCGTCCAAGTTTCAACTTAAAATTACTATAAAAAAACTGGGCTCATAATTTTTTTATAATTTTTGGTAACAGTATTATAATACTCACTCATGAGAAATCTCATTTTAATTTTCCAATCTTTAGCTATACAAATTGAACATTTGGTTTATACAATTTTAACCGAAAAAAGATTTGCAAATGTTCGTGGTATTGACTAATTTTGTGAAAATCTGTACTTAAAATGCTTACAAAAAAAAAAATAATCGTATATAATGTATCTTTATTATTTAAAAATTGATAATTTAACAAATTATGAGGAACCTTGTACTAATTGTTGAAGCTTTTAATTTTTATACCAGGCGAAAATTGATTCATTTTTTTTCAAAATTTCAAATGTCTATAAATAGGCCAAAAAGCGTCGAAATATTTTGAAAATTTTATCATGTACGTACCTTCAGACAATTATAATATTTTATCAAAATCATTTGGTGAAAATTTAAAGTATCTATTTAAAGCTAATTTTTGAATTACAACAAAATATCAAAAATTGTTTGAAAAGAAATTATTAACTAAAGCCGGGTTTTCACACTACACCATGTCGTGTAAAATAATCACGGTTGATCGTAAAAAAACGAATTTCAAATGCTTATACGAAATGATTCCAGTGTTGGGAATATATAACTAAAATAATATCTAAATAAAAATATTAGAATGTTGATAGGAATGTACCTATATAAAGATAATAGATAAAAATACATTAAGTATACAGATAAAACTGAAAGATAAAAAAAATAGATAACCATTTTTTACACTTGATAAATTATGTAGTGGCTTAGCCGAAAATCTCCCTCGGGGGGGGGGGGATTACTGGATTAATTAATAATTACCATATATAATTATACATATAGCCTTGCCCGTATATACCACACAGATCAAGGGTAGTAACCGGGCCACCGAAATACGCCACTGGAATGATGGGTATAACGATCTATCAATACTTTTTTACACAATTAATCTTTTCCTTTTAAAAATAAAAAAAAACCATAGTATGTGGTATACATTTAACTGCATCATTATAATGTTTTAATACTTTTACTCTGATTTAATAAATATACTTGGGTACCAATGTACTTAGATAATACTAAATTTAAATATCAAATACCTAATTGTTTTTAAACGACATAATGTATGCCAAGTTCAGTTTTGATTTGTATTAAGACATTAAGAACACATTTAGAATTTAAGAATTTATTTAAGTAGATAATTTCAAACTTTTAAAATAAAATATCTTAAAATGTTATCCAGTAATAAATTAAAATATATTATAATACATATATTGGTTAGGCTACAAGAACACAGGAGAATGACAGTGACTATTCACGTTGTCGCGTTGTATTGCGTTTTGATAATCTGATTCTAAAATATAAGCTCTGAAGACTGAAGTATATAGATATTTATATTATAATGGATACTGTTTGTATAATAGTAATAGATTTGACATCGGGCATCACGCGAAAACTGCAGTGGGATGTCAACCAACAACCCAGCACCGATTTAAATTATCTTACAAATTACAACAAATACATTTCATCACGATTTAAACTAGACGGTTATTTTTTTAATAATTTAAAAATGTGTTCATTGCTATTGTAAATTCAGATTTAATTTGAGAAAACATCGATTAATCTTAAATTACTATACTATTATACATTTTACTAAATTTATAACGAATATTATTAATTTAAAAAAACATAATAATATTATACCTAGTGTTTTATTTTTTTTTTGACATTGCTGACTAGCAGATAAAAAGGTGCAAACACTATTTTCGTCGCAGCCAATTGAAGGCCTTGGGTAAATAACTAGGAGGTTATAGTATCATTTTTTTTTAAGACTTCAAACTGCATGGTTATTATAGCTGGTTTTTACTGTGGACAATATTCCACACCATTATTTTTAACTTGCAATTCACTATGTCATGCGAGAGGTTCAAAAATAAATCAAAAATGAACTTTGTTTTTTTGACACTCGGCAACCCCATTCGGTTTATGTGGGGGCTATAGTTGGTACGCGTTTTTTATGTGAGGCAGATAGATCGCCATGAAGAACCCGGGTGGTCACCCATCTGGAAGCCTGCTCGACCGCTGCACACATTATTATATTAGTGACTACGTCCAATCACTGCGCTTCACCAGGTCACCATACAATGAACTCTGATATCAGCCACGTTAAATTGTATATTATATGTATGTTTATTTATTTACCAGTTTAAATTCTTGCCGAATTTATTATATGTAACATTTGACATATCAACAAATTGTTTATAATATTACAATCCTTAATATAGCAATAGTATTGAGAAGCAAAATATATAATGGTATATACAGAATACAAATTAGTGTAAATTGAATCATTTGTTGGTCGTTGCCACATCGATAAAATCATATATTTAAGTATCATAATAATTTAATCATCATATTTAAAAGGTGATTTTGAAAGGATTTAATATAGACACTTGTATATTTTAGAAAATTAAAGTTTCAGAAATATAGTAAAAATATATTGGATAGGGTACCTACGTTATGTTATTTGGTATTAGCAAGACTTAAACTTTAACCTAACTATTAATTAATCATAGAAATAATAAACTAGGTATAGGATCATGTTTGATAATGTTTAGAAAACCATAAAAAAATTTAAATTAATAATTATGTATACCCTTATAACGTATCTACTATACAGAGTGTGACAGAATATATAAAAAATATGTCCATTTATGTTCAATTATTACCTAATAATCGTTAGGGATCAAATGTGTACCAGGATATTAGGTATTTTTTCATTACTCAACATTTAAAAAAACCCAAAATACATAGATCTATTAAAAGTTTGATATAGATATACAAATAGTACGCATTATAATAATTAAAAAGTATAAAATCAAAAAAGGATAATGAAAAATTTCAACAAATCAAATTATAGTATCGGTAGCTGAAATTAATAATGGTATGCTAATATTTTAATATTGTAAAATATATCCATTTTTTGAACTTATAGTACCTATGAAATCATAAAACTGTGCAATTGGACCACAAGTTTTAAGTTTTAAGTAGCTAGTACATAATATTATATAATATATAGGGGTCACCAATTAATATTTTTGAAGGTTCACATTAGGAATTGGGAAATTGTTGGCGACCATCAAAATTTCAGACGTCAGTAAAACCCAATGAACAAAAATAATAAATTACAACACTAAAAAAAGGTGGGTAATTGGATGTCGCTCTGCTGTACAGTAGGTTACAAGTGGGTCACTGCAATGGATGGTGTTGAATTTTAATTCAATGATATAATATCATTGTAAAAGAAAAACGATTCTGAGCGAAAACGGTCAGTCAGCCTATGATATTACCAAGTAGTTTTGATGATATTATTGTGAATAAAGTAATTTATATATAACCTATTTATGTGGAACCTTGTTTTAAATTTTCAATCCTTAGCTATAAAAGTTGAACATTTTATAAATTTTTGACTACAAAATAATTATTGAATTATAAATTTGATAAATTTTATCAAAATTTGAACTTTAAATGCTTATAAAAAATAATTGTGCATATGTATTTTTAATATATTTCAACTGCTATTGCAAAAATATATCAGGAGCCTTATATTAAATTTTCAAGCCTTTTCAACCAACAAATAAAATTTTATTGATATTTATAGAAAAAAAATCTAAAAAAATTGAAAACTGACAATGTCCATAAACAGCTCAAAAAGAGTCAAATTATTATTAAAATGTTATCGTGTATAGAAAATGCTAATATAAACATTCAATTTTCAAGTATCTACGGTCATTTGTTTTTGAGTTGCACCAAAAACCAAAATTGATTTTCTCGAAAACAGATTTTGCGTAAAAATTCCCGTTTTTCCGTAGGTACATACAATTTTGACTGAATGTTTATATTATTAGCTAATATAAACATTCAGTGTAATTTTGAAGTATCTACAGTCATTCGTTTTTTAATTACAATAAAATAAGAAAATCGTTACATGAGAAATCGAGTGAATATCAAATGTTGTAAAAATATGAATTTCAAACGCTCATAAAAATTTAATTTGATTAGCTTATAGACATTTTTTTTTTGATAAAGTTAGACAAACTTATGGGTAATTTTGTATTACATTTTCAAATCTTAGATTTAAAAAGAAAAATTTTTATGAATTCTCAACTCAAAATAATTTGCTAATTTTCATGATTTTTCCGTATTTTGTCAAGATTATTTGAACTTTAAATGCTTATAAATAAAAGCTGTGACTAAGGATTTTTAATTTTTTTCATCTGCCTTTGAAACAAAACCTAGGAGTCTTCTATTAAATTTTCAAGCTTTTTTACCCAACAAATAATATTTCATTGACAATTATAGAAAAAAAAAACGAAAACCGACAATGTCCGTAAACAGCTCAAAATAAGTCAAAATATTTGGAAAATTTTATGATGTATAGAAAATGGAAATATAAACAACCAGTGAAAATTTCATGTATCTACGGTCATTTGTTTTAAAGTTACAACAAAAACTAAATTCAATTTTGTGAAAAATCGATTTTGCGTAAAAATTCCCGTTTTTCCTTAATTTTTCTTTTGTTTTTCTTGGCGCTTTTGAAAATTACTGGGAATTTTAAATTTTGACCTCCCCAATGTACCAACGATATTCACTTTCCAATCGAAAAAGATACTGAAGTTGAAAATCGAAGCATTATTTCGACTACTTATCGTGTACACAGACACAAAAAAAAATAAAAAAAAAAAATTTAAAAACACACATCATTGTAAAATCAATACATTCATCGTTCCACTTAGAATCTAAAATTTTTTTAATTTTCTCAATTTTTATGAATTTTGTTAAAGTTTTTACTTAAGACTCACATTAAAAATAATATATTGTGGATCTGTGTTCAACTTGACCGAGAGAGAAAATTATTTATCGACGATATTTAAAAATAAAAATGTTTATAGCTCAAAAAGAGTCAATATATTTTGAATATATTGTAGGAAATATCTTATAAGGAAAATGCTCATATATTATATAAAAGTTTTGTTAAAATATAAAGTTTTTACGGTTATTCATTTTTGAGTTATAACAGAAAAACATAATAGATTTTGTCAATAACTGGTTTTGTGTAAAAATTACTTTTATATTTGTTAATTTTTTTTTTTTGTTTTTCACGACACTTTTGAAAATTACTGGAAACTTTTTTACTTTTGAGTTTTGACCCAACAAAGTACCAACTAGATTCACTTTCCCATCAGAAAAGTTACTGTTGAAGAAAATCCAAGCATTTTTACTGTCATAATGGGTGATTGCAGACACAAAATAAAAATAAAATATAAAAGCACAAATCGTTGTAAAATAAACTTCATTCATGTGTGCCGGGGGGCTATCATCCCCGCTATTTCAGTCAATAGGTAGGTACTAATTGTTTTATCCCTTATAAAATAAAAATAGTAAATGTTCTATATTATCAGAGATTTTTGACTTTTTACACAATACTATTGATTATAAATACTAGAATTTATTTATTAATCGTATTAAATTTATATGCTCCCGGCCCGTTCAATCGTAAAACTATTAATCAAATTATTAATTAGTTATTGGCTATTTCTAACATTTTATTACACAGTACACACTGCACGCTACGACACACTAGGAATTCATCTTTCTTATATTTGTACAATATATTTTTAAACTTACGACTACCCACCAATTTTGGGGGTACACCCACCTCTTAAAATAGGTGTGGCGGCTACCACACCTAACACATGGGTTCGGCGCCACTGCTGTGATACTGTGTAGCTGGTACTTGGTAAGTATAAAATATTATTTTGACAGCGTATCACACTCGACAAGCGACTGAATAAGGTAGGTAATATAAGTGATGTACTCCTATTGGCTATTATAGGTACCTATAATATTCAGTACCTACCATAGGCGGACATTTGGTTGAATTTTTGGGGCTTAGTAAGTTCCCACACGAAATATTATAGCAGGTAAGCGGGTACATATGTAAGTTCCCTCACGGAAAAAAATACACCCGTACGTAACGTATGTACACACAAAAAAAATTACACCCGTACGTAAGTTCCCACACGCAAATGTATTCGGACTTAGGACTGAAAACTTAAACGTAGTTGGTCCAAATATATAAAAAAAATTGATAATATAATGTGTAGGTATGGTCCCCATATTATTTGTACTTTCACAAGCGTTATTTGTAGTAAGACTTGTATCAGAATTAGCACTAGCCCAAATACTAAGGGAGGAAACTATATCAATAACAAAATATCAGATTATAACTCAAAAATAATTACACAGTATCATAAGTGTGCGCTTAGGGGGGGAGGGGGGAGGTGGGCCGTTGCCCTCCCTGCGAGACGTACCGAAATTTGTATACCTACATAGTAATACATGATCTAAACATCACGATTTTTGATTTTTGATTTTTGAAATCATAAAACTTTAAATAGGTAGGTGAAAAATAACATTGATACTCAATGATAATAAATAATAATAAATTAAATGTCTTTAAAAATAAAACTTATAACATATATTACCATTTCAGATTGCGAAATTGTATTTATTTAAAATTTAAAACTGTGTTGACAGTGAATTAGGGAATATTGTTTTGTTTTCTGACAAAACTCTTATAACATCTGTTTTATTAATATTCACATCAGAACCTATATTTTGAACTACAAAATTTTTTACAGATGTCATTTCTGAATTAAGACATTCTTTGAACACATCCATTAATAAAGACTAAATAAAAATATAAAATAATACTAGTTATAATAATACTAGTTAAAATATCAATAGTTATATGGTGATTTAAGAATCAATATTGTAATATAATTTAGGTATTTACATAATAATGGTTAATGAAATGAACTATGAAGACTATCATTAAAATTCAGATTGAAAAAATGATACATGGGTATATTATGAATTTGGTGCATTTAATTCCAGTAAAGTATTTTCCAGCGACCAGCATTATATATTTTCCAATGTTAGGTATATTTATGTTACTTTGTAAGGTATTTTATTACCTAGGTACATTCCCGTATAATATTTTCCTGTAGGTATACCTAATAGTTTCAGGATGATTACCTAAGTAGGTACGTAATACTTTTCCGATTTTTTTTTATTCCCGTTAAATACTTTCCCGATTTATTCATTCCTACGTAATAATTGTTCGTGTGTAATTTTTCTCGTGTAAATGTGTAATGCTTCAGATCGTAGAATCGTACGGCGTCCGTGGAGTTAAAAAAACGGCTATAGATAATATTATCTATGGCCGTGGGCAAAATGAACAGAATTCCTACTGTTGGGGGCCATTTGGTAATTTGTAACTATGTACCGATGGAACGAACAAAAGTACCTACTCCTTATTGATTTATAATCCAAGACCGTGATTACAGAAGTTCCGCTTATCACTAGTCGGTTGTCTTTTGGCTTCATCGTAGTTTAGGTTATAATATTATTATTTTTTTTTTTACCGTGTGCGTCTGTCTGGCTAAATAATAAATAGGCGCTTTTCAAACATTCTTTTTAAGTTCCAACTGCGTAAAATTCAGATAACTGTCTACTGTTTAGGCTAACAATATCCAACTTGTCACATTGGTCTCGGTTGCACTTTTATTTTGATTATTTTAACTTAATTTTTAATAGTAATATAACATATACTACGTATTAGAAATGCATAAGTGTATAGTGTGTGGTAATACGTCTAATAACACAAAGGTTAATCGTCCAGGAGTTATGTATCATGGGTGAGTATCAATTGGTTCTAGAAATTTACTCGCTCAACCTGTTGTGAAAAAAATGCACATGGATTTTTGAATCATATTATTGACACAGTTCGTTATCCTGGTGCGGGATACTGTGAAATAATTTTGAACTGGTTTAGCTTAGTAATTTCTACTTTGTGTCCCTAACTTAACATTAGCAATTTATTGTATTCATTGATATTTGTTTTTATATAGAATTCCCAAAAATCCATACATGAGAAGAAGATGGCTTAAAGTTTTTGGAATTGATCGTTGTCATGATTGGCAACGTATATGTAGTGATCATTTTTTAGAAGAAAACTATAAGCCAGGAAAAAAACGATTTTTATTTTCAAATACTATTCCCCAACCTTATGATCGAAATGGTTTTCCTACTAAGTAATACTTCTGGATCTCTATAATTTAATTTTACATTTTCAATATTATTTTTATTTTTATATAGTTATTTTACTCAAAGTTATGATGTTGAAACTGGAAATATTGTAAATTTACCAATGGAACAAGATATTATAAAGTGAGTTAATGAAAATTGTATTAGACTAGATTTTGTTTTTTATAATTATTTGACAATCTAGAAATTTGGCTTATTATGATGAAAGTGATTGCATAGAATCTTAATTTTACAGTGAGAAACATATTGGAAATGGTGTAATAAATAATTTTAAATCATCAAGGCGGTCATCTAGATTTACTAGTAATAATGAGGATATGAGTAATACAAATATGCCGGTCAGTAATAAGTATTAAGATTTTTAATAAACATTGTCGATACGGTCTGATATCTTTATCTTTTTTATGATTTTCCATGCTTTCCTTATTGATTATGTAAGACCTTGGTCTTAAACGTCCTGTTTCCTCTTCTTTAGTAATTTAGTGCTTCTAATTAGACATCAATATTATTCTTGTCCACTTATATTTTTAAAATAGTTAGTTGTTTGACCTCCAATGTGTGTACTCTTTTTGGAAAACTCTCAGGATATATATTTTAGTCGCTACTAGTGTATTGTTAGAAATTATCTACTGTAATTAATCGGGGATCTGTGTGATTCATTTAAGCATTTAAGTATAGTTGAAGGTCTTTTGTGAAAAGAAAACCAGTCCTACTATTTTTCTGAATTTGCAACAAAGTCGCAGTAACTGCATGTTATTGTATAGTACGTCTTTTGTTGATTTATGCTACTATCAGTTTTGTTGATAATCCAGAAAAATAGTAAACCAGATTGGAAAAAAAGTTTTGTAAAATTGAGTTACGACAGTTTTTGTTGCGGCAGTCGATGTATAGATTGCATAATTATTCCCTTTCATTTTACATGACAGGATGAATTTTTATTTTAAAATAGCAACTGAACATTTTTGATATACTTAAATGCGTACATAATATAAACCAATATTTTGTAAAATATAAAATCAAAATGGTCAACTAATAACGCCCAAATAAAACCGTGTGTATATTTACTGTAAGGAAATAATCATCTTGTAGGCTGTTCATTGTATCATAATATACGAATAAATATGTACTCACAACTTATTTTGCATCATATACTGTACAGCCAACAAGGTACTGAGAATCATTGATTGTAAATATTAATAATTTTTCTTAGCTTACATCTGAACAATATTGCAATGGTTAGGAAAAATTAGCTGGGTTATCAAGTGTTCTATAGTAGTAAGTAGTATTCTGATTCTATATTATTCACAACCAGTACTCTGTAGTTCATTATTTTGGTTACTAAGACATGGAAAGATCCATACCCTCTAGTTTCTACAAAAAAAAGTTTAGACTATCTTAAATATATAAACTAGACTATTGAATGTTAAATCACTAAAATATGTATTTAGATCATATTATATTTTAATTTGTACTATAATTGGCAACCTAGCTGTTGCTAATATTAATATTTTTTTTAATATAAATTATGTCTTTAAATTTTAAAGGACCATACTTTAGGATCTGGATTACAATGTTCTGTTAAAAATTGCTTTAACAGACATTCAAAGAATCTTAGTCTCTTTGGCTATCCTAAGGATCTCACGCTGAGAATAAAGTGGATGGAAAAATGCGGAATAAAAATAGATCCTGCTAAAATAGTAATGAGTAGTACAAGAGTTTGTGGTACTCATTTTGAACTCCATTGTTTCAAGAATATTGAATTAAAAAACAGATTAAAACCAGGCGCTGTTCCATCATTATTTTTAGATAATGGTAAGATAAAAATTAATTACTTGTTATTTTATTTTGTATTCACTTTTTAACTAATAATTAGCATTCTATTATTGTAGTTTAGGTAAATACAAGGTTTTATTTTGCTGTATAGTGTAATAACTTATATATTTTTTTTTAAAAAGAAAAATGTACAATCTACAAACCTGTGCAGTAAAAAAACTAGTTCATAATCACAATTCCCTTTTCTTTGTATTAATATATATATATATATATATATATATATTTAATAATGTTAAGTTGCAACTGCAATATGTAATTATTGATTTAAACATTTTGAATTTAATTAATTCCATATTAATTTTCAAAAATTTATCCTTAATGACCGCAGAAAATATAAAACATACTTATTTTTGTTGGATAAACATGCCTAAAATAGTAATTTTTCCTTTTAAATCTGTTAATCCAAGATACAGACTTAGGAATGTCCTTTTAAACAATCTTTTGCTGATGTTATATTTCTTTTTTATAGTAAAATTGTATTTCAAATCTATATAATAATTTAAAATTAAAATTCTTTTTTCAAATCATTAGGACCTAATGATTTGCCAGTGCCAATTAATGTGATGCCTGAGTTGAGTACATGTGTCATAAGTCCAATACATAATGAAGTCGCTGAACAGTGGTCGTCAGAAAAAAAAAATAATTTAGAAGGTACTACGTAAAAAATTCTTACTTAAATACATTTTAACTTGTAATTTAAATCCAATATTAAAATTAAATACTGAAAAAATGTATAACCTTTCAGATGATACGGATAATGCTTCCATTATAATTGATCTAACAATTGATGATTCATGCAATACTGAAGATTTAACAAGTGATGACCAAAGGCTTATTTTTGAAATGTCTAAAGAAGTTGTACTTCCTAGTATATATTGGAAGAGTGAACATCTTTATACACATAATTCAACCAGGTTTTATCAACGAGACGCCAATGATGTAACTATAAAGAAAATTATTTTTTATAATAACCTTGTGCCGACTATAGAAATATATGGCAAGAAATACGAATACAAAACGCCTATAACAACAAAGGAAAAGTTGGACGATCTTTTAGAAAAAATCGACAGCATTGAAAAATGTTATGGTAGAGCTGGATTTGTCTTTCAACAATGTATAGGATATTTTGAAAATAGCTTAGATAATATGTGTTCTGGCTGTCAAGGATTGGTAAAAGATCGAGATTTGCAAAGAATGAAAGCTAAATTTGAAGCTAAAGACAAAGATTTGGAAAGTTTTAAAAACAAAGTGAGTTTACTGGAGGATCTTAAGTCCTAAAATAAGACACTCGTTCTTTCAAAAACTATTAATGTTTTTAAAATATTATTTTATATAAGTTGTCAAAAATGACATATTTTTTACTTTTTTTTCACTTTAATTTTTTTAATTGTTTACTTTTTCAGTGATAACATACATTTTTAGTTCCATATTCTATGAAACTTTTATGTTGCATATTTTGCATATTTTTACATTTATAGTTTAGATTAATAACAAAATAAATTTATACGTACACTCGTAGGTGAAAAAGGTTTTGTCAGGTAATTTATTTTTTCTAATTTTTTTCTTTACAAATTATTATTTAGGCACCTACCTAAATAAATTCCTTTAAGAAAACATTTTTGATGTTAAAAGGACGCCACACAGACATATTATGTTGTCTCCGTCTTATAAGTGCGTAACATAGCAAATTTACTCTAGAGTTAAAATATTAGAGTGAATCGACCTATTATAAAACTTATGGTAAGAACATTATCTGTGTTTGTATGGTGTTTTTTTTTACGATTATACAGTATTTAAGTGAGTTATGAGTATTTTTAATTTATATTATATCATGTACGCATAATTTGTTAAAAAAATGAACTATCATAAACTATTGCAAAAACATTATCTGTGTTCGTATGTTGGTTACACAGGTAATGTTCTTACCATCATGTTTCATAATAGATCACCCTAATTTTTAAAGTAACTGAGCTAAACGTTATCCACTGTGCGTAAATTTGGTATGGTATACACTTGTCGAACGAAAACAACAAATGTTCGGGTGGCATCCTCTTGATTGATTCCTATTTTTCTTATAAATTAAAACTACCTACAAAATACAGATATTATAAAAAAAAGTATTAATAGTAGCGTTCCATAATTTTAAATTAAATATTCAGAAAATAAATGAATTTTTGAGTGCATATTTGAACATTTTAGTGCATAATATATATTAATATATTTATGCACTTTTAAGATTTTTTAGCACATTTCTAGTTGGTTATTAATGCATACAAATTCGAGCTCCAGTTATAAGTATTTAAAACTTCAACAAATGAATATGGAAATACTCCAAATAATATTATGCTTTGTAATTCAAAATGTATGTCTTAATTCAAAAGGTTAAAATAAACCTAAAACGGCATATGGTATTATACTTCCGATAAAAAATATTGTTATGTAACGAGTTTATATTATGTAAAAAAAAATGTTTTCAAAAACATTTATTTTCTGAAAGAACGAATGTCTTAAGTTAAATGGGAAACCCTGTATATTAGTTACTTATTAAAATGGTTTATATTTTAACTATATTTTATTTTATAGATTGCTGAAAAGACAAAACTTTTATTACAACTAAGAAGAACAATGGCAGAAAATAAAAGAAATCATCAACATAGCCTCGCGTTAAAACCATCAGGAATTTCAAATACCATGAAGCCATAAATATTATGCATTGTATTACACAATATTCATATTTTTTTATTTTTTATTGGGGGTTCAGTCCAAAGTATATATTAACATGAAAAGCATAGGAACAATAAAAGCAAGAAAACAAACTTTGATTAAAAAAAAAATATATTTTTACGAATTCAAAATATTTTACTTAAAAGTTTTTAATAAATAGAATTTTAAAAAGTATCAAAATAAAGTAATAAAGAATGAAAAATTGTTCAATAAACGCTAAAAAATCATACCTAAATTTAAAAAAAAATCATAAAATGCAAAAAAAGATTTTAAATTGAGTAAATTTCTTAGTACCTACCTAATAATTTTTCTTAAATGTTAATTGGTACATTTGATTTAACTAATTTAATTTGATTTTTATCAATTACCAGCATTTTTAACAAATCCTTAAAGAACAAAATCTGCTGGTGCCATGTCTAAACTTCATGCTGGGCATTGGCTATTGAATTTTCAAACTTTGTGTACCCGTTCACCAATCTATAAAAAAAATTCATAAATAAAGAAATATGGCTCAAAAATCAAAATCGACTAAATTTGCAAAAATATGTAACATAAAATTACAGATTTGGATTGGTCGTAACATAAAATAAATTTCAAATTTGTATCTCGTTGACATTTTATTATTTTTTAAAGATACAAAACAATATTATGTAAAATATCGTATGAATATATTTTTATTTATTTTATAATTCTAACAATTTTTTTTCTTTTAAACATACAAAACAATATTTTGTCAAATATCCTTTGAATATATTTTTATTTATTTTATAATTCTGAAATATACATTTTATATGAGCAGAGTGCAGCAGTTTTTATTTTATATCCAAAATAGTAGAATTTGAGTTACCTAACATAAAATAATGTAAGTCACACTGTATTTAAAAGTAAAATACTTATTACAAATTGATTAATGGTCTAATATTTATTGCTATTAATTATAAATCAACAAATTTCAGAATTTATAAAAAAAAACATTTGGTTTTGTAAATATTTTATTTTTATGGGCACCATGTATAAGTAATTATATAACAAACATGTGTAAAAATACCAATTAGTAAATAAATTATTGGTATATTGCTTAGGTATATTACTAAGGCTGGACAAGTTAATTATTATTTTTAACTCTGATAATTTAAGTTAATATGCATCAATAACAAAAAGTTAAAAGTTAATTTAACTATAGGTTAATTCATTTAAGTTAAAAGTTAATACACACTTTTTATTTAGTAAAATAAAATTAATTTGACTGTACAAGGCTAGCGTACTTAATTTTTTTATAACCCAAAACTAAATTAGACACTATAATGTTTATACTGTATACAATATTTTCATATAAGTTAGATTCAAATAAATATGAATGTAAAATTTTTTTACTTAAAATAATTCACGGTTAATATTTTTTGACATGACAACGAAATAGACTGAAATAGTGAAATATAATAAAATTAAAAACAAAATAAATTAACACAACTTACATCTTAAAATGAAAAATTAATTCGTCAATTTCACGTTAGTTAAAAAAGAAATTCAGTAAGTTAACAGTTGAAGTTAATGAAAAGCCAAAAGTAACTATTTAAGTTAAAATGTTAAAATAAAATAAACTTTTTAACTTAACTTTAACTTTTTAAGTCGTTAATGCCCAGCCTTGGGATTACTTTACATTTACAGGTAGGTGTACATTTACATTCAGTGTTTTTTTTTTATTTTAATTATGTACATTTTCTTTGTATATACCATTTTAAAATTCTGACAAAAAATTTACTAGCCATTAAACTTATAACTTACTAAATAATAATCATAATTATTCTTAATATAATTATTATTATTCTATTGGACTTAATTTGGATTTTGTTTTTCTAATAAAAATTAAAATGCAAGTATGAATTTAAATTATTTTTTTTTATTTTAAAATTAACTTCAAAGGTTGCTACGCCCGCATCTGTTGTCTCCGTCTTACAAATGTAAAACATAGCAAAAAATGTTTTGCCACGGGAATGAACTGAGGAGGTTACAGTAATTACTCAGAAACAAAATATTCACCACATGAAAAAGAGAACTTTAGCTGTGAAATATCGGTTTTTATTTTTGGATATCAGAACTACGGAAAAGGTTATTGGAGTTCGAAAAACACAAAAAATAATAGATTTTAAAAGGATAAGAACTTTTTTCGTATACCTAAGTGATATCAATTAATTAAAAACGATATTTTATAGATCATGTTCTGAACTATATTGTATTCTATTTAGAGTCATAACACTCATAACTATCACTATCCAGCCTGAGTGGTTGTGTTTATATCCCGCGCAAAATAGTTTTTGCTATGTTGTACATTTGTAAGTTGGAGACAACTCATGCAAAAATAGTGTCCACTTAATTTCAATATTTTAATAGTACCTAAACGTGCCATAGAATTGTAAAATATAAATGGTTGATGTAAGATGTTCATCACCAAATCACCACAATGAATTAAAATTACATTTTTTTAAGTCATTAATAATTAGTTATGATACCCTAATTCTCTAAAATAAATACTAAAAAAGAAGTTGAAAATATGGTGTCTAAGGGCTAACTAAATATTATTTCAGCCCTTGCAAAAATATATAGTTAGAATATTAACATTTGTCGTTTAATATTAACAATATAACTTTAAAGGATCTTATTGTAATAAGTGATTGGGTGCTGTAGAGTTACAAGTGTAGACAATCACAAGAATACATTGAAAAACTAGTAGATAACTTGATAACTTGCAAAAACCATTTATTACAAAAAAACATTTTTCATCACATTTTCATTGACATTTTCAGTTTCCATTTTTTTAGTTTTTATTCTATAAACAACAATAAAATTTTATTTGTTGAGTAAAAAAGAAGGCTCCTAATATATTGTTTTAAAGACGGATGAAAAACATTAAAAATCCGTAGTCACAATTTTTTTTTAAAAGCATTTAAAGTTCAAATATTGACAAAATACATAAAATTCACGAAAATGTGCAAATTACTTTGAGTTGGAAATTCATAAAAAATTTTATTCTTAAATCTAAGATTTGAAAATGTAAATCAATATTCCTACTAAGTTTGTCTATATTTATCAAAAAAAAAAATGTCTACAAGCAAATGATATTAAATTTTTATGAGCGTTTGAAGTTCATATTTTTACAAGATGGATATTCACTCGATTTCTCATGTAGCGATTTAGTTATTTTGTTTTAATTCAAAACCGAAGAACTGTAAATACATGACAATTTTTGAATGTTTATATTTTCATTTTCTATACACCATAAAATGTTGAAAATATTTTAACTCTTATTGAGCTGTTGACAGACATATAGTCAGTTTTTAAATTTAAAATTTTTTTTTTCTATAATTGTCAATACAATTTAATTTGTAAGGTAAAAAGCGTGAAAATTTAATAGAAGGATACTGATATATTGCTACAATAGCAGTTAAATATATTAGAAATACATGGGCACAATTTTTTTTTTATAAGCATTTAAAGTTCGAATTTTGACAAAATTTATCAAATTTAAAATTTAATAATTATTTTGTAGGTTATTAAAAATGTATAAAATGTTCAAATTTTATATTTGAGGATTGAAAATTTAAAACAAAGTCCCATGTAAATAGGTTATATATAAATTACTTTATTCACAATAATATCATCAAATTTACTTTGTAAAATCGCATAAGCTGACGTCGTCTTGCTCAGAATCGTTTTTCTTAAAAAATGATATTATATCATTGAATTCAAATTTAACACCATCCATTACAGTGACCCACTTGTAACCTACTGTACAACCGAGCGACACCTACTTGCCCACATTTTTTACTTTTAACTCCCCGAAGTACCAACTAGATACACTTTCCCATCAAAAAAGACGATGTTGAAGAAAATGTTTACAGACAATGAGTAATTACGTTTTCATATGCAATACGTTCGACAAATTTAATGTAATCTATTGTAGTACAAGTACTAATGAGTAATGCTTAATAGTAAGATAAATTACCTTAATCACTATAATATCATAAAATAAATCATTTTTATTTGTCCCAAAAGGTGATGACAAACACAAATAAATAAAATAATAAAAAAAAACACTACATTGCTCCGCTCAGAATCAAATAAATAAAATTCGTGTTGGTTCATGATGGAATTGATAGGTTCATTGAATAGTTCAGATAATTTTGTTTCAAAATATCAGTCGTATGCTGTTGTGTTGTAATTAATTGTTAGCGAAAATAAACAAAAATGCGGTTAATTGTTTCTATATTTTCAAAGATATGGCTTAAGATTTAGCTACCATTGCTACCAAAGACAAAACAATGAATACAATAACATAATAAAATGGCGGAGACTTATGCAATTTAAAAAAACTGTGTGGGTTAAATTATTATACCCCTCATGAAAAGGCTTAAAGAGAGAGTGCTGCTGTCCGAGAGACGCACGTCGCAAAGTGAGAGAGCACGAGAGAGCGAGAGAGCGTGTTTGTGGTCATGGCATAGAGAATAGAATATATAGTCACGGAGAGAGTGAGTGAGAGAGAGTGAGAGAGAGTGAGAGAGAGAGTGATAGAGTGAGGGCGAGAGAGATAGTGTGAGAGGATGCGAGAGAGTGAGGGAGTATGCGTCTCCTCGTGCTCTGTTGCTAGCATGCGCCGCGCCGGCGTACCTCCTCCCACCCCCCGGCCGGCACACCATATTTACCACCCGCAGCCGCACCGAATATAATATGTTATCTAAATTGTTGTTGCGCACTTCCGTAAATATTTTTTTGCGTTCACACCCGTCATAACAAGGCCTGCTTTGCTTTGATAAAACGATCCGACGACTTTTGACAATTTTAGGAAGGTTTAGATACCTGATATAGGTATCAGTTATTTTATGACTAGGTTGGCGTAACAGCTATTAAAATCATCACCGCCTATTTGTTTATTTCTGCCAGCAATTGGTTACCCATAAGAAAAAAATAGTTAAAGTATACTTGGTAATATTGTTACTACCAATTCGCAGATTTAAAATGGAATCTTTTCTTATTTTCTATTTTTTTTTTTAATTTTGATTTCCGTTACACAGTAGGTAGGTACGCACCGAATAAGCGGACGTTACACGACGATTTGTTGTTTCCGTCTTACAAATGCGTAACATAGCACATTTACGCTCAGCAGATCATTAAAATTAGAGTGAATCGATGTCGATCTATTATGAAACTTAATGGTAAGAATTTTACGATAGTTCAATTTGTTAGCAAGTTATACGTAGGTAAATTAAAAATGCTCATAACTCCCTTAAAAATTGAATTAATGTAAAAAATCCACATACAAACACAGATAATTTTCTTATTATTAAGTTTCATATTATAGGTTGATTCACTGCAATTTTTAAACCAACAGAGTGTTGGGGAGTAACTTACTTGAACGAAATTACTTTTTATGTAATTTGATGGTAGATAATTTAATTAAATTTTATTGTAATAAATAGTAGCTACGTAATTTAAGTTGAAATAGCAATTTTTTAGTCATATAATATTATTCCTATCTAATCTACTAATATATATATACTACATATACACAAAATTAAATTATCAAAAAAATAATAGAAATGTTTATGTTATTATAGTATTGGATTATTTTTATTTTAATATCAATATAATATTTACGTACAAACCCATAAAAACGAAAAATTTCAAAAAATGTTTAATTTAAGAAAAGCTAAGTTATTTCAACTGTCAATTAAACTAGTAAAGCTCATACAGTCATACACTCATACGTTGATTAAAAAATTAACTAACTCATTTTTTTAAATATTGTGAAAACGTGCAACTACTGCAACTGTTTGTCATCTCCAATGGCCGAGTGTCGTACTTATACTAGTATTACGGACTTACGGTCTGGTAGGTATATACCACGGAATTCAGGGGAAAAAATGTTATGAAAAATTCAAGTATCTTCAGTAGTACAGTTATTCGTTTTTGAATAACAATTAAATAAGAAAATCGTTCAATGAGTATTCGTTAATATACCGGCGAATATTTAATGTCGAAACAATTTGTACTTTAGACGATTTTAATTCGATAAATTAATTTGACTTTCCAGTTAACTTTTTTTGTTTGTTTAAGATAAGAAATTTAGTAATTTTAAATAATCAATATTGAATATTAATCAAATAAAAATTTATAAAAGCGGAAAATAAGTACTGCACACTTTTAAATTTGTTACTGCACATTTAATATTAGCTACTGCACACAATTTTAGGCCCTTGCATTAACCATCGTCGTGTCAATAACAAAATTATGTCGAATCATTTATTATTTTCTGATTGTCCGTAAGGTCTTTGTGTTACCGGTCTTGGCTAGAAAATTATGATTAATACAACTAATTTATATACCTATCAAACAAATATCTAGGATAAAAAATGAATGAATCAATTTTTAAAATAAAATAATACTCTTGGAGTATATATTTATAAATTATAAGTTATATCTAAACGTGTATTTAAACCTAAACCTATAACTATATTAGCTAATGGCCGACGCTTTTTGAAATAGCAGCCTCTGTCACAGTTCCATGCTGCTGAGAATAAACTGTAACTATTTATAATAATTATAGTCACTTCTATAGTCCCATGAAGACCTAAATTATTAATATGAATATTAGAATAATACGTGATTTTAATATTTATACGTAATTTAGTTCAAATTTTAAGTTAAAATGTCTGTAATAATTTGCTTTTGATGAATTTTGTAAAAATTCCAGCTCCAGACGCGCATAAAAAATGACTGTAGATTTACGGTAAATCTTTTTTTAATTTCCGCACCAACAACAACTCGAGGAACATATTGTATTAAATTTTCAAGTTTTATGACTGAGTGAAAATTTTTTTATTGACTATAATTTTTTTAATAAAAACTCATAATAATAGGTAATCGATATTTTCTTATACCCATAATTATTTCAAAAATAGTCAAACATTTTTTTGAATGTGCCTATAGGGAATGCCAATATAAAGATTACGTAAAAATGTATCTATGGTTATATTTTTTAGAGATACCTACACCCAAAAACAAATTTGGGTTTGCTTAAAAATCTTAGATATCTAAAAAAAAACTTAATTTATTGTTTATTTTCTTACTGACGCTTGAAAAAGTACTGGACATTTTTTAATAAAACCGAAGCATTTTTGTCTGGCCCAAAACACACACATAATTATTGTAAAATCAATACAGTCATCGCTCCACTCAGAATCTAAAATACTACCAATACTTATCAAATATAATAATTCAACTATGAAGTTACTATTATAGGTGAACAACTATTAGGTAAGTAAATTATAAAAACGTATATTGTCACTTCCTATTTATTCATTATTTTTATATCTTAATATCACACACCTATATTGTATAACATATATTAATATAAAAGTTAGAAACTAACTAAGTATACGGAATAATTAACATATCATAATATATAACAAAAAACCATAAAATATGTGCACTAAATAAAGCATCATGAATCATCATAATGAATATACAAATATTATCAAGCAAGTAAAAATCTAACAAATATGCAAAAATATGCAATATTATATTGTTAATTTGAATTCTTAAATTAATTTAATAAATTTTTATCTTACTCGAAAATATGATAAATGCATAAACATCTCTATGAATGACATTATTTTTGCTTTGTATTTTGATTCTGTTCTGGATTTACAGCGTGACAATGCCACGTAATGTTATTCCTTGATAGCAGAATAGAATGGTAAAGAAAAATAACCAACAATATTATATACAATATATATTATATGTATCTATAATTAAAATTACCAAAATATCCATGTAATAAAAATTCAAAACACGTAGTAAAAAATGAAAAATTATTTATCATAGGTAAGTGCATTCAAAATGTTTGCACAATAATTATTAAACACGTAAGTAAAAGACACTATTCAGTCAAAATATTATGCGTTTTCATACAGTTAAGTATTTGTATTGAAGCGCACACGCAAATTGTAGCTCAATATAGATTGATGTTTCACTATGAAAAATATGTGATTAAAACAGTACAATTCATGGTTATACCTAATAGTTATAAACTTATAAAAATATGTTTAAAATATTATGTAATATTTTATATCTATAAAAAATGTAATATAATATTATATGAACAGATTTTTTTTTCAAAAAAAAGACTAGATAATGACTAATGAGTAATGAGTTTTATTTTTTTTATTTTAGTTACCCATATATCAGTTATAGCGGGATAGCCGAGAGTCAATTTACTCTAATAAATTACTCTAAATATTGTACTTACTAAAATTTTTATTTTCCACATACCTATCGGCTACCACATAATATATCTATTATGAAAGTATTTTGTCTTTTTGTTTTATTGGCACTTCTTTTTTTTTTTTACCCTGCCTAGGTGGTAGGTATACCGTAGCTTTTCAATATCGTTTCAGATTGAGTTTCAATTAGTATTATTTACAAATCGTCATTCTCTCAAGTATAGTATCTAAATATTACTAATAATATCCGGTGAATCTGATAAAAGTCCGATAAATGTCAACAAATTATCTTGCTCAAATTATTATTTAAAGGACCATACAACGCAAAAATCATATTTTTTTTTTGTCTATTATTATTATTACGAATTTACATGAACAAAAAATGTAAATAAAAGTTGTCAACGGTGATTCGTTTTACGATAAACTTCCTACCTAATTTCTGTATTTCTAATAACTTATGTAATTACGCTGTATGTACAAATATTATGTATATTTTTTTTTTAATACAATACTTATAATAATACTAAATCAATATAAATTGTTAACAACGTTTGTATACGTACTTGTTATAATAACAATAATAATAAGTTAATAAACAATAATGATTAAGAGGACGCTACCCATACATTTGTCTCCGTCTTACACACGCACAATATAGCGAATTGTCGTTCACTAGTTTTTTAAATAGTGTGATGTTTATTTTGATACTAGAGTGAATTGACCTATTATAAAACTTTTAGGTCAGAACATTATCTGTGCTTAAACGTTGCCAATTTTTCAAAATTTTCATTTTCAAGCAAGATATGGGTATGTGAAAAATTAAAAATAAGAAATGCTCACATCTCGCTTGAAAGTTAAAATAGTAAATAAAAGCCAACGCTTAAGCACAGGTAATGTTACAATATTAAAAATTGATAATAGGTCAAATCACTTTAATATCAAAACTAACAGCACACTATTGAAACTAGTGAACGAAAATTTGCATGTCATACGTGTGTAAGACGGAGACAACAAATGCATGGGTAGCATCCTCTTAATACGTAATAAAATACATTGTTTCATTACTCATATGAACCAGATGTTATTCGTCTTGTAGTAAACCGGCGTTCTGCTTTTTTATATATTAATAATATCTCAAGTACATTCTCACGGTAGGACAACAAGAAGAAGATAAATCTCTTCGACTATTCCAAGATTCACGTACAATGTACGTACCTTGAGTTTGACAGCTTAATTTTAAAACACATGCGCGTTGCCACGATAGTGCGAAAACAACCTATGAAAATAGGCCATACATTGAGGGGCAGCGCCCAAATATCTACAAAAACAAACTTAATTGAATTTTTGCCAATAAATCAACTGCCAATCACACACTCGGGTTGTTTTGGCAATAACAACGTCCAGCTCCGGTTCCTTTCAAATATCTACCTCCTGGACTCTATCGTGTATGTTTACATCCGTATAGATTTTATATAAATATAAGATAGAGTCTATAGTAAAATTAGAATTAGAATAGAGTCTGCACTACGCCCACACTGATTCTCGGGCAGTCGCTTTTCGCTCTGTCCTCAAATTGCTATGTACAATTAATAATTACTTTGTTTAACTTTTAATAAATTACTTATACAAACCTTGTGCACAGGCCCGTCGTAAGATATTTTCCGCCCTAAAGCGAAAATTTTAATGCTGCTCCTAAGATACTAAATTAAATATTTACATGCATAATAATATTACAATTAAAATTTTTTATACATGTATTGATTTACAAATTAGAAATACACAAAACCATAAATATAAATACAACTTTAAAAAGTACAAAACACACGAGAATGTAATATTATACATACTGTTATAAACTGTAATAAAAAAAATTATAGTAGTATACAAGATTTAGAAGACAAAAAGATTTTAAACACGTCTAGAAGCTTATACAAGAGTTATTAATTTAAAAAAATATATATAATTTACGAAGTATCAATAAAATAAAATATATCTCTAGCTCTTTAAAAATATAATAAAATAATTACCGATTATTTTTTGTTTCAACGTCGTCGTAGACCGTAGACCACAGACCGTAGTTACTTCACCGACGGCCAATAGTTGGAAAATGAAATATGGTATTATTAAAATAGAAGACTACGATCATATTCGGTAAATGTTTAAGATAACAATAAATATATTAACGGGCGACAGTCATTCTTTTTCTCATTATCAGTAAATAAAATATTTTTATGGAAATAATAATGTTCTATTTTTATCGAAGACCATCTATAGTTAATATGACCGTACGGTCTACAATCTACATAAACGATATATCTACATACATTATACGTATACATTAATACACTTGTACTTTGTACTGTACACGTTATAGTGTTCGACGTGCGTATATCAGTATACTGTAACACTATACTAATTTATCATACATTGTGATCATTCGCTATCATAACGAGATAGCAAAACGGTAACAATTAACAATGAAGACGCAAAATAATAATTAAATTACTGTCTTTTTGGAAATTTAATATTACAAATTTACAATTTGCCGCCTCAATTTCTTTAAAATGTTATGCCGCCCTAAAGCAACACATGACTTGCTTGTACCCTAGCGACGGGCCTGCTTGTGCAACTTGTCTCTCTGCAACCTTCTCTTCTATTTCAACCATCAACGTCGACGAACTCAAAAATAAAAACGAGCAGTGAGGGATCACTACAGTCTTAAATAAACAATATTATAGCATAGTATCATATCAAATAGATAATAATTACGTATTTAGAAAAATTATGTGAAAAACAAAAGTATAAGAATCAATTAACTAAGAACAGTAAGAAGACACCCGATTAGTAACAGGCACGTGTACACGTTGACGCCGCGAGTAGGATCTTATGACATCACGCGTGATTTTAAAGACTTCGTAACTCGAAAATTATTTAACGCAGAAAAATATTATTGGTATTATTGGTACCATTTTTTTAGTCTGATTTTTTGTGATTTTTTAAATAAAGTCAATATTGAGTGTTTTATGGTCCTTTAAGAATCGTTCGATAACAATAAATTATTACATTTGGCAACGTTGACAAATAAATAAAAATCGATCGTTCTCAATCTTTTTATTAAAAAATGACGTTTTCAATCATACGCCGTTTTCAATCGAAAATCGTATTTTACCGCCTAAACTATAAGTGAATTTCTGTTGAATAATAAATAATCAACCAAATTTACATTTTGATTTGTTCAATATAAAAAAAAAAAATAATACAATACAATATTGTTATACGATTGTAAAATAACATTCTGGTCACTGGTGATAATAATATGATTAAATAAAATTATTAAAATTAAGGAAAAATTTTATTAGAATTAATTTAGATTACTTTAATTTAATATAATATTGTCCTCCTTGTTTTTATATAAAAATAAAATTCGATATGCAGGGTATGTATGTACATTTTAAAAGTAAACAATATCAGCCGCACTCACCCGATTGTGGCAGAATGTTTGTAGGTAATGTCTCTGGACATTGCTTAAACACTATAAATATTAAATACAACGCTCCAACAAACAAAAACAAGGTTCCACGTAAATAGGTTATATATAAATTACTTTATTCACAATAATATCATCAAATATACTTAGTTATATCATAGGCTGACTGACCGTTTTTCATATACAATGATATTATATCATTCAATTCATATTTAACATCATCCATTACAGTGACCCACTTGTACGTAAAATCCATATCAATAAAAATAACTATAAATACAAAATAATGTTTTATAACATTATAGTTTTTATTTATTTGGTTACAGAATTAATTACTTACGTTTAACCTTATTTTTAATTTTCAATCCTTAGCTATATAAAAGTTAATCATCCTTAAATTAATGAAAACGCGTATTTGTTCATTTGATTATTACATATTTATTCAATGACACTGATCCTTTAATGAAGAAAGGAATAAATTAATATTATTGAAGTAGAAATAACTTTTAAATTATTACAAATATTAATTAATCTAATACAATTGTAATAATAATTATAGTTCGCAGTAGTTCTCAAAAACATCTGGGAAAACGAAATTTTTTGGTGCATTTCTGAAAAAAATTACGATTTTATTATTTTGTCGTAATTCAAAAACGATTATAGTAGAGGTTTCTACTAGAATTAAAAATAGTTATTTTATCATTTTCTATACATTATAACATTTTCAAAATATTTTTAATCGTTTTCAGTACAATATTTTTTATATTTAAACGAAGGATTACGGTTTTAATTACTTTGTTGTAATTTAATAATTTAAAACTATTATTTATGGGTACTTGAAACTTTTAATGTATATTATTGTATACAAATATACAATACACACCATGACATTTTAAAATACAATTTTTTCGGTAAAAATAATTTAATCTGCTGTAGTACCTACCTACTAATATTTAAAAGTAAAATAAATTACTTTAATAACAATAATTATATAAAATATAAGGAGGTACACTTAGTACCTAATATTCTAGACCTAATGTCTAGGGTGACCTACCGTCTTCGCTCAGCATTGTTTTTCCTATACAATAGCATTTAATTAAAATTGAACACATCCATTACAGTGATTCCATTTATTATACTCGGGCGTTGCACTTATATTATTATAATATATAAAAGTTATGCATCACACCAGTCACTGCCTTAAACTCATTGTAAAAATGTAGAATATATTTTTATTCATATTATACATAATAATAATTAATATGTATATAATAGGTCCTATTTAAAAAAATATTGCATCCAACCTTCGAGTGCGTTCCTATAATAAATAATTTTAGATTTTGTTTCTTTTATAATCTAAAATGATAATTTTTTATGTAACTGTACAGCGTATCATTAAAAGAAAAAAATATTCGGTCTACATATTACACGATTTCATCTCATTTAATATTGATTATAAGCTCATAATTTTATATTTTAAATAGTTTTTTTTTGTACATGCAGGGTCGATATTAATGGTCATGTCTATGATAATTCGATAGATATAAAAACAAAATATTTATAATTTTTTATAAAACTCTTATGCCTCTAATTATTATAATTTATGGAGGTACCCATTAATATGTTAAATTGTTGCAACATAATGTTTGTTAGCTTTGTATATTGCTGATACATAATGTATCTATAAATTGATATTATTATCTGAATTAAAAAATTAATATTTTACTAATTCCATCCGCTTTTGATCCGAGCAATGACATCGATATTCATATTATCATTATAACATTTTAGCTGTACAATTTATACCTATACATATTATGTTTTTTTAACCGCTTGAATAATAATTTACCATGCATATCTAGTTATTTTAAAAAGTGATTATTTTGTACATTGTTTATATAGATATATCTTTTATGGATACCAGATATGAAAGGTAGGTATTATAGAATAGTTATAGTTATTGTTTTGTGAAGTCACACTTAATTTTTGAAATTTTATGGAGTACAATATTTATTTTCATATGATATAATATGTAGTAGCTAGTAAGCTAGTAGGTATCCATCTTCAGCGAGTGCCATAAAAAGTGCCTGACACTGATATTTTATGAGATGATAATTATTTTTAAATTTGGCACATAATATGTTTGTAACATGTTCTTACCAATATTAATAAATATTAAAAATGCACAGGTTATAGTAACTTTGTTTTTACAAGCGTACGTATATAAATACGATTTAATGAAATTTGTAAAAAATAATATTTTTTCGTGATTAGTACCTATAATGATATTAAAATATCATAGGAAATAATTGATATAATAATATGTATGATAAGAAGGTATATAGGTATAACTTAGGTATATGGACTACGATATAATTTTTAGATACTAAATAATTTGTAAATTTTCAAATTGATAAATTTTGTCAACATTCGAACTTAAAATGCTTATAAAAATTATAGTAATTATGTATTTTTAATATTTTTCAACTGCTGTTGTAACAGAATTATATCAGGAACCTCGTATTCAATTTTCAAGCTATTTTACCCAACGAATACAATTTCATTGACAATTACAGAAAAAATAAAATTAAAAAGGTGGGTAAGTGAATATTGGTCTGCTGTACAGTAGGTTACAAGAGATGGTGTTAAATTTGAATTCAATGATATAATATCATTGTATAAGAAAAACGGTTCTGAGCGAAAACGGTCAGTCAGCCTATGATATTACCAAGTATATTTGATGATTTAATTGTGAATAAAGTAATTTATATATAACATATTTACGTGGAGCCTTGTTTTCAATTTTCAATCCTTAGCTATAAAAGTTGAACATTTTATAAATTTATAACTACAAAATAATTATCAAATTATAAATTTGATAAATTTTGTCAACATTTAAACTTTAAATGCTTATAAAAAAAAATTGTGCACATGTATTTTTAATATTTTTCAACTGCTATTGTAACATTATATCAGGAGCCTTGCATTACATTTTCACGCTTTTTTACTCAATAAATAAAATTTTATTGAAATTTACAGAAAAAAAAACTAAAAAAATTGAAAACTGACAATGTCCGTAAACAGCTCAAAAAGAGTCAAATTATTTTCAATTTTATTGTATATAGAAAATGCTAATATAAACATTCAGTGAAATTTTCAAGTATTTACAGTCCTACGTATTTTAATTACAACAAAATAAGAAAATCGTTACATGAGAAATCGAGTGAATATCAAATGTTGTATAAATAAGAATTTCAAACGCTCATAAAAATTTAATTTGACTTTCTTGTAGACATTTTTTTTTGATAAAGATAGACAAACTTATAGATAATCTTGTATTACAGTTTCAAATCTTATATTTAAAAAGAAAAATTTTCGTGATTTTTCTGTATTTTGTCAAGATTTGAACTTTAAATAAATAAAACTGTGACTAAGGATTTTTGATTTTTTTCATCTGCCTTTGAAACAATAACCTAGGTGCCTTCTATTAAATTTTCAAGTTTTTTTAACCAACAAATACAATTGTATTCATATTTATAGAAAAAAAAACTAAAAAAATTGAAAACTGGCAATGTCCGTAAACAGCTCAAAAAGAGTCAAATTATTTAAAAAATTGTATTGTGTATAGAAAAATGCTAATTTAAACATTCAGTGAAATTTTCAAGTATCTACGGTCATTTTTTTTTTGAGTTGCACCAAAAAAAAAATCGATTTTCTCGAAAACCGATTTTGCGTAAAAATTCCCGTTTTTCCTTAATTTTTCTTTTGTATTTATCGGCGCTTTTGAAAACTACTGGGAAATGTTTACTTTTGACCCCCCAAAGTACCAACTAGATTCTTTTTCCTTTCAGAAAAGTTACTATTGAAGAAAAACCAAGCACTTTTACTGTCTTAAAAGGTGATGACGGACACAAAAAAAAATAAAATAAAAAAAACACACATCATTGTAAAATCATTACATTCATCGTTCCACTCAGAATCTAAAATGTCAATAAACAGCTGAAAACGAATCAAAATATTTTGAAAATTTTATCAAGTATAGCTGTATAGGAATTAATAAAATAACATATTGTGTACATTTCATGTATCTAAAATTATTTATTTTTGAATTACTACAAAATAATCTAAAAATCAATACATGAGAAATCGAGTAAAAATTTTGTAAATATAGTAAAAATGTGAACTTCTAACGTGCATAAAAATTTAAATTTAATTTCTGGTGGACATTTTTTTTTTATAAAGTTAAACAAACTGATGTGGAATCTTGTATTCAATTTTCAAATCTTAGATTTAAGAAGAAAATTTTTATTAATTTCCAATTCAATATAATTTACAATTTTTCGTGATTTTTACGAATGTTGTCATGTCTATATCTCTAAAAAATATTGTGAATTCAACTTCTTTTTTTTAATTCCATTAATAACAACTTACAAAAAATCTTGTACTTATTACATTTTGAAGTTTTTTGACCAAACGAATAACTATCGACATTAATTGAAAAATACTAGTTAGGTATAATCGAAAATGTCTTAGCCTTAAAAATAGTCGAGCTATTCATAAATTGATGGCTCAAAATATTCTGAAAATTGTATGGTGTTCCTATGCTAGAATAAAAATTCAGTGAAAATGTCATTTATCTATGAAAACATTTTTTAGAATTAGACCAAAAATCAAAATCGATTTTGTCAAAAACCAATTTTGCGTAAAAAATCCGATTTTCCTTAATTTTTTTTGTTTGTTCCGGAGCTTTTGGAAACTACTGGAAATGTTGACCTCCTGAAGTCCCGAATGCACCAACCAGTTTCAATCAGAAAACATACTTAAGATGAAAATTGAAGCATTATTTTGACTAATTATCGTGTACAAATAAAAATAATAATTACAAAAAAAGCATACATATATTACAAATCAATACATTGATCGCTTCGCTCGGAATCTAAAATTAAAATTTTGGATTCATAGACTACAAAATGCTCCAAATATCCTAAAATGCTCTATAAATGACTTTGAAGAGGACGTCACATCCGCATGTATTGTCTCCGTCTTACAAATGTACAACATCGTAAAAACTATTTTGGGCATGACAACTTATACCTACTTTTCTGTGTTTGTAGTAGTGGCTCCAAAATTTCTGAACATAAAGAGTAGAAAATTATCTATGCAACAGCGTGCCTATATTTTACATAGTAATATATTAAATACAATAAAAGTTATTTGCTTCTAAACATTTCGTTTTTTGGTTTTTTAAATTTGCTTATAAAAAACGACTGGATAGTGCTATTAAAAAAGAGCATAGGTACTGTTGCACAGATAAAATTTTTCTTTACGTGTTGTCAATATTTGGTAGGTAGGTCTACAACAATTAATATGGTGCGAGAAAAGTTGTCCTGCGCAAAACAGTTTTTGCTATGTTGTACATTTGTAAGACGAATACAATACACGCGGGTGTGACGTCCTCTTAACATTTAAAATCATCAATATATCATGCAAAAAATTTAAAATAAAAACTTCTGATAAAAAAATACATGACACGTATATGTAGTAGAACGAGCATTGCGTAGGTAGATTAGGAGAGCAATGCAATAAGACGTGCATCGAAATCCCGGCTAACTAATCACTTATCAGTAAGTTATTACGCGGTATCGCGGGCTTCAATATTATGTTAACATAGGTATAATACCATAGAACAATAAAATGGTAATACAATGTTATAATATAATTTTTTTTTTCTCGCACGAGTGTTTTATAATATCATCGGTGGGAATGCGTTATTTATATCGTTCGTCGATATGCAGGTCTGTGTTTTTCGTTGCCGCCAGCAAAACATCTGCCGGCTGCCGACGCGGTCCGTACCGCAGAAACACCGGCGCAATAATATACGAACAACATTTTTATACATTGCCACTCGAGAATATTATTATTATTATTGAACAATATAATGTGACGGGCATAGACCTGTAGACTTATGGCGGGCGGGCGGGAGGGCCATAACCACAAAATATTTTTTCCACGTAGTCGGTAGGCAGTGTAAGGACGGTTGGTAATACAATTGGCTTGCTGATGCCGCCGACGCCGGTCGGGCGTCGCGTTGTTACGGTCGACGACCTCGGGCCCGCCACTGCTCGCTCGCTTATCTCAGTTTCTCTCAGTTACTCTCAGTCTCAGTTTTTCGGTCTGGCGCTCTAGCAGTCTAGCGGTGCGCATGTCGGTTAGTTACACAGTTTTTAACTCGCCGTTACGCAGCCCGTACATAACAAAACCTCGTCGTAACTCGTAAGTATTTTCGTATCAGGTGGGTAACCCAAAACACGTTGGTTGAGTCGTCGTTTTGTTGAAAAACGCGACGACGCTGCTCCCTCAAAACCGTCTCGACACGAATAATATGATCAGTGAGTACTGCGTAGACGTGTCGCACGAGGACGCGGTAGGTTCGTTTCGAGCAGTCAGCAGAACGAGAACCGTTGACATTTGACCGTGTGAACGTACAATCGTAAATAATAATGTACAAAATAATAATTTACAGACATCTGCTGCAGTACAACGGCCTAATATTCCGGTTGCCCTTCCGACGCGGCGATACGACACGTCAACAACCGCCGCCGCCGCCGCCGCCGCCATTGCCGACGCCACCGCCGTCTCCCCTCCACACAACTAGGAACGCCAACTGACGCCGTATAATTGACGTGTACAACTGTGTACTGCGTAGCGTCGTACGGCATCGGTGCACTGCGGACCGGTCGGCCATTTATTTCTAAACTTCGCTCCTTCCTCGCCGGTACTGCTCTGCTCAAGACGTGTCCGTACTTTGTTCGTCTCATCGCCTCCAAACTCCGAAGGTCATCGTTTTCCGTTCAGTACGCCATCGGCCAACGTAATATTAACAGGTAATAATAATTACGATTAATACAATGCGTTATAATATTTTATTATTCTACTGTTTACCGTTCTCATCGTCCGTCGACGCCTATGTCGATTTCGCGTATCTGGAAAACACTTGTCTGCGTGCCTTTTGTTTATTTTATCCGTTGTTCATGCTAGGTTCTTTTGACGGCGAGAACTTGTTGATTCGGTAACGTCGAGTGCAGTACTTCGGTCTCGCCATGAAAGCCGGAGCGGCGGACATTGACCACATCCAGGGCAAGGACAATGGCTGTTTGTCGTGCAGAGTATCTGGATCTGTTACTTTTTTACTGGTTGCTGCTTATTTTTACTTCGGCTGCAAGCACGTGAAACCCGTGTACTACTTCGGAACCCCGAGTATGTATAAAACAATACATAAAATCGCGGAATTATATATTAACACGTTGACCGCCATACAGCCGCCGGCGGCCACAAGAATCTGGTAATGAATTAAGAATTTTAGGCCGCCGGCTGCCGTAACATTTTATTCCTGTGAGGCCATACTGCCGCCGGGTGCCGCATTTCTTATATTCTTTTACATAGCAATAAATTTGTTGGCGCTGTAGTTATGATTTTTATAATTATTTCATGGCGTAGAGCTGAAAATTACACTTCGATTGGTATATTATTTACCCTTGTACGAGGTTATTTCATAGTTATATTGATACTCAAATAAGTACCTATGCATATTTTAATAATAATAATTATTATTAATTTCGTATCATATTTTAATACAGAAAATGACCAAGGAAGAAAATGTTTAATTAAAAATCTTCATTTTATTCAATAACAATGTCATAATCATACTATTTAAAAAAAAAAAATCTGTATTTTATTAAATAAATTAATTTTAATACTAAATTAACAAAAAAAAATGAACATCTTTTGTAATAATGAGCTATTAAAACAAACAAAAAACAAACATCTTTTAAAATAGAGAGTTATTAAAACAAAATTAAAAAACGAGGTCCTAATAAAAATAAATTATTTTAACTTCAAATTTAAATTAATTAAAAAAGTTTATTTACATTCAATAATATCGTTTATTTTGAATGGTGGTTTGACAAAACAATCAGCACACGTGTAAACATCACATGTTTCGCATAGAGTTGTTATCCTTTTCACGTCTTTGCAGGCTTGTACTGATTCTACATTAGTCGTTTTTTCGTTGTAACAATGAACACACCTCTTTCACAGCTTTCGGTTTCTGTTGCATCTTAATGGAGTTTGTACAAAAATGTGTTTTGTACGTCGTGTTTTAGACAGCGCTGGTGAAGTTTGGTCCTGTTCTGGTTGATTAAATCCAAGCATTTCGTTAACTAATAATTCACGAAATTGCGTCATCTTCAGTTTATTCTGTGGCGTATTTAAGTTATAAACTATTAGTGCATTCACAACTGCAGTTCCTAATAAAACTTCGGTTGCCACTTTGTGGTACCACCTTATTGATTTTCTTACGGGGCTACTATAGCTCGATAGCTGGTCGATAAATCAATGCCAGCCTTCCCAGCATTATAATCAATTATTATTTTTGGTTTTAGTACTGATTCGTTTTTCTATTTTTTTACCTGTGTCTGCCATAGAAATGTCATGACGGGTAGATAACATGGTGACATCCCTTTTGTCACGCCATTTGGCAACCACAATACCATTTGAGTTTTCTTTTCCTACTATTTGTCCTGGTTGTAGCTTAGCTTTTGTTACATCTGGAAGTTTAACTCTATTGACCTTAATGTACCGATCAAATGCGTTTTTTTTTCTAAAAGCTCATTGGCTAAATTAAGCGATGTATAAAAATTATCTGTTATAATAGTTCTGCCGGAATTTAAATATATGGAACTCAAATCTACAACGACTCTGCAACCTAAGCCTCTTCCATCAGTTTGGCTTTTCCCAGCATACACTTCAATATTATACGTATACCCGTTGACGCCACAAAGTTTAAATAATTTAACGCCGTACTTATGGGCCTTACCGGGAATATATTGTTTGAATTTTAATCGCCCACGAAATGGAACCATTGTTTCGTCCACAGCCATCATTTCTTCTGGTTCCATTATATTTTGAAAGTTATGAACCATTTTTATAATCAGATTTCGAATTTTAAAAATCCTATCACTTTCAGGAGCCTGCTTATTATCAGAAAAATGCCAAAATCTGATAATCAACTCAAATCGATTTCTCGACATAATATTTTTTGTTTTTGTTACGAAATTTTTATATAACATCTTCAAACTCCAATAATCTTTTAAACTAGGCATTTGGACCAGCCCCATCCACATAAGCAAGCCTAAAAACTGTTTCATTTCAACATCATTGGTAGGCACCCACTTAATAAATCTACTAGATTTAGTCAATCGATGTTTAGACAACACCTGATCAGCATTCCTATTCGTTTCCACAACCATTAAATTAATTATTTCGTCAGTTATAAACAAGGTCAAATACGTCCATATTGGTGCATCGCGCGGAATTTCAATTTTTAGACCGGAATTTTTTTCGAATAAAAAATGTTTTTGGTTTTGGTTCGTTACATTATTCCATGTTTGTTCAAAAATTCTTGGGAGGTTATTATTTACTACTGATGTATTTTCATCAATATCAGTACTATCTGAAATATCATAGTTTTTAAAATATTTGATTGACTAAAAAGTTGTTTAGAAAATAAATGTTACAAATAAAACCATATTGCGATGAGGTCTTATTTAAATTATTTTTTATATCTAATTTTATCAATTCTTGGTTTAGTATCTAATACCTATGTATTATAAAGTATTATAGTTGGTATATAATATAATAATTGTACTTATCATTTGAACTTGATTATCTCCTGACGAGTTTTGAGGCAAGTATGTATTGTCCTCATCTGTGTCTTCAAATTCACTGAACAAACTTAAATCGTCATCAGACTCTTCCAATAATTCCCTAACAACACTTTCATTACTAATCTTGAACCTTTTTGCACGCGAATTCATTTTTAAGGCGGCTGTATGGCGACTGATACTGAATCGTATTATCTGAGCGCCGTGTGACCGCCGGCGGTCGTATAATTATTATTACATATTAATAATCTACGTATAAAAATAAATATTTTGGTATTAAATTCGTATTTTTAGACCTACTTGTTCAAGAGATAACAGTTCAAGCGTTTTCGTAATTCCATGCGGAATAGCCCGATGGCGTAATAATAATAAACAACAGTACGGCAGCCGGCGGCTGTATGGCGGTCAACATGTTAATTAATTATCATTCAAAAGTTGACGATTTTACGTTTATATGCTTATGCACAACACTGCATTTTACTGCTGCGTACAGTGCATATAACAAATTTTGATTTTTTTTAACGGACCTTTATAGTTAAGGATACTGAAAATGATGGTGAAGGACTGGCAGTTGGACTTTAAAGTTATAGCTAAATGAAGCATGTAGTATTTTCATGTACACACGGTGTGGTCTTGTTGTGTAAAACCACACCTTAAACTACAAACCAGCGACTGGTTGGTGGTGGGGCTGGTTAGTGTCGTTGTATGATACAATGGTGACAATAATATTGGGGGGCCAGAATGCACTTTGTGCTATGCTAGCTTTTGACGACAACGACGGTGACAGCGATAGTCACTGGCAGCCGTGAGTCAAGCGTGCGAACACTGCCGTATGAGGGGGTCGAGGATAAGATATTACATAATATTGTTGTTGTCGTTAATAATAATAATAATCGCGCGTTCACTTTTAATAATCATAATAATAACCCCAACCTTTTACATAATAATCACTTGGTTTGGAAAATTTTAGTTATATTATCAATAATATAAGAGGACCAAAATTATGTAACGTTACAACATCAAAACTAAGTCTGACTGCCAAATTCTGACTGTACCATCATTTTCAGAATGTTCGACTACACTTGTACGTTAAAAAATAAAATAAAAGTTTGTTAAAGGCGCTTTTAGTGTCAGTAAAATGAAGTGTTGTGTGTTGCATATAACATAAATTTGCAAACTTTAGAAATGTAACTTCCCAAATAATAACATTTTTTTTCGCACCATCGATCTTAACTCTATTTTAAAATTCAAAAATTAAAAAAAAAAATGACTAGACTACAATATTACAAAATTATTCCAGTTTTCTAGAAGGATACACTATTTGACATCTGTCGTGAACGTGTTAATATAAATTATACTGACATTTTAAATTATTTTGAAAAAGAATTTAATTTTTAAATACATAAAAATACTGATTTAAATTTTGTGATTTAAAATACCAGGGGACCAAACACCCTATGGTTATATAACTCCCGGGGGGCTAAATGTTCTATCTTAAATTTTTGATTGTGACAACATATTCATGAACTGGTTTCTTCTGCGGGGAAGAAACGTCTGTTTATCTAATACATCATATTATTTTGCATGTCGTTTGAACACTAAAAAACGGTCTATGGCAATGTTGGTAATGCAAACGTTAATGTTTCGTACTTCCTCCTATGTTATTTTTTGCAATGTCTGAGGCTTATATTTTTCTTTTTTTAGGTATGATATCTTTAGCTGTGGCTAGAGCATTAGATTTGACACCTTTCAATGGTTAACATTTCAAAATCGGCTGTGTGGTCAGAATTTATATTATGGTTAAAAAAGTTTCACTATCCAGGTAAATTACATAATTTATTATTGTCTTATAAAAATTGTAGTGAGATTGTAAGTAATTGTTATACCTATTGTAGTTTGATAATATTTTTATCAGGCTATGTGATATTGCTTGGATTGTTTATACAACTGGTTTCATAATTATATATTATGACATTGATACAATTTCAATTTTGACAAGATGTTCCAAAATATGAATTTATAATTTAAATTTTTCTCTGTCCTTGGATTGTTGGAACGTTAATGATGTTTACCTATGCATTTTATATTAGATACCATATCCGATATGCAAAATTAGTGATGACAATAAGTAAGTAGGTACTTACATACATTAGATGCTATGTCCACAGTAGTTGGGTGTCATTATGATAAATTCATTTTAAGAATCTTGTATACTGTATTTAGTAAAACTTTTTTCTACAAACTTGGTATTTTTCATTGTTGATTTTAAAAAAATATGAAATAGTGTCTGCCCACTTAGAAATATTGTTTCCTGTTTTATCAATTTTAGTAGGATTCACCTGACATAGAGCTGTCACATAAGTTTTATCTTCACACTATTCATTTCATCCCAAAATGTTTTAAACAATTGTTCTCTATCTTCGTTTTGGATAATAAAACATTTTCTCTAAACTACTATTTTTATAAAACTACTAGTTTCTAATCCTATATTTTTAATTTATAACAATACAGTAGAGTCTCTATAGTCCGGACAAATTCAGACTGAGCATCGTTCGGATTACCGGAGGTTTTTCAAGATTACCTACTCAAATGACTACTCTGCATTTTAAATTACAAAAATAATACTAAACTAATGAATTACAAAAAAAAAATGTTTATAATAATAATATGTAGAACTTAAGTATAGTAGTCGGTAATTTTTTTCTGAATAATACTTTCAGTTTTCATTTCAAAAGCACGTTCTCTTAATGAACATACCAACAAAATATCAGTGCTATTCATGTTCTCATCTTCTGCCCATTGCAACAAAGTATTTAGTGCATTCACAGTTTCTGAAGGAGAAACTTTTTTTGAACAAATGGAATTATGCCGTCCGGATTACCACGTTCACTGGATTATATCGGGGGTCCGGACTATCGAGGCTCTACTGTATTACTAAATAGTTCTAAACATTTTAATTTATAAAAATATAATATAAACCTGTCAATTTTACCTCCAGTAATGGAAATATCAGATAGACTTAACAAACTACAGTTATTCAAAGTACAAGCTACTTCATCACAATTATCATCCACAGCATTTTCACTACTCTCAGTTTCTAATTCTATATTATTTAATTTATAACATAATTAATATAATAACAGTAAATAGTTTATTTTATAAAATATAATATGAAAATAAACCGGTCTAATAACCTCTAGTTAATTAATAACCAATATGGTATTGAGAAATAAAAATTCTGACAATTCAGACTGTGATTTAGTAGCGTTCAGATGCAACTGGAAAAACCTCGTAAGTCGACTTATGTGGTTTTACGCATGACTAAATAGATAGGTATGATAACATGGGTACATGTTCTCGTCCATTCTAGCACACCATGCCTACTGTAGTTTTCATTATTTCACTGGTCTAATAATTTTGGCGTCAAAAATGTTATAATATGTAAATATTACATGGTCTGAAGGGGAATATCCGTACCAGTAAAAATGTGAACATACACATCTATTTAGTCATGGTTTTATGTTTGTTGATAGATATACATGTTATTATATTTTGTATTTTATCATAATGAAATAGCTGTCAATAATAGTTATTATGATATCAAAATGTGTATAAATTGGCGTCTGTACGCAGTCAATGTGTTAATTAGTTTTTTAAATATAACTTAAAAATGGATCCTCGTGGATTTCAACATTCGAAAAGCAATTTTATAGTATATTTTTTTATGTAGACAACTTCAACAAAAATCGTAGGAACTAAAAATGTTCAATTTTCTGTTATGAATAATGTTTGATAATAATATTTATAAAACAAATTTACCTTTTTATAAATAAATGTTAAACATAATATTATAATAATGTGCTTATTTCCTTATACCTATTAGACATCTTTGCCTTCATATACTTTGAAATTCATTATAACCTTTCTGGTCAGCTATGCACCATAATTTATATCCTCTTTAAATGGGCTTCATAGAGTTGTATTGTTTTAGAGACGATCTAGCTTTAAATGTTATCATGCTCTCGTTTATACTTACTTTCTTTCTTCCAAAATAATGCTGTCTGAAAGAGGAATTCAATTTGTCTATTATTGGCCTTATTTTGAATAATTTGTCTTTATTGTTATCTGGAAGTGATGTGTTGTCATTGTAATGTAAATTCACAAAGGTCTTTGCAAATAAAATACAAGGCATTTCTTCAGTTATAAGTTTTACCCTCAAATCAAGGGAGGTAGACTATTAGTCTTTCCAGGAAGGTAAGCGATTGTAGCCCATAATAAAACTGATAACTATAAATGCTAGCATATTTTCATTTTTTATACATAAAATTTTACCATTTTGTGTTCCATATAGATTAGTCTGATAGACTATGTTTTCTAACATAGAATCCATGAACACTAAAAATACATAAGCAGGGGTGTTACAATTTAAAAATGAATTTCCATTAGCTCCATATTCAGGCCCCTTTCAAGCCCAAATTTATAATTTTTGACTAAAATTTTTTTTTGCTTGAACCTTATTTCTACTAGCTAAATTAAGGGAAAATGATTAAAATATAAATATTTTTTTAAATACAAATATAAATATAATATAAATTTATGATGTATAAATGAATCATTGGGCATCCATGAACTAATTTTGCAACATTGCCCCTTACAAATAGACAAATTACTTAACTTAAAAAATGTATAATTCTATTTTACATAACATGTTATTATAAAATTTTTTTTTCTTTAGTTTAGTAAAAAACCATAATATTATAATGAAATATAAATAATTAAAATTAAAAACATTATAGATTATAAAATGAAAAACATAATTAAATTATCAACTTTAATGATAGTTAACATTACAATTTATTTTCAATGTATTTCCTTTTATTTAATAAAAAATTATAATTTAAACAATATACAATATAAATAATAAAAATAAAAACAATTTAAGTAATAAAATGAATTAGGAACTTTGATGAAATCAAATAAAACAATTTACTATAGAGATCAAGTATGTGTGAAGTATTATTTTTAGTTTTATACATGTGTACATGGTGATTTGCTTGATTTGCTTTTATCTTATACATTTTTAACAGGTAATTAAGTAACACCAACAAATAGCGGAATTGTATTGATTGTTATAACATAACCATTATTACCACTGTTTACTTATAATATTTGATAATACAGTGAAACCTGTATATAATGAACAGTTATGGGATCAAAATAATTGTCCGTTATTGACAGGTGTCCGTTGTAGACAGGTTTCAATGTTAAAAAATTAAAATTTTTACGTACATTTGTATTGTTTTGTATTTTGTTATATATTTTATAATATGTGCATATTAGGTATAATCTTTATTAATATTATACATATATGTATTATGCACATACATTGTACATTATGAATTTAATTTTAATTATTTATTACAATTACAAAATGATTCTAATGATGTTTGTTTTTTGAACTTCGATTTGGTCATTTCCAACTCGTGATGGATAATTAATTCGCTCACATATGAAAATCCTTTTTCATCGCCTTTATTTAAATAAAATTCTTTCAGACGAATAAGTTGTTCAAGAGCTTCTGAATAATTTGCAAACGTCTTAATTTCAGAATTTCAGAATTTTCAAAAACATTTTGACTGGTAATGCTCAGTAAAACAAACCAGTTTCATCAGCATTGAATATGTTTTGTGACTCATACCCTGTCACTATTTCTGAAATTTTCGATTTCCATTCATTCACAGTTAGATTTGTAGAAGCTGATTCTCCGCAATTCAATTTAAAAACTATATTATGCCTTACCTTGAAGCTCGCTCTCTAACCAGCTATTGGAAGTTTTTGAAATCGTCACACTTGATTTCATGGGCAACTTCTAAAGCTTTTGCTTGAATGATTGGTCCAGATACAGGCACATTTTTATTTCTTATATGGTTAAACCATTCTAAAACAATTTTATCAATCAATTCACCTGGCCCATTCCTCTAGAATCGGCGAGATTTTTCGTTTGTGGAATTTTCGTTGTATCGACGTAAAATATCTTCTTTATTCTTTAAAACTTCGGCCACTTGCGTTTTACCGATGCCAAATTTGTCAGCAAGTTTAGGAATAGACCAACCTCCGCTAGAGTCTTTAAAACGAATAATGTACACCTTTTGTTTAAATTTTAAAGCTTTAAGCGGCACGGGAGGTGGCATTGCTGAGTAAAAGATGTACAACTCTGACTGCGAACCGATAGAAACTGAATAAAAACGTTTGATACTCATGGTTATCATTTATACGTATTGCAATTTATATCTGGATATCTTGGACTTAATAAATTCAATAGGCAATTAGCGTTATCATAATCGGTGATAATGTAATTGGTCGTAATCCGTGTTTTCACTGATTGACCTAATTGCGATTCTTATCGACGCTGTTTCGTAGTATGTATGTATTTATTTTTGTCCGTTATGAAATTGTTGGATTAAATATTAGGGTCTGTATCCGTAATAGAAGGAGTCCATTATATACAGGTTGAAATACATTAGAATACCTATCTTTTTCCCGGGACCAGGTCATTTTGTCCGTTAGGAGAGGTGTCCGTTACATACAGGTGTCCATTAAATCAGGTTTTACTGTATCTAAAAACTAATATTCAAATTTTAAAAATAAAACATTTATGATAAATTAAATACATTGTATGGGAAATGGGAATATATCATCCTATTGAGATTGATTGCAAATATTTCTGACAAGTGTGTTCTTATCATAGGTTAACCTTGTATAAATAATGCACACAATATATCAAAGATTAGGTTAGTACAATCGATAAGTAAATACTAATATACCACAAACAGTAAACATTTTTCCTCTGTTATAGGAACTATAGATCCCAATGTCCTATAAGGGTTTTAAAATGTAATTTTTTGATTTATTTAACGTAAGAGGTTTTTAATGTCTTGAGCGTCAACATAGTGTTGAATTAAATAACATTTGATGGAATTAAAAACCAAATAATTTTATTTTGACGAGAAATTCAATATGATTATGGAATAATATAAAATGTTTAAATTGTTTTGATATTATTATAGGTATACTCAAGAGACTAATACATTTTTGACTTTGAGGCTATTTAATTGTTTTATTTTCTTTATACAAACATGGCTGTAAGCATAGTACATTGAAATTAAATTAGTAATGAAATTAATTATTTTGTTACTGTCATATCAAACTTGTTGTAGACAGCCAATTCCTATATTTGTCTTACAAGATACATATTAAAAGTATTGCTTGCTTTTTACGATGACTCCCAGCTCTCTATAAAGTTAACTACTGTAAAACACCTATATCTAATAATAATAGGTTATCTCATCTATGCCAGCGACTAATAAAAATTTAAGAAATGAACATAAAAATCTGAGTTTTTTTGAATTATAGCTACCATCTTGTTTTTATTTTTTAGCTTTCTCAGTTTTGCTAAAAGCGTTTACCATTTTCAAACATTGAAAAAACTTTATTAGCAGAAAATTGAGAAAATAAATGCATAAACCACACATTGCTCACATTTCAGGCACTTAAGATATCCTCTCTCTTCTTCTAGAATGTCCATAACTGACCTTCGCCCTACATTCATCTTTATAATTTTTATCGATGGTCAACCTAGCATCTTGTCGTTTGTTTTATAAAATATTATTTTATTGTTGAAATGTACTATAAAGTTTTACCTGTTGTAATGACCGGTGACTTCCTCCCTCTAAAATTGATATGGTAATTTAATTTTTTTATTACAAATCTGTATCATTTAAGTCATGAAAATTTCCATTTTATTTAAGAATAGTTTCAATTACTATATCAAGTAAAAACAATTTTATGCTTGTAGATGATTATTAATTCATAAGTACATTTACTGTATAATAGTAACACATTTAGTTAATTGAAAACAATGAATGTTTGATACAATTTTGATCTGAATTATGAATTAAAGATTTTATCTGGTTTTTTACATAAACTACAATTAAAACATTTTTTTAATAAAACAATATGTTTGAATCTTTATTTTATTATTACATTATAACTTTATTATTAATTGTACATACTTATTTAATAGCTATTTGTTCTTATCTACCATATTTGCATTAACATTGATATACATTTGTTTTAAGTTAAAACAAATAAAAAATAAAAAAGATGCTTTATACATGTTATTATTATTGTGCATAATAACTGTAAGTTGAAAATTCAACTGATATATGATCAAGTTAGCTGTGATTTGATGTAATATTCAATAAATGCATATGTATGAGCCCCTGGCGTGGTATAACAATCCGCAAGCTCTTAAATGTATATTTGAATGAACATGTTAAATATACAACCCAAAATCTCAAACATAAATGATTGGTTGTACATGTTAGCTAATTAGCATATGTGGTAAAAGCTTGTATGTGTATTTATACACAACAGGTATATTATATGTCTACACACAATGGTGTTATAAGTAACACGGTAAATTAACAGTGAACAAGTTTATAATGCAATGTGTAGTAAAGAATATTTAAAAAATAGTTGTTATATTATAGTGTGTATAGTTAGTTTTATTTTTATTCTGTATAATAAAATAATTTACTGATCTAGTTGATATAGTTCCTATAGTTTTATATAGGATTAAGCTATTATTATTGTTATTAATTGATGATGTAGTAAATATGTAAACAACCATCTATAAATCTAAATTACACTGCTAAAAAAATATTGTATTATATTGTTTTCGTGTTACAATGTTAATATTATATAGTGGAGTATTATTAAAAAAAAAAATGAAAATATTTCTATTTCAAATATTATATCATACTAGCTTATCATGTTGTATGAAAAATTATCGTTTTGAAGAGTTTAAATTGAAAAGAAACAATTACAAAAACATCACAAGCGTAAAATAAAGTTTTTTTATGATAATTTTTTTTATAAAGTTTGGTTTCATTTTCTCAATATGTTTTATAATCAACAAAAAATAATGAATTTTTACAACGTATTTGTGCTAGGTTGTACCATCTAAATCCTGCATTGTATCGTGTTTAAATCCATCATATGGCAATTGGTAAAATATCATCCAATATTTATAAAATTAATTTTATTTAAATTTTTTTCATTAATCCAAATAAAAAATCAGATTTCATAATAATTTAGAATTGAGTTACCTGTTTTTGTATTGTTTGAATACAATCCCGATGATCTTCTACGACATTTACTATTAGAGTTTAATTTCCATCACAGTTCCTAACTTGGAATCTGAAAAAACTGATCAATTCAGTGTTCTATTTAGGTCCAGAATTTATCTTTTACTTTTAAATATATATTATATATATACATAAAATAAAAATAAATCATACTATAATATAATAATATAAATATAATAAAATTATTCCAATTGTTCTATATCTGATTCTTCATCACTGAAATCGTTATCATCAGGCAATATCGTCAAAATTATTGGTTCCATTAAGGGGTTTCTAAGGATTTTTTTCCTTTTAGTTATCTAATTCTTGTAATTGTTCGGAATATCTACACACTTATCCCAATTCTCTTTGGTTACCGCATCTAACGCTTCGTGGGTAAGACGTTCGATATCCACCATCTTGAACGTATTGTTGTTTTTTGCCACTTGACTCTTAACTTGGGCCCATATAAGTTCGATTGGATTGTATTGGCAATGATAAGGAGGTAACCGTATTACTTCGTGTCCATTTTCTAAAGCAATTTGGTCAAGCAAATATTGCTTTTCGCGTGGAATTAAGGCTTTAATTTTTTGGTGAAGTTCTGGTAACGTTTCAAGCGGACTAAATTCAATATTTTTTTCAGTCAACCATTTTTGTACGTCAGCTTTTCTCCGATTGCTTTTTGGCTAATTTTCTACCAACGTGGAATGATATGACGCATTGTCCATTATTATGACAGACGTCTCTTCAAGATTATTTAATAGTTCAATAAACCATTTTTGAAATATTTCAGCATTCATTTGACTATGGTAGTCGGCGGTATTGCCTGTATTACTACGGAATACTAGTTTAGACCCTTGAATAAACCCGTAACGAGCACATTTAGCGTGACACACGATGCCTGTGATGTACAATAAGTTCCAGACAGTCTGTTAATAATTCTTCGCCTACCCTTTTTAATACTACTAGCTGTTCTTTTGATTCATTACCCGTGAGGTTTGGTGGTAAGCCTTTTTTAATGAAGACCGCTGCCCCCCCGATTTGTCCATGTGGGCCTCTATGTTGTATTGGTGGTGGTGCGTGAACGTGTGCTGGTGCTTGAACGGATGCTGGCTCGGGTACAAATGCTGGTGGTGGTAGAGTGGGTCAACGAACCTACACCCACCCTGTCGCGGCGGCGCAGTAAGCTCCGCTAGAACGCATCTTACTATTTCAGCCGGTACCATGTTCTCGTGGCAATCCTGATGTATGGTCCAACAGAACCTATCATGGACTTGCACAAATGTGTGGAGCCCATAATATACGTTGGTGGTTGATGCCTGTATACTTCTATTTCTCGCACCCGTTCATTGTTTTTGTCTAGCGCCATTGTGATACGACGGCCTTCGCATGCTCTATCACATATATTTCGTGAGTGACGGCGCTCGTATCGTATTATACCCGCTGTGAGGTTAGGTTACTATCATGAGCCGTACTATAATAGTCTTAATCTGTGTTCACTCCTATAATATTTACGCTTGATATTCTTATTTAAAAAATTTACATCAGCATACATATTATAGGTACATATTCAAATATAATATGATATTCTGTTTAAACATATTGACTTTTTATGATTTTATCGATACACACATTATCAACATTATCATCAAGATCACTGGTTTGTATGTATTTTATTTAATCTCTCATAATTCGAAACGTCATCAAATATACCATCAGTACTTGTATGATGTCTTGAGAGTAAATATGTTACCATACTTAGAGAGTAAAAACCTTCCAGTAATTGTGTTTTTGTCTCCTCAAATGATAAACTCTGTATACATTGATACTCATCCATGATAAATAACTCCTGAACGATTTACATTGGTGTTATTAGATGTATTGCCGCACGCAACACACTTATGCATTTTCAAAACGTATTGTTATGTTATATTATTATCAAAAATAAAGTTAAAATAATTAATATAAAAGTGCAACCACCAAAACCAATTTGACAAATCGGATATTTAAGTTAGCCTTATCAGTAGACACTTATCTGTATTTTCCCAGTTGGAACTCAGAAAAGAGAAGTCGATCAATGGATGTAGCCTCGATCACTCAGTCTTAGAATGTTTACGACACCTGTATTCCGGTCTCTATAGAATAGTTAGGTGGTCAGGTATCTCGTGTCGTATTTTTTAAAAGTATAGTATGCTTTAAGTATAATACATACTTAATATGTCTACTGCAATCTCGCCGAGTACTGTACAAAGCACATGAATGAAACCAAGAAAAACATAACTTTTTGATTTCACAGTGACAAATTTGATGAGATATTATTTCATATGTGTATTATTAAAAATTAATGTTTGAAAAGTGCCTATTTATTATTTAGCCAGACCAAAGAGAAAAAAGTAATTACCAAAATCAAAGAGGTACAGGAGTGCGTACGTACGGTGGCAAGATCACGTCTGTCACGTCTGAATAATGGGCCGCTTCCAGGGCTCCTATATAGTCCTATCCCCTCTCTTACTAGATCCCTGGCGGGCTTCATCGTTGGTTCTCACAGTCCATAAATAGATGGTTGACTATTTCGTAGTGCGAACATTGACCTATGACTCAGGGTTGCAGATGTGTCTTTGGTCGATGCGGGGATCGTTATAATAAGTGAGTATACCCGCCAGGGCCTAAAATTGTGTGCAGTAGCAAATTTAAAAGTGTGCAGTACTTATTTTCGGCTTTTATAAAAAGTATATTAACCCAAGGTATTTCGTTTTTAATTTTAAAATGTTCAGTCATATGGGCATAGATAGAAGATTGTCTTAGATTGTATTATAACTAATCATTAATGAATAGCAAGAATAATAATTATGTAATGAAGTTATATGTGGCATGTGCACTACTAAGCACTAGGTCTTATGAAAATTTGACCTTTAACAAATTTATCCCATGTCTTCCCCTTTTGGTTCTGGTTTCTGCAAATATGATATTCTGCTGTCACAATGCATAAAGAATCTCATCCATTTATCTCCATTCGGCCAGGTGTATGACCTTTATTTTGTTTCTTCGAAACAATTAAGTCAGGGGTCTCCAACCTTTTTTTACGGCGGGCCAAATTTAATATACGCTTTGGCATCGCGGGCCAACATTTTTAATTAAGCCCTCTTTTTTTTTCCAAAAAATTAAAATATTTAATACTAAAATTATTTTTATTTTTTTTTCATTAAATTTTGATAAAATTGCATATTTAAAACATCTATTGTCATAATTCATTACGTTTATTATTGCTTTTTTATTATAAATTGATTGGGGTAATTTTATAAATGAGGAACCCCCTAGTAAATTTACTTTATTTGTTCTTAATTGGAGACCATCTAAACTAATTTGTCTCCAAGAAGAACCCTTCAACAGAAATGACTCTTGTTCATTTAATAATTTATCGAACATGTTTTTAAAAAGGGTAGAAAAATTTGAAGTAAAATAACATAAAACATTTGTTGTTTTAAATGCAACATCCCGAACTTCTCCCGTAATTAAATTTTCATATACCTACTAAGTCTACAAATAAATTAAATTTATATGTGGATGAAGAACATAATTCTTTTAGTTTTGATTTTAATGAAGAAGAAGTAGAATTTAAAAATGACAATAAGTCAATAAGGTTTTCGTTGTTTTTATAATAAAAAGTTTTTGAGCGATTATTTTTAAATTTCTCAATTTCTACTAAATTTTGTCCAGTGGTGTTTAATCGATTAATTTTTTTAATGCGGTTTAATTTTGGCATTTTTAACAATTAATTCAAAACCGTATTAAAATAAAATATATTAAAATATCACTTATGTATGAATTGTTGATCGAAGTAGATTGTCGGTGCTGAAATTGGTTATTGGAAACACTTGAATTACATAATCCTCTTCGGGTTCAGCATATAAATTGCGATTGTCACAGATAGTGATGTATTTTCGACATGCCAAACACCTTCGTCTTTGGCAATACATTTGTAGCACATTTATATTCTTGAACATAACATGGTACGCTTTGAAACTTTGACACAAAATATACCTGATTGATATAATTGGCACAATCGAATGAGCAAAATATATCGATAATATTATCATCAAATGAATATCGAACTTCCCTCACGACAAAAGCTGAATGCAACTGCCGAAAATATTCATAAACTTCACGTTCACTGTGGGTAAATGGATATTTTGCAATATGTTGTATTGTGATCAGTGGTATATGACTAATTACATTATTGAGGTTATCGTCAGGTTACGTTGCTTTTAGTTTTAAATTAAAAACCATACGATTTTTTGATCGTGTGCGGATTTAACTTCGACAAAGCCTAGTTTATTAGCTATATCCATTCGAGCCTTTTTCCATTTAATGCAGGATGCTGTGTTTTCAACGTGTACACGCTTTCCCCCTACCGTAGCCATATAAGAATCTACTTAAAAATAAATAGAAATAAATAGAAATCTAGCGCCAATAATAGTAATAAATAAATCTTACTTGTCGTATTGCATAGTCCAGCACTTTCTGCATTCTTCAAAACTTCTACGCACATTTCAGCATTCCCGTCGTTAAAATCATCGAACGGTATATTATTCGTATCTTTAGGCTGTAATCCTGATGGCTGATCTGTTCTATTCGGGGCGATCTCTACTTCACATCGTTGTACATCTTGTACTTGTGGCGCGATTATTGTATTATCACGTCGTACACGGTTGTGTGTGTTTTTCATATGGCAAACAAGGTTTGACTGGTAACTAAATTATTTAGTACATTGCAAGCACGGAAAACAGATTTTATCGTGCGTTTTTTCATGTCTCTTCAAATTGTCCTTATCAATTCGGGCGGCGGCGGTGGATGAGGATGTGGGCAGTGGGATGAGAGATGAGGTTGAGGGATGAGGGATGAGGGATGAGGTTTTTGAATCGGCTAAAACATACTACTTAGGACTTCTTGCCTTTAGTACTATATATAAGTGGTGTTGTAGCTCTGTCATAAAAAATTCTAATGAAAATAAAAATGTGATATCGAATCTATTAAAAATCGAATTAACCTCGCTACTGATACATAAAATCTAATGACATTTCTTTTAACAAGTTGACTGCCACGAGTTTTTTTGTGAACTTTCCTCTATTGCCATGAGCATCATATTAGGGCCACGCGTTGACTTTCCTCCATTGCCATGAGAGACACATATTGATGCTCAACATTTTTAAATGTTGAAATTGAGCATACATATTATACCTCAGTTTTGTTAATTTTTTTGAATAGAGAATAAAAATCTAAATATATAACTACTTGTAGCATTGGGACTTATGACCGGTATTATTTCATACATTTAAATTAAAATAAATCAAATTTCCATTATTGTATAATTTTTCAACACTTTATTAATATGTTAACACTGTTTTTAATGTATAATGACAAAACATATGACATTAAATTATATAATATTAATATACTTTTATAACTTGTGTTAGTTTTACATACTTAAAACAATTTCTTATACAATTTTTTGAACAAACTATAACATTATAAATATATAAACAATATAAATATATAAACAATATAAATGTATAAACAATATAAATGTATAAACAATATAAATATAATAACTTAAGTTTTGGTTATTTTTCTTATAAGTCTTTTTGTTACATATATTCAAATCACAATACCTTATTATTACTATATATTATATTATATAAAGATACTAATAGGAATAACAACTTTTTTGTAATCAAAGAATAAAATAACAATGACTAAAATATAAAATAATTAATAGTAATTTTTTTCTTTTGTACCTTTTTTATATTTACACATATTATTATGTAAATAAATAAATGATTTCTTTATAATTCATAGTAAATAAAAAATATAAACAACAAAACAAAAACTGAATATAAACATTATGTTTTAATTCATTTATTCTTTTTTTTTAAATATTTATGATCAGCAAAAAAACACTCAACACAATAAAATCTATCACAGGCTGGACACATTGTTCTCACTTTTTTTGTTTTACTTTGAGCATAAGTTCTACCTTCCTCTAAGACTAGTTTTTGGTAACATATTGCACATCTATTACGTGTAGTTTTTTCAACTATTGAATGCATTTCTAAATTATCATTTTCAGTATCTACTGGTTTGTCTATCATAGATAAAATAATAGATTCTCTAAATTCAGTCACACTCATATTACAATTATTTACTTTATTATATAATATAAGAGCATTTATAACACTAGTATTCAATAAAACTTCAAACGCTACCTTTCTATACCATTTCATTGATCGCCTAAGAGGAGTGTGATAAGAAGATCTTAAATCACTCACATCAACTAGACCTTTTCCTCGATTATAGTCCAAAACTACTTCTGGCTTTCCAACTTCAGTTCCTATTTTAGTTTGTATTTGCCTAATATTGTCCTCATGTTTAGTGGATAACATAAGAACATCCCTTTTATCTTTCCATTTCAAAATTAATATTCCTGTATTACTTTTTTGAGCCACAATTTCCCCTTTTTTAAGTTTGTGTTTCACAACATCTTGTGGATTATGCTTTCTATTTGCTCTTAATGTACCAACTAAATTAGTAGATCTAGATAAAAGTTTGTGAGCTAAATTAATGCTGGTGTACCAATTATCAGTATAAAGGGTACGGCCAAAATCTAAATATTCTTCTGACATTTCCATCACTATTTTAGTTGATACTTCAACTCCAGGCTCTGCTTCTCTACCAGTATAAACTCTAAATCCTATGGTGTATGCATCTTGTATACACAGTTTAAAAATTTTAATACCATATCTGTGGTGCTTGTTTTTTATATATTGTCTAAAGGATAAACGTCCAACAAATGGTATTATTGACTCATCTATGCACATGTGTTCCTCAGGTATCATAGCACATTTATATTTATCAATTAAAGAATCAATTAGATCTCTCACTTTAAAAAGTCTGTCACCTTTAGGACACTCAACATTATTTGAGCAATGAAATGTTCTTAATAGTAGCTCAAATCTATTCCTACACATGTATTGAGGAATACTGGATTGATACATTTTTTTTTTTGACCAATAACTTGCAATAGAAGGAAATGTCGTTAAACCCATCCACATGCAAATACCAAGGAAAGTCAGCATCTCTTTTTTTGTAACATTTTCCCAACGAGTTAAACGAGATTTTGACTTATGAGGAGTACTAATTAATTGAGAAGCATACCTGTTTGTTTCTAAAACCAGCATATCAATTATAGTATCATCAACAAACAAAGAATAAAAATCATAAGGACTGCCATTAGTTAAACATTCAATAAGGTCAGGATTTATACCAACAACTTGACCTGTTGGATTATATACTAAATTATTACTTTGCATAATATCACTCCATATTATATTGTTGCCATAATCTTGAACCGTAGATGTAACTCTTATATTTGATCCTTGAAAATCTGGTGTTTGTATTGTTGGTGTTGATGAAGCAGGAGGTTGAGGTGTTTCTTCGTTTGAATCTAATAAGTTGAAATTTGATTCAAAATCACTACCAGAGTTGTTGACTGAGTGTGTAGAATCATCCTAATTATCAACACAAGAATTTATAACAATAGCAACAAACACATCTTTATAAAGTATAAAAATTTAAAATAAAAAAAATTGTTTATAAAAATTACTTACCAAATCGATTCGAAATCAGGATCATCATCAGTGTCATCAAAAACCGAGAAACCATCGTCAGAACCAAAATTATCATCATCTGAGTAGTCGAGAACTTCATTTATTTCATCAGGGTTCATAATTCAAGAGTATTATTCGATATAAATTTAGAAAAAAATATTATAATATCAATGACTACACCGCATTAAACTTCATTGAAACTATTTGAAACACGAAAAAACAGTATGTGTTCATAATATTATCACAGAATAATCTATTGTATTATTTATGTTTGGTAGAGTTCTATTATTAGTTTCGATATTTTCCATGATAAGAGTATGCCTATATCTTGATGCTCATTAAAAAAATATTATGAATTCGACACTATGGGCCATGAGCATCATATTTGGATCTCACTTTAAATCCACAAACTGTTATCATAGTTAGATTCTACTATCAATTGTATGCCAGAAAGTACAAATTTATCATAAGTTTATCAAAAAAAATGTCATGGCAACATGGATGAAAAACTGGTATTATTGTCTGGCAATGGAAGAAAAACGGCTGAGCATCAAATATGATGCTCATGGCAGCCAACTTGTTAAAAATCTATCTGACTTAGTAGAGTAACACATCAATTTTTAAATACAAATCCGAATATTCGTCTAGCGTCCTGCAATCGAATCACTATATTTTCTACATATATCCATTTTTTCTTCTTTTAATAAAACTAATTTTGCGTTTAACTCTTTTATATAAGAAAAATTTGGGTTAGAGTTTGTTCTACTTAAATAAATAGTGAATTTCAGGTTTCTAATTTTTTTTTTGAGATCTTTATATTCATATCTTTCTTTAATTTTATTTTCATCAATCTTCTTCGTTAAGGTTACAATCTGTTCTTCATAATATTGAATTTGATCACAACAAAAATCATATGAATGCCAAAAATTCATTATCTGTAATTTTGCCTGAATACATTAGTATTAAAATTACAATTTACAATTTACATACTACAATTACAATTTACAATTTACAAACACACCCATGAGCCATGATATTAAATTCTAGATTTCAATAAAAGTACAGGTGTATACTGATGTTCCGATGTTTCGTCGATTAAAATATTATTTGGTGTAATACCGGGTATTCCGAAATATAACAAAAGTATTATACCAGTGGTGGCCTGGGCACATATTACTTGGTCGGCTAAATAAAAAAAGGGCCCTCCATTTAGGTACAATTAGAAAGACATAACATATTTTTTTAATACATTTATTATAAAGATTGCCTACTTGGCTTATTGAATAACAACTTTCATTTCTATGTCCTCTAAATGGTAAATCCTGTTTTGCATGTACTAAAATTACAGAAATAATTCTTTCAAGAACTTGTCGTCTAGTTTCAATATCTTTTTTTTTTTTATCGTTAAAATATAAATCCAATGATTTTGAAGAACATGCTACTAAATAAGCATCAACTGCTAATTTGTGATTTTTACTTATTTCGTGTATTTCTACACTTTTGTAAATATGTTTTACATTAACCGGAATCCCAGTCACCCAGTTTACTGATCGATTGGTAGCTAAAGCCATACATATAGAATAATACATATTATTATTAGATACATTATAACTTAACCATTTACGCTGAATGACTTCTCTATTGTCTTTATTTTCTATAGACCTATAATATGTCTTAGATGGATCAAAAAATATTAAAGGACCCGTAGGTTGTATTGGATGGTTGTTGACAAAATCAATTTTTACATTAGTTGGCATATTTGAAGGTGAAATAAAATACCCAGTGTTCATAATATCACTATTGACTCCCATATTAGATTCATTGTCGTCGCAATTGTGATATAAATCATTAGACAGTTAATTTATGTTAGTATGGGTATTATCTATATCATCGTTTATATCTGTGCATTGTAATGAAGTTTCCATTTCTATATTTTCCTGCTTTAATATCAATTGATTACTTTGAGAATCAGTCGTATAGTCAAGCTTTGTGGCCTCAATATTGTTGATTGAAATGCTAGTAGTGTGAGGTATTTCTATGTTATTTGGTTGAATACTACTTGGTTTATTTTGATTTAGTACACAAGAAAATGATAATTTGGCCTGTTATGAATTATTCCCTGAATTTTTTAGATCTATTTGTCGCTTTCTTACACGTTTTTGATAGCCTGAAGGCAGCTTTTCTTTATTATTCATTGTGCTACAAATATAAAGTCACAATTTATACATAAAATGTAGAGTCACGGTGTACTGCAATGTTTGAATTTAATATAATTTATACACTCACCAAAGACGGCACTGCTGTTGTCGACAGACGGCGGCGCTCCGCGTTTCCCACAGCGTAGTCAACACCGGGGACGAAATGCCTCGAACACAGCTTAGACGTGTGGTTGACGGGAAATCCTTGGTCCACCACAAATGCCACCCACTCGAGACGACGATTTACGGCAGTTGGAAATCTAAGGCGACATATAATAATTATTATAATATATAAGTATTAACGTGTTGGGTGATTTACTTGTGTACGGAAACGTCAATGATGTTGTCCACAACTCCGCATAGCGCACAGCGTTTGACCATTTTGAATAGCCTAAAAGCATCACGAACAGGCTATAGTCCATACTTACTTATATAATAATATCATAAAAATAAGTAAAAAGTAAGTACTAAATATGAAAGACTCGTCATAAAAAAATCGTTGCAACCGAATATAATGATCAGTATCAGTTTGTTATCAGCGAAATCAATGGATATTTGATCCAATGGTATCGAAGGCCAGAGGGAGAACTGTTGTTAGCATTACTTTCCCCCTGGCCTCCGGGCTCGGAAGTTATAGCACTAAAAAAATTAATTTTTAGCGCTTAAATAAGCACATAAAAACATTAATATAAGCGCTATAAATAGCACTAAAAATTGGAAAATATGCAAAATAAAATTAAAAATGTATTATTATTTATAATTAGAACTTTTTTAAATTATACAAGTTTTTAATATTTTTTTTAATATTTAAATATTTGAGAAGTAGGCACTTTTTCGGCTCTGGAACATTTTCTGTCAACATAAACATATAAAAAAAATTATTAATAAATGAATAATATATAGTGTATTAATTTTATTTACCTTAAGAATTGCACTGAATAATAAGATGTTTTCTTATATTTTCGAATTTGAACGATCTACGGTTATTTGATAGTAGAGTTTTGTATGTCGAGAATGACCTCTCTACATCGACAGACGTCACGGGTGCGTACTTAAAAAATGTTAAGTCGTTACAATTTAAGTCTTCAGGAAGACCATCTAAATTTTGGAATGTCTCTTCACCCGTTAGAACTTGTGATATTTTTACCAACGCCAAGAGACCACGATTTTTTTCCTGTACCTGATTAAATTTATTTTGAACAGATTTCCATTTGGACCACTTAATGTTTCAAATGATTTTTGAATATCTTGAACTATTTTTAGTGAATCCGATAAAGGCATATGTTGCCGTTGTAATTGTTCAATAGCCAAAGTTAATTTGGCAAAGTTCGACTTAATATACGTTAAGTTGTTTTCCAATCTAGGTTTTATGATGTTATCTTGAGCATCTTTAATACTAACTGCATCGTTTCTGTCTAGCATAAAAATAACACGGTGGATTATCCCGAAATTCTCGCAATAATAAATTGCTGCGTTAATCCAACTTCCCCAACGTGTGATAATTGGCTCCGGAGGTAAGGGTAAGTTTGGCGCTTCCGATTGAAATACAAGTATACGACTTGGGGCTTTTCTAAAGATTTTTTTTACACTTGAAATAACTTTATCTACTATGTGAAATTGATTTCTAACTTCTTCTGCGACTCTGTGCAGTCCATGCACAACACATGTTGCATGAATCATTTTTGAGTAAAGGCTTTTTAGTACTTCTCCTGATTTAACCATGTAAGGTGCGGCATCGGATAAAAATAAAAGTACATTGTCATGTTGGATACCAGCCGGCCATAATATGCTCATTGATCTATCAAAAAATTTGCTGATTGTGGAGTGGTTAGCTTTTTCTAGTTCCTCCGAATTAAGTAAAAACATATTGCCTGCATTATTTTCCTCAAGAGTGCCTACTATTACATTTGCAATGTAACGACCCTGTACATCAGTGGTCTCGTCGATACTGACCCAAATTTTTTTGTCAGAAATTATTTTCCTAATTTTATCCATGGTCTCATTGTAAATATCATCCACATATCCTTTTCGCAACGTGGATTCACTCGGAATATCATTTTTGTATATACTTCCAAAATGTTTTGAATTTTGGGTTTTCTAACTTGTTCAAAGGAATGTTAGCAGAAATAAAAGCCTCACATAAATCTTTATTAAATGACGATTTTTTACTAATATTACTTGTCGCTGTCAATAACTGCTGTTGTTGTCGATTTATTTGATTTTCATATCGGGCAAGGCCTTTGATATGTTTGTCACTTTTTATATGTTGTGATACGTTAAACTTTTTGTCAGAATTAACTTTGACTTCACAAATTTTACAAAATAATACACTATTATCAATTGAAAATATTTAGGACCATATAAATTAACATAGGTTTGGAGCCGATTTGACAAATTTTGTTTAACTTTAGGCATTTTTAAACACGATAAATACGATAGTTCACGATCAAACGCACACGCAACACGCAAATGACGGCAGAACGCTGACAACTAAAATAAAATCATAGGTCTTTACGTACGGCGATAGCGCCGTATCTTACGTAAATACGACGAATTCGATAACTGATTGATGTTTGATACAAAAATAACTAAATTATTGGAAGGTTATCGACGATAACAACGGTCTAAGGCCGTTTATTCCGGATGCGTACCATCTTAAAATGAAACAATTTGTTTTCGTTCACATATTCGTAGGCGGCTGTTTGGTAGGTAATTTAGTTTTTCAACAATATTGTTTTTATTTAAATTAGCAAAATACCTTCTATAATATGTATTTATGTGAAAATATACCCAAAAATAGCACTAAAAACCTAAAATTAGCAAAATAGCAGTAAAAACCGTAAATATGCAAAAAATAGCAAAATAAAATTTTGTGTATGACATCAGAGAAGTGTGAAACATATTTGTATCTTACTTTGGATGTTCTAGGACGAACCAATAAAAATATGCATTTGCTAGAACTTCCGAGCCCTGATTATAATATAAAGATAAACTTACAATCCTGATAAACAAGCCATGATTTTGGATCTGCGTGGTTATAATCAAGTGTTCCCTCATTGTTAGGTTTCGCGTACCGCATGCTGACCTGTGTTAACCCTCCTCGAATACCTATAAAAGTGTTATATATATATATATGTGTGGTGTGTGTGTGTGTGTGTGTGTGTGTGTTGAAATAAAAATAATATCAATATACTAACCATTTTCACACATTAACAACATTTCATAATCCGACAGTAATTCCAGTTTTATTGCGGTGTATTTCAACATTGCGTCAAAAGAGAACGCCGGTACTGTATAATAGTATGCAGGATCCAAATTGTAAGTGTTTAAGCATAAATCTCGGAAATTTTCGAAAACATCTGCCAGAAGTAAAACATCAATTTTCAAGTATAGATCTGAATACTCGCCCAGAGTTTGACAATTGAAATGACTCCATACGTCTGTAGCAAACTGGTATTCAGTATCTTTTATGTGTTCTTCTGTTAAGATGCTATAAAAGTTCTCTATTGCGGGTAAATGTGTTTGTTCGAGCTTAGACCAATCATCGGTGAAGTCATAGGGATATACACCCTTACGGGTGACGAGCGGTAAATCATTATTGGAAAAATGTTTTGCGGTTATGCGGAATTTTTCCAAGTTTGACGTTATTAGATTGGTGGCGAGAGTTGATAAGCTTGTAGCCATAAATCTAAAAGTATCAACGAATCTGATGGTGAAATTTCTGCTTATGTTTTTCAAAAACTAACGAATTTCTCTTCACTATTTGGAATTACATTTATTGTATGCGGATCGTAACCAAGTTCTGTTACTATGAAATGTGCATCGTAGTTGGATAGATTATGTAGGAACACTGGTATGTATTTGGGTTATTTAAGACTTAAATTACATTTATTGCATCAAGTCTGTCTAAACTTCCCAGTCAGATGGTCAGTGCCGGATTTAACCATTGTTTACATCGTTTACAGAATATTGATTGATGTTCATGACGAGTTTTTTGCGAGTGAAGTAGTCTTGAAAAATTTGAGATATATGTATAATGACTGTTATCTCCATCTGTTAGCTATAGTAAACCAAAATGATCTTGTTTCTCACTATCAGCTACTTTCAGTGGAAATACACAGTGCATGGGATGTTTTAATGGTGGTTGGAGTTTTTTCTCGAGACCGTAAACATTCACGGAAACGTTTTTATTATTTTTTTTCAAATTTGGATATATCCGACAGTGGTGTTGGTAATGAAATACCATCAAAATTGTATTTGTTCTCATGCTCGGTATAATTTTTATTGACACGAAATTTTTTTTCTCCTGCAACGTGTTTTGCTAATATAGCCCATTTAAAACACTGTAGGTCGGTATTTTGAGGGTTAATTATAGCTCGTTGTTCATAATTGATTTTGGTAATTGTATATATGATGAACCGGACATCGGTGTGTACTTATAAACAGCTAGTAGTAAACCGTCGATGGACTGTAGTGTGAAACCGCTACCTCGAGAAACATAAGCATCTTCCTCGGCTAATAATTTCATAAAAGATTCTTCAACTATTGTTCCAATTTTTTTATCCATATAAATTTTTTTAGCCGATGTTTTTTTAAACGCCCTATTTTCGGACGAGTTGGGTACGTTTGGTTGGTTATAAGTAGCCTCGAGCTTCAAGCTAAATTTTATTGGATGTTCCTGCACGTGAGTTTTTAGCATGCCTGACAGAGCCAGTTCGAGAGAACGGAGAAAGTCGGGATAATTTTGAACATTATTCAAATTTTTTGCAAAATACTACACTATTTTACGGTTTGCTGATGACGAAATTTCAACAAGACCCGGGGATCTAACTAGTTCCATACGCATTTTTTTCGCCCTAGCAGCAGACGTGGTATTCGCGGTGGAAGTGCGTTTCCCGTTAACGGATGTGGTGTAAGAATCTTTAAAAAAAAATTAAAAAAACCTAATTAATATCTAATGAAAATAAAAATGTGATATCGAATCTATTAAAAATTGAATTAACCTCGCTACTGAAATCTATCTGACTTAGTAGAGTAACACATCAATTTTTAAATACAAATCCGAATATTCGGCTAGCGTCCTGCAATCGAAGCGGTTCCAAACCTCCTTCGCATAGTCAAAGTCACTCTCCTTTATGCCGGTCTCCGTCAACGTACTATAAAAATCTCAACTTTTGAATTTGGTGGGCATTCGTTAAACGGTAAAAACGGGAAATCATTATGGGTTTTATGTAAATGCTTAGGGTACTCGATATCAACTTCTAATATATATCCTACTTCAGAATCATCGGGAATTTTAGTTACATCTATGTTGAGATCATCAACCCATTCAAATTCTTTAAAAGGTAGTTCTGTTAACATAGACTTCCCATACAAATTTACACAGCCGAGATATGTAATCCAAGTAATCGGTTTATTCGATTTATAGTTCAATCTTTCAATATTTGGTATGTTTGCTTTAGCATATCTTTTAGTTGATTGATAAATACCTCCCCTGATTGATTTCTTAAAGAAAATTAACATACTATAATCCTTTAACCTCTCTAATTCAACCTTTGTATACTTAATCATACAATCAAAAGGAAATCCAGGTGCAGTCATATAATGAGCAGGATCTATTCTGAGAGTAGATAAACATATGTCTCTAAAATTTTCGAACACGTCAGCTAGTATGGTAACATCAGTTTTTAAATAAAGATCGCTATATCCGCCCAAAGTCTTTACATCAAATGTTTTCCATATATTTTTTGCGTGTAAATAATCTTTATCACTTATTTGCTCATCTGTTAACGAGTTATAAAATTCAAGCTTTGATGGTAAAAAAGCATTGTCTAATTTATTCCAACTATCAACATATTCATAAGGGAAGACTCCTTTCCGTGTAACTAAATCTAACGATTTTATTGAAAATATTTTTAAGGTTTCTCTAAACCTCGACTTATCTTCAGATAAATTAGCTAGTCTATTAGTGACTCACTCATAAAACGGAATGTATCAACAAATTTTATGTTAAATCTAGGTGCGATTTCCTTGCTAAATGATATATATTTTTCCGATGAATTAGGAATAATATGAATATCTTTATCATTGCAACCTAGTTCCCAAATTATGAAGTGACTATCATAAGATAAATTATGAAAGAATATTGGAACGAACGATGGACTAGTTATTTCAAAATTACATTGAAGGCAGAGACATTGTCTATATTTACCAGTAAAATGGCAGTGATCTCGGACTTAAACCAAATTATTGTTTTTAAAATGTTTTGAACATTTTTGACAAAACTTGGTTCTTTGAAAATGTTGCTCTTCTTTATCAGTTAATTTGTTCATCGGTGTATTAATTTGATAAATTTTATTAATATTATTTCCAATATCGATCATAATTTTCATAAATTTTTTTGCAGCCTTCTCACCTCTATAAATAATTACTTTCCTCGGAATTTCAAACTGTTTCACCAGCTCTTTTGATATAATACTATAGTCAACTTTTACATAAAACCCATAACTCACAATTTCGTGTAAATGTGTAACATGAGTTTTCTGATTTTTTTGTTTTTTACGTCTATTAATGGATGTATTAGGTTGTTTAGGAGTTAATATACATTCAAAATCTACATAAATGTCAAATGGAATCCTCTTTTTTTTTTTTTTTTTTTTATGACCTTTGAAATATATGAAATCATTATCTCCCTCTTCAAACATTATAGGCCTCCCCAATGGATTCTTTCCGCAATTGCGTCTATGTTCATTTAATCCTTTTACACCCCAAAGCTTACTTTCGCATGGCTGAGTACCAAAAGTCGTGAAACATCTCTTACAAATAATTAACTTCGAACAATTTTTCGTTTTCTGACTTTTGATTAATCTTGAAAAATTTTTAACATAACAATAATTTGATAATTCATCATTATTATACAAAAATAGGTCAAAATGATCATTTCTTTCAGTATTACATACATACAAGGGAAAAATAGTTTTTTTGTCATTCAAACTATAAATGTTCATTGAAATATTGTTTATACGTTCAAATTTAGGTATCTGACTGATTGGTGTTGGAAAATCAATACATTTAAAATTTAAACTACTTTTTAATTCTAACATCTTAAAATATTTTTCATTAAAATTAGTTTTGTTGGAGCGATAATCAAACTTTGATAATAATGCATATTTAAAACATTTATTATCACTATTTTTCTCATTGATAATCGCTCTTTTATCTTTAATATGCTTTGGTAAATCAATATATGTTCCTCCTTTAAGTGGATTCACTATATTGATTCTCAACTGCAATATTTCTATTACCTTAAGCGACCATCCAGAACCTTTCTGTGTAAAATCTGCGTCTTCCCGCAACAATTTATTGAACATGTCGTTTAGCATTTTTTTGAAATCAAATGTATTACATGCAAGAACATTTAAAGTTTTGAATGCAATATCCTGTACTTCTTGTTTGATAATTCTTTCGTAAACACTATCCACGACTAAATTGAATTTTATAGATGTATTTTTACACGCTTCTTTCAACTTTAAAATTAATTTTTCTGAAATATAGTTAAAAAAAGGCGTATAATCTATAAAATCTAATGTATTTCTAATGATAAAAGTTTTCGAACATTTTTTAAATCGTTCAATTTCGAATAACTCTTTATCAGTAGAAATTGTCCGCTGGCATTTTCTTACCGTTCGTCTTTTCATGATAAAACTGTAATAGAAAAAAAATTATATAATTATGTAGGTAGATCATTTTATTTAAAATATCATTCAAATAAATTAATACATTTAGAATATATTTACAAGACATAAATAAAAAAAAGTGGTTTTGAGGTAAAAATTAATGTATGAAAACAGGAAAATTATGAATAACTATTAACCATTGCTCATATAGTTGTACTGAGTATATAATTTAGATAATTCTTTTTGGGTATTTTTTTCACGTTTCTTATCAGTATATAGCAAATGTAAATAGTGATTTAAAATCTTCTTTTTTTCATTCTTAATTTTTTTTTGTTTTAAAACTGCTTTTTTTATTTTTATATCAATATTTTTTATTTTTTTTTTAAATTCTACTGCTTCCCCATCCATTGCTTGATCATTTTTCTCGGCCTTTCGAATAACGCTGTTAATTTTATCCATAATAAATGATTTTGTTTCCATTTTATAGTTTTTGTACACTAACTGATAGTAATAAAAAAAAATAAAAAATAGTGTATATTAATTAGTGAATAATACTAATAATAATAGACTAGTTTATGTATTCACATATATGCATAAATACTATCAACAAATTAAAATAAATTTTGGTTATACATCAACTATGAACATTAGTTTGTGATTATTATGTTAAGTTTACACTATAGTCGGCGACACGAAAACTGGCGGGTGATCGCAACGATCCTAGCGGGTTTTTCGCAATAGTGGTCATTAAACTTTTTGCCGCGCTTTTTCAAATATTTCGTATTCATATAAATTTTTTTATTATTTGTTGAAAATAATAATATTACGCATTTTTATTTTTCTTAATTTTTCTTATAATGTTCAACTTAATATACAAAAATAAACACATACTTTACTTAAATTATTAGTAAAATTACATATATATACATATACAATTTACAAAAAAACTAAAATACACGTATAGATCAATTGTTAATAATTAAATACAATTTATTATACAAGGCTATTCAATACACTCTTCGTCATTATCGCTAGAGTCCCAATCGCTGTCGTCTGGTAATATAGTCAATATAATAGGTTCTAACAAACTGTCCCTTAAAATTTCTTTATCGTAGTCCTTGTCTTGTATAGATTCGGCATGTTTCACACATTTTTCCCAATCATTTTGCGTAATTGAATCTAACGCTTCATGTGTTAGCTTTTCTATGTCAACCATTTTAAATGTATTATTTTTTGTCGCTACCTTATTTTTTACTTGAGCCCATATCAGTTCTATGGGATTGTATTGGCAGTGATATGGTGGTAGTCGAATCACCTCATGACCCATTTTCAATGTCAATTCGTCTAATTCATATTTTTTTTCGATCGGAATTAGTAATTTGACCCTTTGTTTAAGTTCCGCTAGCGTCTCTAATGGAGAAAATGTAATATTTTTTTTGGTCAGCCAATTCTGAACATCTGATTTTGTAGCATTACACTTAGGAAAATTATCAACTAGTGTCGAATGGTATGATGCATTATCCATCACAATGATAGACGGTTCTTCAAGGTTATTTAACATTGTGATGAACCAAGATTTGAATACATCCGAGTTCATTTGGTTGTGGTAATCTGTGAAATTACCGGTATTACTACGGAAAACCAATTTCGAATTTTGTATGAACCCGTATTTAGAACATCCTGCGTGAACAACAATAAGTCGCCCTCCTTTACCTGTCGGTATTTTAAGACCTATTGAGTTTGTTTCATTCTGCCATGCATTGGTCCGTGAGTGGTTTTGATTGACCCATGTTTCGTCCACGTATACAATAGGTCGAGTATCATTGTTCACTCGCAATGTGTACATTTTTCGTAAGAATGTGCACCTAAGAGAAACTATATCATTGCGCTCCATTAAAAACTAAGTTATTTTGTAGTAATAGTAATTATAATATATAAAGTATGTATTGGTATTGGCCGTTGGCACCGAAATATCCATTTAAAAAATAGCTAGGTTAAATTTTGGGCGTTGTCCGAATAAAAACTAGTATCAATAGGAGGTCATATTAAGACCGTTGGCATAATAAAACTAATATTAATAAGAGGTTAAATTAAGGGCGTTGGCTGGTTTAATAATCATTGCTATGAATATTCCGCATTTCAAAGTTGCTACGGTAGTGGAAACATTACAGTATATAAGGCTAGCGTATTGGCAGCAATATTACAGTCAACATTCAGCAACTGGAACTTCTTCATCATCTTTAACAATTCAGCTTCAAGATGTCTTACAGAACTTCGATCATCGATTCTGGATCAGAGGTTAGTAATTGAATTACTTTAATACCTAAAGCAAATTGGAGGTCAGTCGTAAAACTACTCAACACTATGGTTATAATTCGTGGTTGATTGTAACTTTATTTTAAACATAATATTTAAATTAAATAAAAATTAGAGTGTAACTGCAACGTTACTCAATATTGTTTTAGAGATCGGTTGTAAGCCACTCATACATTTATAGTTATACACCTTTTTTAATGTTTTATTTTTATAGAACGAATTTGAATTAGATTCGAAAATGAAGCCTTCGACTTCGAAGCAAACGAAATCATCACTAAAAAGAGGGGCTGAAAAAGCCGTGGAGAAAAAAAAAAAAAAAAAAACAATTAAAAACAGTAAGATAAATAATAATTTATCATCTTAATAATTTTATCTAATATTTTATGGTTGAATTTATTTATTTTTTTAGAGTTCATCATATAGAGAGATATTGGTTGAGAAATTGCGGGCTGAAGACTTTGATGAAGAGATTTTTAATTCTGTCACATTTCGACAAGATGGTTTGGCTACCATTAAAAGCCAATTTAATCCTGATGATAAGCCTACCGATTATTGGACAATTACGCACTACAAGTGCGCTAATATAAATAATGTGCCAATAAAGGAAAGGTAAATACTAGACTTTGGTTTATTTTTTAATTAAAAACTATTTCTGAATGAAAAAAAAAAATCATCTGTGTTTTATTCACTGCTCAGCTGATTGAATAATTAATCTGTTACAGGTGGCGACACTCTGAGGCAACAGTTAAGGTGACGACGTCGGACAAGGCGAAAGACCAGACTTTAAGCAACAGCTTAAATGATACAATGCAGGTCGTCTTCGATGTGATTTTGAAAGATCCGGAACGTCGGACAATAAGAAATAAATTAGCCGCATAAATTTTATAAAAAAAAATATTTTTTTATTTAATAAAAAAAAAAATCATATAAATATAAATGATTTTGTATTATATCATACTATTAAGTCCTGTAAAATCATGTCAGACATTGCGTTAAAATGAAATTGTAATATCTCATACAAAAATGAAGTGTCATCGTTTTGAAGATGAGAATAATAATTAAAATCATAGTTTTGTATATACTGGTTTGTGAATTCGTTTCTCTGACAACTGATGGGTAAACCACGGACATCGTTTTTAATCAATTCGTAAGCTGCATCAAATGTAGCTTGAAAACTCGGTAAACGTTTCTGTTTTTCTGCAATATAAAGGTCCACACAATGCTGAAGTTGTTTAAGTCTGCAGAAATCTATATGTGAGAGTGTAATATAATCATCATTTATATGTAATGTTATTGAACTCTGCTTCACATTAATTGAATATGTAAAGTTCTCAGTAATTCTTACACGTCTACATCTGGTATGTAAGTTGTTAGTAATTGAAATGTAATTAGATTCAGACATGAGCGTACACCATTGCTCTAAATTTAATGTAATAATTTTTTTCGTTAACTTACACTCTAATAACACAATAATTGAAATTTGTTTGCTGATTAATAATCCAACCGTAACACTTTTCTTACCAAATGGACGTATGTCAAATACCGATTTTGACACAATTACCGGAAGACCCATAACGAATTAAAGTTATTTTCTTTTTAATAACTAAAACACCTTTCAAACTATAAACGTAATTATTTTTTAAAATTTGATATAATATAACCGATGAGGGATATACTTTGAACTGAAAGCATTTTTACTTTGTGGACGTATTATATACTAAACCTAAAAAAAAAAAATGCAAAAAAATGTGGACGTATAACATAGTCGGCTACTGCATGTAGTGGAGGGGAGAATTACATATACTTACCTTTTACCTGAAAACATTTAAATTATCACTACACGCACTAACCCACTAGGCTATACGTCCACGAGATATTACATCAAATATTAACACATATAAGTTGTTTTTTAAAAAAATCAGCATTTATTTTTATTTACTATAACATAATATAATAAAAACATGCTTAGCAAACAGTATCGCATGACCCAGTTTCGCAATTACAAATGTGTTCGGTTTTACAATATTTACTTAATATGTTTTGAACATACTTATTACCAGGGCTCGGGACTTAAAGCACTTAAAATCATTAAAATAAGCGCTTAAAAAAGCGCTCAAAAACATCATTATAAGCACTCAAATAAGCATTTAAAAAACTTAAATTTAAGCAAAACTATTTATTAAAAAAAAAAAAATTAAAAAAAATAAATCTTTATCTTTATATCATAAAAAAAATTTAACTTCATTTTCAAGACTGAAGATTTTATGGATTTTCTGAAACACAAAATATAAACAATATTTACAAATAGTTGAAAAAAAAAATTAATTAAATCTTACCTTCATTATTGCATTGAATGATCAAATGTTTTCTGAGGTTTTCAAATACAAATGACCTCCTGTTGTCGGATAATATTGTTTTATATGCCGAAAATGACCGTTCGACATCTACTGATGTAATAGGCGCATATTTAAAGTACACAATATCATCGCTGGAGTAGTCATCTGGAAATTCACTGAAATCATCTAAATTACTATCATATTCACCGTCAAGTATTTTTGATATTTTTTCTAAAATCCTTAAGCCATTATTTTTTCAAAAACTTTTTGCAGTTTAGTTAGAACTAGTTTTCCACGATTGCCTTTTAACAAAAAAAATTTCTGTTTCACATTTTCAACCACAGCAAGTGAACCAGACAATGAAACATTTTTTGTTTGCAGTTCTATAATGGCTTTAGTAAGAACTTCGAAATTACTTTTTATAAATGCCAAATCGGCTTCTAAACCCGATTTTACAATGCACAGTTTTGCTTTTTTAATGCTGTCTGCGTCGTTTTCATCTAGACAACTTACTACGTGACGAATTGTTCTAAAATGTTCGCAATAGTAAATTGCAGCCTCTATCCAAGAGCCCCAACGGGTAATAACTGGTTCAGGGGGTAGTTTTATACCAGGAGCTTCAGATTTAAATATTTCAACACGATAAGGAGCTTTTCGAAATATTTTTTTCATATTAGATATTAGTTCGTCTACTGTTCCAAATTGTCCACGGATTTCTTCAGCGATTCTGTGAAGTCCATGAGCACAACAAGTTACGTGTATCATTTTTGTATAAATATTTTTCAGAACAGTGCCTGCCTTCACCATATAGGGAGCGGCGTCAGATAAAAATAATAAGACATTATTATACTGTATATCACCAGGCCATATAATTCCCATAGCTTTTTCAAACAGCTTGCAGATAGTTGAATGATTTGCTTTGTCTAGTTCTTCTGAATGCAGTAAAAACATGTGTCCTGGACAATCGGGTTTTAGAATTCCAACTATAACATTGGCAATAAACCGTCCTTCTACGTCACATGTCTCGTCAATAGACACCCAAATTTTATTTTGCCTTATTTCCATTTTCATTTTATCCATAGTAGTATTAAAAATATCATCAATATAACCCTTCCGTAATGTCGCTTCCATAGGTATATTTTTACCAGTATATTTCTCTAAAAATACTCGAAATGTTTTGTTAGAAAGTTTATTTAACGGAATGTTAGCAGATACCATTGCTTGACATAAATCCTTGTTGAAATCGGATTTTGCTGAACTTTGATTTGTTAGTAGTTGTTGTAATTTTCTCTGTTCTTGATCATTCTGACGTTTAACACTCTTTTGATGTTTATCGGTTTTCATATGTTGGGATATATTATATTTTTTTTCAAAATTTATTTTTATTTCACACATTTTACAGTATAAAACATGCCCGTCTGTAGAAAAAATGTCAGGTCCAAATTCAGAAACGTATCTTTTTAGAGTAGTACAAGTGGATGATTTTTCTTTTCCCATTCTAAATTAATTTATATGCTCGGATACAAACGATGACGTAAAAAACATAAAAACGAAAACAAGACGTTGAATTTCGAAGTATTCGCACACATACGACGACGAAATAAATACGGAAACGAAGGCAACACGACGAGCGCGAACGACAATCGACTACTAAACATTGAAATCAAAACATTATTTGTATTTATCAAGCCTATAAAACCACGACGGTCAAATAATATTGTTTACCGAGAAATTAGTGATAGACTGATAAACATGAACTAGTTTCCCCGAAATCCAATTCTATTTTGAGCGATATTTTTGTTACCCTGCAACGATGCCGCGGACGTCGATGGACTACGCGACAACGTAGATAAGATAAGAATTATTTTCAATTTTAATTCAATCAAAAACAACTTTGCAGGAAAAAATCATAAAAAAGTATAAAAACTGGTTAAAAAAGCAATAATTATCAGAAAAACTCAAAAGAAGCATTTTTATGAAAAATCACTGAAATAAGCAAAAAAAAGCACTCTCAAATTTCAAAATTGAACGTGTTGTAACATGACATACACTTCCATAGCACTCTGCTACATTTTAAGTCAATCCATAAAAATAAGCAAATGCTTTAAGTCCCGAGCCCTGCTTATTACCCTTCATTAATAATACGTATAAACATCTTGGGCTGAATCTGCAATGTTCAATCCATGGATCATCTAGCCTTTCCCAATTATGAAGAATAACTCCACAACAAAAGCATTCCACGACATCATCCACTCCTGAATATTTTAAGCCACATTCGGACAATGTATATTTATTTTGAGAAATATTTAACGGGAATAATTTGAATGTTTTTAATCTTGATGAAAACGAAGAAAATTCTGGATGAACCGCGGTCGGATTACTTCGTATACGATAAACTAATGATTGGAAATCATTTGTGCATTTTTGAAAATTCATTTTTGAAAAAATTAAATAACTTATGAAACAATTTAAAACTTTGAGAAAATAAAGTAAAATAAGACACAACTTGACTAAACGGCGGATCATTAGTGACTGAATATGAAAAAAAAATAATTAGCTTATAACTTAAAAGTATTCAAATTTGAAAAAAATATAGACATTCATTAATTAGATAAATTACAGTGAAACCAACTTAAATAAAAAATATAAGAATATAGTAAATATTATTACAGTTTTATAATATGGTTTGTTGGAAAAAATAAAATTTTATGTGTACACGTTAAATATTTTTGAGTAAGGGGCAAAACCGATTTCGAGTGTGCAAACTCCCTGTAATTTTAAAATACGGTAAATATTTTATGTAAGGGGGGAATTCGTGGACAAAAAATGTGAAATCTCCCTGTAAAATGCTATACGGTAAATATTTATGTGTGAGTGGCAAATAGGCGGACAATGAGTGTGAAATCTCCCCGTGATTTGTGTCACGGTAAAATCATTGTGTTGAAGCGGGGTATCCTCGCTTGAACGTTGCGAAATTACCGCGGTGAAAAAAAAAAAGACTGTGAACATACAAATGTATACTACTCCGATGTTTCGTCGATTAAAATATTATTTGGTGTAATACCGGTTATTCCGAAATATTACAAAAGTATTATACTGAAATCGAAATCTATTATTCCGCTACTGTTAATATTGTTTAAAGTTATAAAATACGTACAAAATGTGTAAATGTTACTAACGATATCATGTCTCATGGCTATCAATTTTTTTATTTCAGGAATACGTTTAATTATGCTTACATTGAATGATTCTATCAGAACATATAACCTTTCGTTTTGTTCTATATCATTAATAACGTTAAACAGAATTGTTGTTAGTAAATTTATATTATTAAAAATTTTAATATTTATTAACCTATCTAAATGTGCTAACCTGGTGATTACGTTTCGCATGTAGTCGGATCACCTACCTATGTGATTATATGACTGATAGCTACAAAATCAAATAAACCTATCGACTCTACACTTTTTAACAATTTTAACAACCAAAAGCAGCGAACAAACGGGAGGTGATCCTGGAGATCGTATCCAGCCTGTTAATTTACAACGTTCGTGACCGATTGCTGGGCGCTCAAACTTCTAAACATTCCCGTCAAAGTTCCAAGCCTTATTTCTAATCCATATCACTAATCCTTATCACAAGTCCTAAACTTTCGTCTTACAGCATTTGCGACTTTTATAATTCCAACGACATTGTCTCTAAAATCGGTACCCACTCTCAGCGAGTCCAACCCTTTCCGAGTTTCACTTAGAGCTAGTAAAATTATAAAATAATAAAATACATTGCTATATTGATAATAACAAATTTTAAAATTTATTGTTATTAATATCTATATTTATTTTATCATGTATCACATGTTTAATATATAATTTAATGAATGTTCCGACATGAACAGACTGGGTTCTAGAAAATCTACAGCTGTGCTTATAAATAATGGACTTTTATTGGAATCGTATCGGAAAACCACGTTGGTGTCGTCGTCTATGTAGACGTTTTGTAAAACTTGTTGTATGCGAATAGTGCTGGTGTATTGATTGGAAGTGTTTGTAGCGGAGAGCAGATACTCTACACAAAACTTTACTATTTTATCCAAGTAGTATGAAAAAGAGAGTTCTGGCCACTCATCCTGCTGGCTCATCCCTATACCATCTTGCTCATCCCGACCATACCGGGCGCGCATCCACTAAACGGATTGTAAGTTATAATCTGATCATGTAGTATTAAACAATAAGCTGCAGTCTTTTCTGGAAGAACTGTGTCCGTTTCAAAGTCTATTCGTAGGTCTACGGTCGATGATTTCACATTATCATTCTGGTACGACAAATCAACAACGACGATTGGCACATAGTGTTGAAAAATATGTTTTTATAATAATGGTTCACAATAATCTCGTTCGTAATACGATTTTTGAAAGTCTCTATAAGCTTTGTAGAGAAAGTCTTCATAGGGATACACCTCAGAATTTAAGTGTACCTTAAGATTTTTTAGTTGACAGTGATCAAATCGCCCAGCGTCAGTTTTGATATTGTTTTTTCTACTTGTTTGTAATCCGAACAAAACAAATCTGGGTTTTTCGAGCAAGCTGCTAGACATTACTGTCCACGAATGAGAAGTATTTCTAGGGAGCACTGGATACTCACATAGATCCCAGGTTCTCAACGCACACGAAAGTGTTTTACGAGAATCTAATACTTTCAATAACTTTAATTTTTCTTTATCACTGACTTTGATAATAGGCATCTTCCAAGTCACCTTAGTCAGTTCAATTGTAATTTTTTATTTTTTTCGACGGCGGCGGTTGCGCCTTCGCCCACAACATGTATCGCATCAAGGTCGGTAGATGCGCGATTCAAAATCAGTTGCTGATTGCAATTGAGTAATATTTTCTTATAATCTTCACAAAATCCGAATACATGTTTTAGAGGAATACATCCGGAAAATATATTATTGGTCATAAAATTTTTATTATCTTCACTATCCATTGCCGAGTTCCAAGCCATGTTCTCTAACGCATTCACTGACTATTTGATCGAGAAAATTATACGTAAGAAGGGGAAGCAAATTTTTGTGAAATGGCTCGGGTTCGATAATACACACAATAACTGGATAAATACAAGTGACATTAGAAAATAGTGTCAGTCGAGCTTTAGACATGAACGTGTTTGGTAGTTCTCAGTCTGGTGAAACAAAAAAAATTATTTCAAATCTCGAACAGTCGAACAAATCGTTTTCGTCTAAATTAGATAAAATCGAACATTTACTTGAAGAAAATCATAAATCCATTCAAATTCAAGAAGAACAAGTAGAAACGATACAATTGACACATTTTCTACATAGGCTGCCCTCGTTTGGATCAAATATGTGATGACGAAACTTTATCTTGTTGTATTTTTCATATGGATTTTAATCCTAAACAATGTACATTTTATAAAGTATTTGCTATAAGAAAGTGGTTTGTAAATAATTCTTAAAAATATAACAATAATAATATTTTAACAATGGTTTTTATTTTTACATCAATAACCTAACATTTTCAATAAATGGTTGTAGATTACATTAATATATATATATATATATATACAAAAATTATTCGAGTGATATTTACAATAACAAAATATAAAAACACATGGTATTTAAAATATATAACAAAGTATATATACATGATATTTACAAATTAGAAATATACATGGTATTTAATTATTTGTACATGCATTCCTGTAAAAGCATTCTCACAAAATTTTTATCTGATTCATCCCACTCATGACCACCAGCATCTACTGAAAAATCGCGATCTGGCCATTCCTCATCCCTAGGTTCATGTTCATCTTCCCTATAAAATTATAAATATTATAAGTAAAATAATTTTAAAAATAATTTATTTTAAATTTACTTTATTGAGTAATGTCCGTAAGCCAAGGTATGGATTTTGTCTTCTAGGATAATCCTCTTGTCGTCAAAACTATTATATATTGATTTGATAGATTTAATGGTCTTCAATTCATGTTTAAACGACCGAATAGAGACATTCTTTGTCTTTGTATCCAAGGTTGTATCTCCAAACAGACATCGATGATGATCGTTGAAGTTCATATGGTTTTTAACCACATGCCCACGGATTCCTTTCGCTCTGATCTTTTCCTTCCCATTAAGCTTATATGAATAAGACTTTGCTCGGAGTGCAAAAAATTTGTCATAACCTCACCCTTTGTCTCATCGGAAAACAGACCTGGGATTTTCTTTCGTTCGGAAATGTAGCGTGGATGGTCTTGTGGCAAGTCTGATGTGTCCATTCGATCGAGTAAATTGGAATTATTCTCCAGGTCTTTGTAAAAATCATCAGTCTGAATATAGTATACCAATGAATCTAAAATAACGAAATAAATTAAAATATAAGAAAATTAAAATAGTTTGAAAATATTTACCTGTATCAGAATACATGAGGTTAATTTTACTTTCATAATGGGCTTGCATAACCTCATAGTGGTAATCGTACATGAAGGTCTTAGAAATTTCCAACACTGCAAAATCTGATGAAAATATATATATATATATCAAAATATAGTTACTAATAGAAAATTGTGAGTATAATTACCTATATAAATAGGCTTGCAAAAGTCTATTATTTTATTTTCCAATGAAACCGCGTTGAGAGTTTCATCGTATGTAGTACAGTGTTTGAATGTTGTACGGTTTATGAGTTTTTGCAAACGTTTTTCACTAGACACTAGCTCTATATTAATTCTCCGCCTCATTGATTCCAGGGTCTTTCCAAAAACGGCATTGTTTAAAAGTTTAAAAAAGTCCTTTTCAAAGTTGTTTTTCACTTTTTTCCGCATCTCGGTGGTTAATTCTATGTATTTTTTTAAGCCAGTCTGACTGATAAAACTGTACAACTCTATGAACCTATAATAAAACTGTAAATGTAATGAATGGATAAAAAATATTAGAATATGTTACTTTTTCAATTAAGAGCCTGTTTTTAATGGCCTGCTGAAGGTTCCGGTAATGTATCACATAATTTTGTTTTGAATCTAATGTTGCCATAAGTTTCTTGACCTTAGAGCCAGGCGGAACACTATTTTTCGGCAGGAACGGAAAGTCATTATGTTTATCGTGAAGTTCTTTCGGATACGAAATATCAACTTCATATATTCGACCGATCAGTGATCTTTCGTCTAAATCATTTAACCCATCTAGTTTGGGTTCAACCCATTTAAAGCCTCCGTATTGCATGAACTGCGACATTGCGTGATCGTACAAGTTGTTACCTATAATTTAAATAATATATTACATTTAATATAAAATTAGATATAAAATTTTACTTACAATCCTGGTAAACCAGCCATGATTTTGGTTGTGCTGGATCATAATCAGGCGTCTTTTCATTATTCGCCTTTGCATATCTCATGCTTGCCTGAGTCAAGCCACCTCGAATTCCTATAACGGTATTAAAAAAAAAAAAAAAATATACCACATAAATAATTTAAACATAAATAATCTCGTTACCTTTCTCAATCATCAGCAACATGTCATAATTATGAATCAATTCAAGCCGTTGACCCGTAAGTTTAAGCATGCAATCGAATGAAAATCCAGGTGCCGTATAGTAAAATGATGGATCCAGGTGATATGTGGTTAAACAGAGGTCTCGGAAATTTTCAAATACATCAGTCAACAGTAGCACATCGATTTTCAAATAAAGATCCGAGTATTCACCAAGTGTTTGGCAGTTGAAATGGTTCCAAACTGTCTTGGTATGGACATAGTATTTTTCTTTTATATGCGATTCTTTTAATGAACTGTAGAAATCTTTCTTTGATGGTAGGCTGGTTTCTTCAAGCTTATCCCAATTGTCTGTATAATCGTAAGGGTATACCCCCTTACGGGTGACGAGTGGCATATCTTGAGTAGAAAAATATTTTGCGGTGTATCTAAATTTCTCGAATCTTGGAGTTATTAAATTTTTTGAAAGTTTTGATAAACTGGAAGCCATAAATCTTAATGTATCGATAAAACTTATTGTAAAGGAGCTGTTGATGTACTTCGAAAATGAGACATACTTTTCTTCACTGTTCGGAATAACTTTAATCGTATTAGAATCATAGCCAAGACGTGTCACAATAAAATGTGCATCATAGTTCAATAAATTGTGGAAAAAGACCGGTACAAAGTTTGGTGATTGAAGCTTTAGGTTGCACGTATTACATAATGTTTGCCTAAATTTTCCCGATAAATGACAGTGATCTGCAACTTTATGATTTTCTGTAGAAAATTCGGTCTTACATAGATTGCAAATACGACATGATTCATGTGTTTCTCGTTGGCCATCCGTGAAAATGATAGGAGTGTTTGTTTTAAGTATTTTTTTATTTTTCAGCTATATCCACAATACTACCAACAAAATGTTTCGCAACGTCCTGGTTGTTTTCATTTCCACGATAAATTATTGGTGAAGTTGGGATATTATATTTTTCAAGCAGTTCGAGTGGTATGTCATCATTCGCCTTAACCAAAAATCCATAACTCATTGCTTTATGGTTTTGAAAAGCTGTAGTTTTTTCTCCAATTTTCTCATCACTTTTTTTTAGCAATGCTTCAAAATCCGCGTAAATTACTATTGGATGACGTTGTGTTTTTTTCCACGCAGTAAACTCTAGCATTGTTCCCGGTTCAGGCATCTGAGGTAGTATGGGCTTATGAGCACCACATATTAATTTATGTTGCGCTAGTCCAGCCTCTCCATTCAATTTATATTTGTACTGTTGACCATCAAATGACGTGAAGCACCGTTTTCAAAAAATTGTTTGCTTGTTATGTCTGGTCTTTTGCGAGCGAATGAGTCTAGAGAAATTTGAGATGTAGCTAAAGTGGTTGTTATCTTCGTCTGATATTAATAGTAGATCGAAATGTTTGGGTTTTTCTTCATCTACTACTTTTAATGGAAATACTTGGTATTTAACAACTTTTGGTGGTTGAAATTGCTTTTCAATGCCGTAAACATTTACAGACACGTTTGGATTATTCCTTTCAAATATTTTTACTTGGTGAAGAGGTGCCGGGAACGAAAGATCAGAAAAATTATACCGTTCTTCGTGTTCAAAATAATTTTCACCAACATAAGCTTTATTTTTTCCTGTAACATGTTTGGCGAGAATTGCCCATTTGAAGCATTGCATGTCCAGGTTTTGCAGGTTGATAGTGGCTTTTTTATTTTCTATTGGATCTGGTAATGCGATGTAGGAAGATCCAACCATAGGTGTACCTAACATTAAACCATCTATACACTGTAAAGTAAAGCCACTACCCTTGCTCGAATACTCGGTTTGCTCTGTCATTAATTTTGTAAATGCCTCTCCAACGATTTCGTGTACTCCAGTATCAGTGAAAATCGCCCTAGCTAAAGTTTTAAAAGCACGGTTTTCAGACGAATATTCTACGTGTGGAATATTGTATGTTGCCTCTAGCTTTAAATTAAACTTAATAGGATGTTTGCACGCAATTGATTTTAATAGCTTGACAAGTTCGGATTTAATCGAATCAAGGAAGTATACATAATTTTCTATATTACCGATATTTTTAACGTAAAACCAGGTGACTGTACGGTTCGACGAAGACGAGATTTCCACAAACCCAAGGGACTGTACTAAATTCAAGCGCACCTTTTTTGCAATAATAGCTGACTTTGTGTTGGCCGAAGAAACGAATTTCCCGTTTTCACCCGTAGTGTATGAGTCTTGAAGAAAAAAAAAAAAAGAAAAAAAAGTTATCCAATGTCCAGTCTATAATATAAATTACTAACCTTCCATTTCACAGAGTCCAAGATTTTCGACGGTGGTTAGAACTTCCATACATTCGTCGTCATCAAGGTTGCCCAAAAATTCATCCATCGCATTATCTTTTTCAGTTGATAAGGGAGTAGTTTGGTTATTTCGTACTGTTAATAAGCAGTCGTTTAGGGTGCTAGGTCCTGGATACATGGAAGACGTTCCAGCTGGTATGTTGGGAACAGAATGTGTGGCGCGATCTGAATATTTTCCATCAGCGGTGCTGGATGTTGGGAAGACGTTCCATGAAATTTTTTTAAATGCCTGATAAGGTTGGTCTTGTAACTGAATGTAATGGAACACCTAGTACACGGGTAACGCACACCCGCATGCTTTTTTTCATGCCTCACCAAATTACGTTTCGTCGTGAATTTCGAAGTACATTGCTGACATTTGAGAAATGTTAAATGTGTTTTTCGGTGAGCGAGCAAATTAATCTTATAGCTGAATTTCAGAGGACATTGCTCGCATTGAAACATTTAAAAAAAAATAAAAGACGAGATGAACGATAAATATAAGCACAATGATTTAAGACGAGACAAACGATAAATATACGCACGGCAATTTATGACGGGACAAACGAAAAATATACGCACGGAAATTTAAAACGGATCGAACGATAAATATACGCACGACGATTTAAGACTGAACCGATTCAGTTACACTCAGTTATATATAAGCACAGGTACGCGAAGAAGAACAAGTGCTTCCTGTGGTAGATATTTGTATTATTAGCAGTGGCGTATCCAGGATTTTTTTTAGGGGGGGGGCACACACTGTCTAAAAGTTTACCATATATACTACCTACTACCAAAAACAAAAAAATAAAATAAACCAAATATTTAATGTTTTTAATGCAAATAATTTGTTTATATTTTCAGTCAGTCAGATTTAAGTTAATATATATATAAATAATAATAAATAGTAATAGTACCTAATTTAATAATAAAAACGGTTTAATCCCAGAAAAATTATAAGTTTATAAAATTATACTCAAAATTACACACAAATTATACAATTGTATAAAATTATTTTGACCAATCTATGAGTTGCAATTTTCTTGGTGCTTTTTCTGCAAAATCCTCAATAATTTCAGTTTCTGAAATGACCTCTTTTTTATTTATATTTACTAAAGCTAATCCATTTAGTCTATTTTCAGTCATTGTTGATCTTAAGTAGGTTTTCAGTCGTTTTAAGGTAGAAAAATTACGTTCTAGCGTAGCTGTTGTAACAGGAAGAGTTGTGAATATTTGTAAAAGCAATTTAATATTAGGCACAATATTTGTACAATAAGGTAAAGTCTCAATAGCGGTTTGAGGTTTATTCACTGTGCTATTTTGTCCATCGTCTTTCCATTGATTTTGCCATATACTTAATTCAGCCTTTAATGTAACAATCGCATTTAAGGGAAGATCATTTTCGTATATTTTTGCAGCCTCCAAAATAGTTTTAGTATCATATTTATTGAAATGTGATGGGATTAACCCTTCAAGTGGAATAATTTCTCTTAACCTTTGATCAAATCGAGTCCTTAATTCACATATAATTTGGTCAATAAATGGAATGAATATAGTTATTTTGTAATAATCTTCCGGATTTGTAACATTCACATTAGCTCTTTGATTTTTTTTTTTTTTTTTTTTTTATTGATCTAAAAATTAACATCGACAACAAAGGCCATTAGTCACAAACAAGGTTTTTATACAATAATACAAATAACAATAATAATAATTTTTATTTTAAACAAGACCGAAAAGTTTTGTTTGTTTCAGAAATTTGATAATATCCAGGTTATTGTTTTGGTTGGGTCCGAGTGCAGTATCAAGGTTGTACGATATGTTGTTCTCGGCCCGTTCTTGGTTGAACATAAGACAGTCGGCTATTAGGTGTTTGACTGTTAACAAGGTTCCGCAGGTTTGACAGGAGGGGGGTTCCTCTTTAGCCATCAGGAAGCCGTGAGTAATTCTGGTGTGACCCGTTCGAAGTCTATTGAGAACCGTATCTTCTTTACGGTTGAGGTTAGGATTAATCCAACGGTGTATGTCTCTTTTTATTTCATTTAATTTTGTGTTTTGTATGGTCCAGATTTTTTGCCATTTATATTTTGTACGTTCAATTATGAGTTTTTTCGCGTCGTCGTATGACATTTTATTAATTAAGACGGTTTCTTTGTTGTTGATGGCGATTGAGGCGTGTTCATCAGCTATTTCATTGCCTATTATGCCCGAGTGACCAGGTATCCACATGATGACGATATCTTTACCCAGACAGGAAGCTAGGCTGAGGTTGTTCAGAATTTTGGATGCAATATCACCGGGATTGAAATGGTTCTGCAAACTTCTTATAGTGCTCAATGAATCGCTGAGAATGATGAATTTCGAGTGATTTTCTTGTAATATAGTCTCAATAGCCATAAGAATGGCTATAGCTTCGGCTGTGAATATGGAGCATTCCGGAGGTAGTTTATGTATAATTTTTTTATTTGGGAATATAATCGAGAATCCTACACCATCATGAGTTTTTGAGCCATCAGTGTAAACTTCCTGGAAGTCTTTGTAGTTACTTATAATGCTTTTAAAGAAACTTTTGAAAATATTTGGTGAGGTTAGCTGTTTGTAAAGACAGCTGAGTTCTGTATTAATTAGATATGAGCTGGCCCAAGGGGGTTGGGAAATTTTTTCTTTGGATATAATTTGCGATATATCGAGGTTTGTGTCATTCATCTCTTTTATGATAAGGGGGTTGTTTTTTTCATGAATGGTGTTACTTGATTTTGAAGATCTTGCTAAATATTTGAGATGTAATTCAAGCCTTTTTATATCAGGAATAGGTTCACCGGCGAGATTATAAATACTGTATACAGGGCAACTACGAAAAACTCCTAAAGCCAGTCTCAAACCGCAATTATTTACACTATCTAGCCAGTTAAGGAGGGATTTGGATGCTGTTCTGTAAAGGGATGAACCATAGTTAAGTTTTGATTGGATTAAAACTTTATGAATTTTAATTAAAGTGTTTGTTTCTCCACCCCAAGAGGTGTGGGAGAGAATTTTTAAAATTTTAACAGAATGACCGGTGAAGGCTTTTAATTGTTTTATGTATGGGGACCACGATAAGCGTCTGTCAAAGATAACACCCAGTATTTTTACAGAGTTTCGATGAGGAACTTTAACTTTGTCAATTGTAATTTTTAGAGCTTCAACATTTTTTTTTTTGTGAAAATGGTACTACTAGATTTTTCTGGGGAGAATTGGAATCCAGTTTGTTTTGCCCAATTTTCTAGATTATTTGCGGTAGATTGGAGTAGACTTTGAACTGTGTTTTTGGATTTACTTCTGCACCAGAAGTTGAAATCATCAGCGTATAAGTTGAATTTTACGGGATGTGGACAGTTTTCGGTAATGTCGTTGATAGCTATCAGGAAGAGAGAGACTGAGAGTGCAGAGCCTTGAGGAACGCCGTTTTCTTGGATAAACTCATCGGATAGGCAATTATTTGCTCTTACCCTGAATGTACGGTTTTCTAGAAAATCGGTAATTAAGTTTAGAAAATTACCTTTGCTTACTATTTTATTGAGTTTTACTAGAATGTTATGTCTCCATGTGGAGTCATAAGCTTTGGCGATATCTAGATTTACCATGCCCATAATTTGTTGATTGATGAATGTTTGAGAGATGTCTTCTTTGATTTCGATCAGATTGTCTATAGTGCTTCGATTTTTTCTAAATCCGTTCTGGTGTGGGGAGAAGAAGGCGTGTTTTTCTAAAAGCCAGCTAAGTCTGTGATTTATAATTTTTTCAAGCAGCTTGCACATTGTGTTGAGTAACGTGATGGGTCTGTATCCCTCGATGCTAAATTTGTCTTTGTCAGGTTTAAGAATAGGAATTACTATTCCACTCTTCCAGGTTGATGGCCAGCTTCCTTCTGATAAAATTTTGTTGTAAAGAATTGCCAGTAGATCAAAAGTTTTTCTTCCAAAATTGTGAATAAATGCATAGGGAATTTGGTCAGGTCCCGGACTATTACTTTTGCATTTTTTATGTAGTACACGATTTCGTGTGAGGTTATTGGGATGTTTAAAAGAATTTGATCGTTTAGATTCTCGTTGGCGGAGTTAACAATAATTGCCTTTTCACTTTTTTGCTTGAATAATTTGAATTGCGAGTTGAAATTGCTGTTGCTGCTGTTCTTGTAAAAATATTCACCGAGTTTGTTTGAAATTAAATCGGGATTACTAATAAGTTCATTTGTGTTTTTGTCCACTAGGTTTATTTTGTTATTTCTACTGAGACCTTTTAAGGATTTTATTTTATTCCATAAAAGTTTACTGTCTACTTTATCGTTGATGCTGCTAGTAAATTTTTCCCATGAGGTTTTTTTGCTTAATTTGATTAGGTATTTTGATTTGGCTCTGAGTTGTTTGAGAATTATAAAATCGTTCGAGTTATTTGTTTTTCTGAATGTTTTTAAGGCTTCCTTTTTGGCTAATAAAGCGTCTTTAATGTTTTGGTTCCACCAAGGAACTTTGGGTTTTTGATTTTTTGTTTTTGATTTTCCAATTGTTAAATTACCAGTGTTTATTATGTGGCTTGTGATGATTTCTGTTAGGTGGTTTATGCTTAATTTTTCGGGGTTTTTTATTTTTGATATTTCTGATTCAAGGAATTCAGTTAAAAGGAGCCAATCCGGGTTTTTTAGATTCCATCTTTCAGCCGGATTACAAGTATCATTGTATCTAGAGAAAATTTGTATCAAAATGGGAAAATGATCGCTGCTGGTGAGATTGGGTAATACGTTCCAATCAGTACGCTGTGCCAGACTTGCATTGGAGAATGACAGGTCTATACACGATAGTTCACCGTTTATAGGGTTAATTCAAGTTGGTTCAAGGTTGTTGAGAAGTACAAGATGGTCATTTTCTAACATTTTTTCGATTTCTTTTCCTCTATTATCGGTTTTTATTGAACCCCACTCAGTGCTGTGGCTATTAAAATCGCCTGTCATTATGAATGGTTTGGGTATTTGATGTAATATATCTTCAATATCGTTTTTGTTAAAAATATGCTGGTTAGGGAGGTATATATTGCAGATGTTAAGTTCCATATCCTTTAGTTTAATAGAGGCTGCTACAACTTCCAAGTGAGTAGTTATGTTGATTATCTTACTGGGCAAATCTGATTTTATGTATATGGCTACACCACCGCTTGCACGGAGACAATCAGTTCTATCAAATCTGTATTCATTGTAGTTATTTAGTGTGCCGGTGTTTAAGTTGTTGAAATTAGTTTCTTGTAAACATAAAATTTCTGGATTGTGTTCGGAGATTAGTAATTTTAGTTCGTCCAGTTTTCTATAAAATCCGTTTAAATTCCATTGAAGAATTTTTATGTTTTTTGATATCATTTTGAATTTTTTTTTTTTTTTGAAGTTTAAATGAGTAGGTTATTGTTTTATCTGACTGTATTTAATTACTAAGGTTAGGGTTTGATTTGAGATATTTATATTTAATGAGGTTTGGTTGGTTCGATTGCTAGGGCTTTTTCGAGAAGAGTGTTACAGAGTCTAGTGAGCCTGTTTTTTATGCTTGAATTTTTTAATTTAGGTCGTATATTTTCGATGATTTCGATTATATCGAATTCACTGATGTTGAACTGTACTAATGTCGGAGTTGGGTCGGGAACACTAAGAGTGTTTTCGATTATGTACTTGAACTGATCGTAATTTATTTTCATGCCTGGTGTATCTGAGAAGTAGGTTTTTACGGGTTCAAATGTTTCGTCAAGCTTCAGAATTATTTGTTCAATGGAGTTGGTGCGTTTTACTTTTTTTGTTGCTGGTTGCGATGTTTTTTTTGAATTTGCATTTGGAGTGATATTGTCGTTTGAGACCGTGTCATGTGACGAGGGGTTAGGGGAAAGACAATTAGTGGTTATACTTGATGATGTAGAGGAGAGAGCAGTTGTTTTTTGAGTCGGTTGTGGGTATTAGAGTATTAAATTCTTGTGATGATTCAGTCGTTATTGGGTCATCAAGGAGAGAAGGTTGATTTGAGTTTTGCACTTTGGATGTATCAGAGGGAACGTTTGAGGTTTCTGAAGAAATATTCATTGACGGTTCGTTATGTTCTAAATTCTCATCGGTGATGTTTGTGATGTTTGAAGTGTTGTTGAGGTCTGATGGTTCATATAACATAATGTTAGGAGGGTCTGGTGTAGGATTTTTACACTGTTTTGAGGTGTGTCCGGTGAGGTTGCATTTATAGCAGGTGAGAGTGTCGTCGGAGAAAAATATTCTGTGATGAGTGTTTTCAGCCGAAATCAGTAAGGAGTGTGGTATTTTATGAAAATCATCTTGGTTTATATAAAATTGACGTCTAAAGCTTAGGATATGCGCTAATTCTTTTATATTGAAACCGGCGTTGATGTGTGTTATCGGAGAAAGGAGTTGGATTTTGTAATTTTGTAATTGCACTGTAATATTATCGTTAGAAATATCAGGCGATACATTTGAAATTATGATCCTTTTGGCTGGGTTTACTAATCGTCTGATTTTTATAAATGTATGATCGTTTAATTTAATCGAAGGATGATTGTTGATTAGAAGGTCAACAGAGTTTTTGTCGTTGAAATAAACGCAAAAACGATTTTTTGAGATTCTAGAGACATATTTTATATTTTTCGGTGGAATTATTTTGCTGATAGCTATGACGTAATCTATTTGCGGTACATTATCGATGGATTCAAAAACTATTGCCTGGTCTTTTTTCGGTGAATTAACATTAAGTGTGGTCTCAGCGAACGTTTTTTTTCTCAAGTTGTTATTATCGGTTTCGGAAGAATTGTTTTGTATTGATGGAGATTTTACATTTGGAACACTCTGTATATGATTAATTATATCGTCGGGAGCGGCATTGGAATTATTTTGGTCGGCTGGCTTGAGTGAACAGTCATTAGAGACGTTATCTGCGTTTGGTGTGGTGGACGGCGGCGATGCATTAGTCTTCTTATCTACCTTGGCAGCGGCAGAAACGGGAATGCGAGTTGAATCATTGGGTTTGTGTGTTAGGTTTTTTTTTGAATTTAAAAGTTTATCTTTAAGGTTTAACGGGTTGTTGTGAGGGTCCCCCATTTTGGTGTTAATATTACTATTAGGCGGGTAGGTATAAAAAAATATCAGTTTTATGATAATTGTTCATATTACCTGATGATCACACGTAATTGTTCTGAATGCATACGAGAGCTAAAAATACGAGAGCGCGATAAGATACGATTAACGTGTTGCTCGGACGAAGGTGCACTCGTGACTCGTCTTTGATTTTGTTTGCCACAAACTCGAGGTATTTTAATATCGACGTCTATTTTAGAAGCAATTTTAAGTACTTCACTAAATATATTTTTGAAATGACTATCAACATCTTTACGGATAGATTCTAAAGATTCTCGTACAGTTATAACATCATTTAGTGCTTTTGATAAGTCTTGTTGTTTACTTTGAAGAATTTGACTTAAATTTAATGTATAAGAAAAAATAAAAACTGCTACTTCTAATGAAACAAGAAAATCGCTTTTTCTGATAGCACTACCATACATCGCTGCTTTACTTGATGAATCTGATTTACTACCATTATTTTCATAGTCGTCTAAAGCTTCTATGATGTACAAAAACAATTCTTTGAATGTAATTAATGCATCATGCCTCTCAACCCAACGAGTCTCACATAATGTCTTGAGTTTATTTTTTTTTATATTATTTTTTTCATCTGACTCAATAATAGATTTAAGTTTATTGACACGTATTGCAGAAGCAGAAAAAAAAGTTGAAATTGTAGAAATAATTCCATTCATATTTTTTATTGCGGATACTTCGCATGCTTTGGATAAACACAAATTGAGAGAATGGTTAAAACAATGGGTGTAAAAAGCTAAAGGTTGCTCTTTCAGAATAAGAGCTTGAACACCATTTATTCGTCCAGACATGTTACTACCACCATCGTAACCTTGGCCTCGAATATTTTCAATATTTAAACCTATAGAAACTAGCTTTTGTTCGATTGTATTTTTAATAACTGTACCAGTAGTTGAAACCATTTCAATAAATCCTAGAAAATCTTCTCGAATAAGCCAAGTCGTTACGTCGACATAACGAACGCAAATAGTCATTTGTTCTAGTGTGGAAACATCAGTTGTTTCGTCACAAAGTATAGAATAGTATTTGGCCATTTTTACTCTTTCAACTATTTTTTTTATAACAAGATTACCTATTACATCAATAATTTCATTTTGAATCACAGAACTAATCATTGTACAATTCTTGGATGAAGTATCAAAATGTGATAAAAGATCTTTGTCACCACTCTCTACGCGAAACGCTAGAAGTGCTCGCAAGGTACCCTGTTCACCGGACAAACAACTGTTCCTTATACTTTCTGATGCCATTGAACCACACTCTCGATGTCCTCTCAAAGATAAATTATTTTTAGCACAAAAAATAATAGTTTTGACAATGGGAATAAGTCGTTTACGGTTGTATTCAATTACTTGCTGTTTGTGTTTATTCAACAATACGTCCACAGATTTTTCAAATCCACTTTCAGTGTTACGTATGAAGTTATTCGCCTTTTGAGCTGCTAGAAGATGATATTCTTTTTTTCGTGATTTTGTAAATCAACAATTATATTCTTATACTTGACTAACGGTTCTTTAACTAATTTACCTAAACACTAAAAACATATATCTTATTAAATAACTATAAAAATTATTAATTGGATTTACCTATTTACTTTTTACCTGATTTCCTCCGGTAGTCGAAAAAACTACACACCATTTACAATAAGCACCTTGTTTAATTACGCTATAAGCAAGCCATGGAAATGATAGTAAATATTTATACTGAAATTTTCGTTTCCGTTTACCTTCAATACTTATAGGAAAATCGTAAGAAGGTGGAGGTATATATGCATTTTTCAAGCAAGCAGTTATTTCAGAGCTATTTAAAGATCTACTAACTACAAAAGAAGCAATATCGTGCAAAATATGAGTTGTAGTTGAGGCAGAACCATGCAATTCTTTATTCTAAAATATAAACATAAATATATATTTTATATACAATCAAAATATCAAATGACATATTGTAATCATAATATACTAACATCTTCTTGGCTATTTTTTAAATTATCCGTAGTCACTGCGTCTACATTACCAATAATTGAGGACTAAACATGAATCAAATAAAATAGTAAGACTTAAGACCACTAAATTTGAATAATATATATTATAATAATACAAAATTATATTCTTACCGTGTCATTAAAATGTTCAACTTTTTTTTTCTTCGTATTGAAAATTGAATATAACATAGTTCTCTTTTCAGACATACTTATTGCTATTTAATTTATAGTTTTGAATACAAAAAAAATTACTGCTTACTGAATAATTTAATAATTTACACTATGACTAATGACTATTGACTAACTCGTAAAATAATACACATTTTACGTATTTTACGTTAACGATACGGTTGTAGATTTTCTGAATATTGATAAGTGATAACTGATTACACTATTTACACTTTACACAACGAAGATTGTGGTACGGAGACCATTAAACTGTCCATGTCACCAAAACAGCTGTGTTACTCACTGGCGCCCTTTTGAACTAGAACCACGTTAGTGAAACATGATAACAGTAATAGTGATTACTGAATAGTGAATGCTGGTATAAGCAGGGGTCGGACACTTTGATAATATTGTCGAATTAAGGCGGCCATGTTTTTGGAGGAAACTGTTATCATATTTGTAAATTTGTTTACAATTTAGTGATAATAATATTCAAACATTTCTAACAGATTACACATCTTTTCACGTGTTTTCGCTTTGTTGATTCACAGTTAATTCAGTTTAATTTAATCGTTTATTTTCTAATATAAGAATATAGTTAGTGTTCGTAATCATGGTACTCGTGTGTATCGTTAAATCGTGCGTGAATAGCAAAAGTAAGACCAAAGAAAAATGCAACAAAATGCACCGGTTCCCTAAGGATATATATCTGTAAGTAAATTTGCTTCGTTTTCACTTGTCGATCAATCATAATTAAATGGTTGTTATATTTATATTTTTAGTTGTAAAGAATGGTTAGCAAACTGTAATCGATTAGATCTTCTGAAAAAAACTTTTAGTAACTATCGTGTCTGTAGCAAACATTTTATTTCCAAAATGTATGCTAATCCTCAAGAAACTGTTTTATTGCCAACCGCTGTTCCTACCAAGTTTGGTTAGTAAACAAATAATTATTGTCAGAATTGTTTATTTTTCAATTATTCATACGTTGGTAATATTTATTTAGAATCAACCGTTGTTAATTTTGAGCCAGCTACAAATAATGAAGCCAATGAATTGGATCAAAGTACTGAATTAATTAATACTAGTCAAAATTATGTTATTCTTGAAAAACCTGTTAGTTCAAGCACACCATTGAAATCAAACTCTACAATATCAGAAACTTGTAAGTATCTGGGTTATTAATTACTATTAGATATTATATTTTAATACAATACTATGTATTTTTATTTACACATTTCAAGGCTTATCAAAATGAAATAATAACAGATTATGGACAGTTAAATGTACCGCCACACACTTTTCTTAATTATATTAATGAATTAGATAACATTTTTACAGAAAACTTTTCTACACTTGCTATAGAGGATAAAGTAGGATGGAAAATAAAAAATTTAATAGATAATATACCATTTACACATCCATGTCCAAATTTTGATATAGAATTTCTTAAAAGCCTTTTTGTACGATTGAGAATCTATCATGCTATTAAAAAATTAAATAAAAATTTACTATCAGCTCCTAGAAAATACAGAAAATTGGACATTCTTTCTCATTTATAATCAAAAACCTATTAACTTTATATAAGGGGACGTTACAGTGGCATTTGTTATTGTAATTATTATTTTATTTTCATATTAGTATTATGTAAAAAATTATATTTGACAAATATTATTATATTTTGATATTAGTATTTTGTAAAAATTATATTTGACAATTATTATTATATTTTGATATTAGTATTTTGTAAAAATTATATTTGACAATTATTATTATATTTTGATATTAGTATTATCTATTATGTATTATATCATAGTATTAATTTTATATTAGAATTATCCTATTCTGTGGTATTATTATAAATATAAGATTATTATTAATCATGTCACTTTGAAATTTGTATCTATTATTCTATTGACTATTCTGTGTTTGTATTATGAACTTTTAAAAACTATTAATTATCTAACTTGAAATACAGTTAAAATTGAACATATATGAAGTAGCATAATTTATTTTTTCCTTCTGGTCACACTGAGTTTTCCTCCAAAAACATGGTGGACTGATTTTCACACCAGCCTATGGTTACTGTGTTATTTCTTATCAGTGTCCTTTCTGATTATTCTATTCTGTGGTATAAGAGTATTATTGTAGTATGCGTTCATTGCGTTCATGTATACGAATAAATTTAAATCTTTAAAACAGAATCTAGTAAATACGGCCAACGAGGGGGGGGCCATGGCCCCCGTGGCCCCCCCTGGATACGCCACTGATTATTAGTGTATATCACATCCTGACGACTAATGTATCTTATTGTAAATCCGACGCCTAAAGTCGGGACGGCGATCTTAGAATTTTTGCAAGGTATTGTGTGAATATCGATATTTAATTGAATACGAATAATATATGGCAGGTTATAATACCTACGATCTAAGCTTAATTAAGAATCGGCGACATTTTGGCGACATGAGCGAATATGACATTTTTAAGTATATCGGTTATTAATGTGTGTTATTCACTAATAGGTATTTTAATATCATTAGTGTGCGACATCCTGGCGACGTACGTTCTTAATCGATTATCGATGAATTGAATATGGATATGTAAGGGGTGGTGTAGGGATATACATTATGAGTCGGGCACCTTCTTCCTAGCTGTAGTGTAGCACGGATGGATAGGAGGCAAGTCCGCCGTGTCTAATCTATCCATTAAGTTGGGATTCTCAATCAAATCTTTGTAAAAATCTTCAGTTTTAATAAGGTATACCAATGAATCTGAAATAATAATAATAAATATATTATATTTATACTTGAAATTAGTTTTAATATATTTACCAGTATCAGTATACATAAGTTTGATATTATCTCCATAGTGCTTCTGCATTACATTGTAATGATAATCGTACATCATTGTTTTCGATATATCCAATACTGCAAATCCTATACAAAATATGTTAATAAATGTGAAATAGAAAATTTAAAGTATATTTACCGATATATATAGGTTTATCAAATTTGATTATTTTGTTTTCCAGTGCCACCGCGTTCAGGTTTTCGCTATAGTTGGTAGCATGTTTAAATGTCGTCTTATTAATAAGTTTTTGTAATCGTATCTCACACGACACCAACTCCATCTTCATTTCCTTCCTTTTCGATTGCATAGTCTTCCCTGAAAAAGAAACTGTTGGTAAAATAGTTAAATTGGGATAAATAAAGTAACATACCAAATACAGCGTTGTTCATTAATTTGAAAAAATCTTTCTCAAAGTCATTTTTCGCCTTCTGCCTCATCTCAGTGTTGAGGTTAATATAATCTGCCAACCATGCAGACTGGCTAAACTCTAAAACTCTATCTACCTATAAATTAAGAAATAATGTTAAACATTTAATTTAAATCTTGTAAAATAAAAATATTTACTTTTTCAACTATCAACCCATTTTCAATTGCCTGCTGCAGGTTCCGGTAATGTATAATATAATGTTTCTTCTGCTGAAATGTCGCCATCAATTTTTTCACCTTTGAGCCTTGTGGTATACCGTTTTGTGGCAGGAAAGGCAGGTCATTGTGCTTATCATGTAAATTTTGTGGGTATGAGACATCAACTTTGTATACTCGCCCTTTGTCTGACGTTGGTGACATTTCACTCAGTCCGTTTAAGTTGGAATCAACCCAATTGAAGTCACCGTATGGCATATACTGACTCATAGCCCAGCCATAGAGATTATTACCTATAAAGTTTAAGTTTTAAAAATGAATAAATAATTAAATAAATAAATATATTTACAGTCCTGGTATATCAACCACGATTTCTCCTTAGTTTCGTCATAGTCTGGGGTCTTTATATTATTCGCTTTGGCATGCCTCATGCTTGCCTGCACTAATCCACCACGAATACCTATGAAAAATATACAAGATTATTATTATTATACACGCATTTTTTAAAATTATATTGATACACTAACCATTCTCATACATTAATAACATACCGTAATCACTCAACAGCTCCAACTTTTTCCCGGTAAACTTCAACACCGCGTCAAAACTCAACCCTGGTGCAGTAAAATAATACGCCGCGTCCAAGTTGTACGTCTTTATGCACACATCACGAAAATTTTCAAAGACCTCTGCCAGCAGCAACACGTCGATTTTCAAGTACAGATCGCTGTACTCGCCTAACGTCATGCAATTGAAGTGGTCCCAGACCTGTAAAACATAATAATTTTAAAATATAGATCTAAATACGCGCACAGCGTATAGCATACCTCCTTGGCGTGATCGAACTCTTCCTCCTTTATACCCGACTCGGTCAATGTGTTGTAAAAGTCTCTCTTCCTCGGTAAACTCGTCTCCTCCAACCTGCTCCAACTATCCGTATACTCATACGGGTACACCCCTTTCCGTGTCACGAGCGGCATATCGTCTCCAGTAAACACTTTAGCTGTTTCACGAAAGTTTTCAAAACCTGGTGTTACCAGATTTTTGGCGAGGGAAGATAGACTCGTTGCCATGAAGCGGAAAGTATCAATAAACCGAATCGAAAATTTGCTTGACACGTATTTGGAAAACGATATAAATTTTTCCTCGCTATTCGGTATCACGGTAATAGCTTCGGTGTCGTGACCAAGTTCTGTCACTATCAGGTGCGTGTCATAGTTGGACAAGTTATGGAAGTAGCACGGTACAAAAACGGGTGTACGTAGTTTTTGGTTGCATACATTGCAGAGAGCTTGACGGTATTTTCCTGTGAGATGGCAATGGTCGGCTGTCTTACGATATAGTATCTCCGAGGGTGGGCTGAACTTGATTTTACACAAATTACATTGCGTTGCTGCTTCATGGGTCTGGATGTCATCCACGGACATGTTTATGGATATATTGGTCTTTAGTAATTTCTCAATCTTTAACGATATATCCGTCACGGTAGCAATGAAATGTCTCGCCACATCAGGCTGACTCTCACTTCCTCGGTAGATAATTGGTGCTGTTGGTATGTTGTGTTCACCCAATAGCTCCGTCGGTACATCTTCACTCGCCTTCACAATGAGACCATAGCTCATAGCCTCATGTTTGTGAACAATCTTTGTGTTTTCCCCCTTCACCTCGTCCGTCTTACCTAGCAGTGTCTCAAAATCAGCGTAGATGGAAAATGGGTGTCTCTGTGTGTTTCTCCACGCCTCGAATTTCAGACACTCACCCTCCATAGGCATTTTAGGTAGTATTGGTTTGTGCCCCCGCAAATCAACTTATGCTGCTTCAACGCTTCCTGCCCACTCAGCTTGCGTTTATATATTTGATTGTCGAAGCTGGTAAAGCACCTTTTACAAAATACGACTCTCTCAGTGTGTTTAGTTTTCTGAGCACGTATAAGGCGGGACAAATTGGAGATGTAGACGTAATGCGACCCGCTTTCGTCTGATACCAACAGCAGATCAAAGTGGTTGGCTTTCTCCTCATCAACGACACGTAGCGGGTACACCTCGTACGTCGGATATTTACGCGGTGGTTGGAACTTTTTGTCTAATCCATAGACATTCACAGTGACGTTCGGGTTATTATTTTCAAATTTCTTCACGTCAGATATTGGAGTCGGGAATGATAAACCTTCAAAATTATATTTGCCCTCTTGTTGCCTATAAATTTCCTCAACACGATGTTTATTTGACCCAGTCCCGTGCTTCGCCAAGATCGCCCACTTGAAACAATGCTGGTCATTGTTTTGGGGGTTTATTGTAGCTCGTTTTCTATCTATATATGCTGGTAACTTTATGTATGATGAGGCAGTCATCGGTGTATACTTATATACACCTAACAATAACCCGTCTATGGACTCTAGGGTAAAACCACTTCCGCGTGATTTATACTTCTCCGCCTCTGTCATTAACTTAATATATGCCCTCTCAATAACCTCTGTAATATTACTTTCAATTAAAATTTCTGTTGCTGAGGTCTTGAAAGCCCTATTCTCCGATGAGTTTGCGACGTTAGGTCGGTTGTAGGTCGCCTCGAGCTTCAGATTAAATTTTATCGGCCCTAGCTGAACGCGTGTTTTCAATAATTTTTTCAGCTCGGGCTCGAGAGAGCGGAGAAATTCTTGGTAAATCTGTACATTACCGGTATTTTTGGCATAGTACCATACTATATTCTATTCGACGATGACGATATTTCCACAAACCCAGAGGTCTTCACCATATCCATGCGTACCTTTTTCGCCCTAGCAGCTGAAGTGGTATTCGCGGTGGAAACACGTTTTCCATTAACCGTTATGGTGTACGAATCTTTAAAAATGAAATATAGCGTCGGATCTTTAAAAAATCTAATCTAACCTACGGCTTATAAATAAAATCGGAGGGTCTTATAAAAATAAAATTAAACTAACCTATATCTTCCAAGTCCTGATTATTCTCTAGTTAAAATAATGTATTCGGATAAAAACTAACCTTGGCCAGTATGTGTATTTTCAAATTCATCCAGCGCATCAATACAGAGATCATCGTCATCTTTAGGTATTAATTTACTAATTTTTTCATTCGGCAGCATAGCATTTTGGTTAGACTGTCCAACTGGTATGTCAGGGGCATATATTCGAGGAGCTATCTCCACAAGTGTCTGGATGCGAACATTGCCTATATAATTAATAATCAGTAAATTAAATATTGAATTAAAAATAAATAAATAAATCTTACCTGGTGTACTGCATAGTCCAGTATTTTTAGCATTATTCAAAACCTCCACGCACATTTCGTCGTACTCGTCGTTAAAATCTTCATTCATATCTTTAAGCTGTAAGCCTGATGGCTGGTCTGTTGTATTCAGAGTGATATCTTTTTCACCTCGAGGCGGTCGAACGAGACCAACAGCTTGTAAAATAAATATTAAATTGAATTTTTGAAAAAAAAATATATATATTTAAATAAACATACCGTGAATGTTTTTCATATGTCTGCTTAAAATATCTTTCCGAGAGCATTTCTTACTGCAAATATTGCACACTATTTGGTATCCATCATGAGTTTTCATATGTCTGAGCAAACTGTCTTTACGTGTGAAAACCGATGGACACTGTTCGCATTTAAACATATTTCAATTGTGAAAACGAAATAAAAACAATTAAATGTTTAAACACTTGTAAAAATTTTAAAACGCTGAAAACTGCTTAAAGTCGGAGCGAGCGAGCTAGAATGATAAATGTGTCGGGACGGACTAAACGGGCACCGAGTCTTTCAGTCCGGAGTCTCTATAATAGGCGGGGGGCATTTTTCAATATTAATGGATTTTGCTGAAATGTAATTACTTAATTGATTTGTAAGTATTCAGGTGCAAGCTGTTAAATATGAATTTATTGGCGATTATTACTGCCTAATTGTAGAAAATATTTCAATACGGCAAAAGTGTCTTCTTTCAATATAAATGGTAGGTAGTGTGTGAATATGTAATTGATACGTCTCCTAATGTCCTCATTCGGGAAATTATTGTCGCCAGACGTGCTTAATGTCGAGTCAGCGTTTTATATGGTAGTATATATTTAATTCAAATAATGATATTATTTTATATTATTTTCCTAAGTATAAGAGGGAACTATACGTTGTGAGAATATTTATATGATTATGTATATTATTTAGCGTGTATTTAAATATAGCAGTATTGAGTATATTGTTCAATGGGTTAGAGTCGAGGTGGGAAGGAGGTACAATTCATACTCTCCCGGTTCGATTCTAACGCAGAATATTATATTTTTTAAATGTATGATAACAGATAATGTATGTCGCACACGTACAAGATCGGGGATAAAAATAAATTATTGATAACATATGATAATTGATAAAAATAAGTGATAATATATGATAACGTGTGATAACATGTGATAAAGAGGGAAAATAAATTAGGTTTGTTCCAACATGGCATTTGGGATTAGTTGCCGACTGATCCGTGATTGATTTACTGCGCATGCGTTAACGTGGCTTAATCACGGACTCTTAGATCAGTTGGAACGCTTTTCGGACTATCAATGATTGTAAAATGTAGATAATATAAGATAAGAGATGTTTGTTGTTTTTTTTAAATTTGTTTTTAATATTTCTGTGGTGCGTTGTTAAATAAAATCAAAATGAGTGATTTTGAAGATTCGGATGACTATCTTATGTCTAGTTCTTCATCTGAAGACGAAGACGAATTAGAATTAATTAATATCCCTCAATAAAGAAACGAAAATTTTTTAGGTGAGTAAATGCTAACAGGATGGTGAGAATCTTTTTTATTAGTGATTATATTTCTTTCTTTTTGTTTAGAAGAAATTGTACCACAATATGACAATGAAACATATTTTGGACATTTCCGGATCAGCCGTCATGTTTCAACAATGATTGCTCATTTGTACAGGAATAGTAATTATTTTAAAAATAACAAGTATGGACAATTTGGTCAAATACCTGCAGATGACCAGGTTTGTTTTTAAAATTATTATTGCTATAGAAATTTTAACTTACAAATCAAGTTATACTTTTGTTCATGGTAACATTATCTCAACTTATTTGTATACATTTATAATTTTAAATAATGTAAACTAAGTAATTATTAAAGTTTGTAAATTGTCATATAATATTAGTCGTTTACACAAAACCTTAATTGGTTTCAGATTATTATCTTTATGTGGTTTGTTGGGCACCAAACTGCTAGCTTTAGAGATGTTGCAGATCGCTTTAATATTACTCTGAGCTCTCTGCATAGAATTATTGAACGAGTAACATACTTTTTAAGCAACTATTCACCCCAGATTATCAAATGGCCTAATAATGAGCAAAAAAGAGAATCAGAAAAGGCATTCAGAGAGAATGGATTTCCAATGGCCATAGGGGCTATCGATGGTTGCCATATTAAAATAGATAAACCCGATAAAGATCCAGATTCATACATCAATAGAAAAGGATATTATTCAATACAAGTAAGTATTCACGCGATTGCTTGATTAACCTTATTACATGTATTTATTGTCAATACAAAATTTGTTTAGATGCAGGTTGTATGTGACCACAAAAACAAAATTATAGATTTCTTTGCCGGTTATCCTGGGTCCGTACATGATAGTAGGGTATTTAGAAATTCACCACTGTGTAATTCTTTGCAAGCAAAATGTGGTTCTTATTTTTTGCTCGGTGATAGCGGATACCCATTACAAAATAATTTAATGACTCCATTCAAGGATAGAGGAAAATTAACAAGAAGGCAAATGAAATACAATTTAAAGTTGAGTCAAAATAGATATAGGATTGAACATTGCTTTGGAATCTTAAAACAAAAGTTTAGACAGCTATATCACTTAAAGTTTAGAAACATTGTAAAAATTGTCCATTTTATGCGAGCATGTTGTGTTCTATACAACATTGCCCTTGATGATAATTTTCTTGAATTACTTGATGAAATACCACCTCCAACCCAAGGTATTATGGAGATTATGGAGGAAGAGGACATTGTGGATGACTACAATGCCAAAATTATTAGGGATACAATAGTAGCTGAACATTTTATTTAAATAGATAAATATAAACTGTTAATTTTGTAACTATTTAAATAAATATATACCTAATAAACAAAACTGTCATAATACTTTTTTATTAATAAACAACATAATATGAAAAATTAAAAATACATTTTTTAACAAAATAAAATAACACTCACTTGGTTTTAAAAATAGTCATAAGCCTCAACTATTAAAAGGTATATAACATAATATAAAAATTAAAATTAGTTTTTTTTTAAACATTGACATTGTAATATCTTATTTCTAGCCTCTATGAGCTCATTTCTAGTTTTAAGTAGTTTTAATTTTTCCATTTCAATTTCCAATTTTTGTTTTTGATAATTTAGTCTATCTAGTCTAATTTTTTCTAGAGTACAAATTTTTTTATTACAATTTTTTTTGATTTCTTCTTTTTTAGAGCTTACAATTAGTTTATGTGTGTTACATTTGGATGTTGAAGGACTTTCCACTTCACAAGAAAACAAATCTTCATCATTAACAGTAGGATCATGAACATCTTCAGAGGAAAGTAAAATTTCTGGATAGACATTTTTTTTATGAGCGAATAATTTATCCATTTCCTCACTAAATTCAAAATATTTTTTACCTCTCCCTGTGCCATTTTTGTTTTCAATGTACTTTTTATAATTTCTTTCTAGTACACGCCATCTGTTTTCACAATTGTTAGGGTTGATTTTCATTTCATAGATAAGGCTCATTTCTTCAGAAATTATTTCCCACATCTTCTTTAAATTTTTAATTTTCAACGATCCAACTTTATCCTTATACTTGCCATATAAATCAATCAACATCTTTGAATTATTTACATTCCAACGACATTCATCTTGGTGCGCAAAGGTGTCTACAGGCTTTAACACTATGAATTCATTTAGTTCTGAAATTGAAAATAAATTAGTAAAAATAAAAAGCAATTAAAGTAAAAAACTACAAGTACATACCTTCCATTTTATATGTTTTAGGTACCTACAGTTTATATAAATATCATAAAATTGTTTATAAACGTTACGTGAAAATTCAAACGCGTACAATTGATAAGAAATATTACTGAAATGTTGATAACATGAATAATAAATATATGATAATAGTTTCTCTGACTATTAGTCCCCGTCGGAATCAGCGGACCGTTTTGATTGTCCACAACCAGTCCTAAAACTCGTATAATGACGCGTTGGAACAACCGCCTGATAGTTTGAATTTGCGTTTCGGGTGTGTTGGAACGGAAAAATTTTACTGCGCATGCTCCCGCCAGTTCCATTATAGTTTGATCGCGTGTTGGAACAAACCTATTAATAATAACAATAAATTATTGATAGTACATGATAACATATAACATGTTATAACAGTGATAACTGATAATGTAATATGTCTCGTACGTATGCGATCGGCGGCGGCGGCGGTGGCGACGGTGGCGGTGGCGGTGGTTTCAGAACATACTTTTTCATACTACTTAAATATAATGAATATTTTATATACTTCCTTATACTTCCCTATATTTTCTTATGTAATAAATCTAGCAGTACCTAAATGGCTAAATAATTATTAAGTAAAAATAGTATTACATATTGCATACCTAATAGTTGCTTTAACACACAGTTTTTTTATTTAATCTAAAATAGCTTCACGGCAAGGCGTTAGTAAAACATAAATATCATTTTAACGACCTAATAAAAATAAAGAAGCGTAGTGATCCCTCACTGCTCGTTTATATTTTTGAGTTCGTCGACGTTGATGGTTGATAATAGGAGAGAAATTGGCAGAGAGGCAAGTTGAACAAGTTATGTATGTCGTATATGCACTTTTCAGTGATATACCTCTATCGACACTAGAGTTACCAAAATATCATAAATTAACCGGTTACAGTTTGGCTCTCTAAACGTCGATATCGTTACCTTTACTGTTTAGACTTTCAATCTTCAAAGACCATAAATTAACCGGTTACAGATCAGATTGAAAGAATACAGTTAACGTAAGACTATAATTTTCACCGTTTAAACCTTAAATCGTCAACGACCATAAATTAACCGGTTACAGATCAGATTTAAGAAGTATACTTAGAATTGTGTGGCTACTCAATCAAAACATAAGTTTCGGGTCGGAAACACTTTTATTCAATCTTAATAAACAAACACAAAATGTACAATCAAACGTATCGCAGTATTGACATACCGCGACTGCCCCCCCTTACTATAATTTTTGCCTTATATCTAGTTTACAATTTAACTGCCTCAGCACATTTGCTTCCCTGGCCTACACTAAAAATATGATTACTATTTGTTTATGTACATAGTCACCTATTACTACACTCCCCTATGTTAATTAAAAATATGCCCTCATATTTTATGCTTAACACTACTATGTTACAATTCAGATTAAAATATTTATATTTATTATATATATACATATATCTATATGTGTATTAACATCATTACATTATCACAATTTTTGATTTTTTAGGAAGTAAGGATGTAGTTTTTTTTTTTATTATTATTTAGGATTATCTGGATTTTGGCTTAGGATGAAATTTACAATTTGTTCAAAACCTTTCTTGATCTTTTCGTCTAAGTAGTATAAAAATGTATGTTCTGTAGCCTACTCCTTATAAACTACTCCTTTCGCGTATGTGCGCGACCGTGCTCGACCATGCTCGGCAATGCTCGTCAGTGCCCTTCCCCTCCCATACATACCCCTACAATCCTATACCGTGAGTACCCCCCCCCCCCTACAAAAAAAAAATAAAAAAATAAAAATCTATAGCTATCATCTTTAGCTATATAAATTACCTAATTAAATAATATAACACCGTTTAATACATATTATTAAAATATTACATATGAATTAATCGTTAAACTTCAGTTACAACTTGGAAATATATATATATATATATATAGATATTAAGCATGTATATGAAACTATCGTTACTCGATACTAATGTATAAAAATACTTTAGATATAATTAAGCTATAACTATAATTTAGCTATAACTATTATGTATAGAAAGTTGGTATATGTAATACCTTATTAATAGCTATTATTTCAACAATTTAAATGTTTCCCAAAATAATTGAAAATACTATGTGAAACAATCATTTAACATAGTAAATTACTAAATAATATTTTAGTAATCTATGGCTTAAAATATTACCACAACTAATATATTTCACAAATCTATAACCACCTAGACCTACAAGTGTCACTAGCTAGTCAGTACGTATCCAGTGTTATACTCTAGAACACACATAATTATCGCACCGTCTTTAAATATTTTTAGTATTACCTCAAACTACTATATCAGAATACCATACCTCCAAGCATACATACATTGATAGCTAGAGTTAGATAAATAATAAAACCTAGTTACATAATAATTAATAAGTTAATAAACGATTAAAACGACTCCTAATCACTTATCGATGTATACATACATACAATCTATCCCACCTAACATCGCGTACGTAACCGACCAGATCCACCCCTCCCATCTATCACGAGTAAATCCGATGAATCTGACTATCCCACCCAGCCTATTGTTCTATGCTATTACCATACCTCTCCCATCACATCCATATCTATCACATACATCCCCCCCTCCTCCCATCTATCACATGGATATCTACCCCACCTAACATCGCGTACGTAACCGACCAGATCCACCCCTCCCAGCTATCACAAGTAAATCCGATGAATCTGACTACCCCACCCAACCTATTGTTCTATGCTTTCGCATACGTGCTCGATCATGCTCGGCAATACCTCCCTCAGTGTCCTCCCAATCCCCCTCCCATACATACCCCTACGATCCTACACCGCAAGTGATATTTATATATATTATATATTAACCTCACCACACGCCTACTATGATACCTAGTCCACCTAATCATCCTAACCTATCCACACGTCTGCTATCAAGTACGTATACAACCATGTACATCATACCATACCATACCCTTCCACACCCACCAATACCTAATGCGTGTCACATCATACCCCCTCCCATCAATACCTAGTACATACCACACCATACCCTCACATCAATGTCTATCACTAAAAATATACTCATCATATAATATACCTACATCACCTACACCTTAAAAAATATACTTAAATAATAAATTGATTATACTAGTATAGGCACCATACCGCTAAGCATACATATTACATACATTATTAGTTACATAAATAATAAATAATATAATATTAATCAATTATAATAAATAAAATGATAATACACCTCTATTACCCTAACCTTTAAAATTATACTTAAATCTACTACTTATACCAGTATATCATATTTCTACGCATACATCAGAAGTATGAAAATCTCAGGAATCCTGACTACTCTGTTTAGCCTACTTAAAAATTAAACCTCAAACTACTATACCAGTATATCTCACATCTAAGCATACATATGTTGATAGCTAATATACCTTCGAACATACATACATACATTGATAGTTTCATAAATAGTATTTATAATCCATAATATGCTAAATATTCCTTCATATCCTATATAAACCGGACTGGATTATTCGAATTAATCAATTTTTCATCGGCTAATCAGTTTATTTAACTAATTTTATGGAGGTACTCACCGGTCACCACCGATTAATCGGATATGTATTAATCGACTATTTCATAATCTAATACAATATTAGAATATAATTCATAGTTGATATATGAATACACATGAATACACACACATCGTATAATACGGAACATACTCATACATAAAAAATGAGTAATGTATAATATACTTACATACAGGTCATACTTCTAATAATACATACACTGTTAGCTATATAAATAGTATAGCTATATAATAAATAATATACTATTAGTCGAATATAAATAATATGCTAATATATCTCTATAACCCACACCTTGAAAATTATACTTCAATCTACTAAACTAATATATCATAGATACCTTTGAACATACATATATATATATATTTCTAGTTTCATAAATAGTATTTATAATCCATAATATGTTAAATATTCCTTCATACCCCATATAGACCGGACTGGATTATTCGAATTAATCAATTTTTCATCGGATACTCAGTTTATTTCTCTCATTTTGTGGAGGTACTTACCGGTCACCACCGAATAATATAATAAAACCTTCATAATAAATAATAAGTTAATATAACTCCATTACCTTGAGAATTATACTTCAAACTACTATACTAGTATATCATACCTCCAAGTATACATAGGTACATTGAAAGATATATTAATAGAATATAATATACATAGTAAGTACTATTAATTACCTTCATTATCATCACCTTAAAAGTTATATTCAAACTAATATAGGAATATATACCATACTTGTAAGCATATAAACATTGATAGCTATATAAATAGTAGGTATACATAATAAATAATATATTAATATAACTCCATTTACCTACATCATACATGCATATAGTGCCTATGTAATATACATGTATACAGAGCAGTGATGGAAATATAACTCCTCGTAGAATAGTCTACTATATCACCTCATAGCAATATCAATAACCTACTAAAAATAATAATAAAACCACTTTCAGGTATATATAATTCACAACAGATGTTCATAGTTTACATTAAATTATTAATAAATAATAAATAAGTTATACACCTCGAACCATATCCACTTAAGAAGCTCAGGGGTGATAATCTATCGTTTACCTGTATATAGAATATCAATATAATGTAATAATTTAGATTACTGTATGGAAATACTTAAATACCTATACTATACACGGTGATTGACGGGTTATGTATTTTTTCAAAATAATTTATTTGATAAGTATAGTTTACCGAACATTAGTGATTTGTAATGTGATACATTAATAATACATATAACATATATCAAAGAAAACAGGATTAACTATACCATATTAGTTTTATATGTATAACAAACTGATGTATACCTATAGATCGATACAATACATAAAATTAGATTATTGTATGAAAATACTTTAATACTATACATATTTTATATATATATATATATATATATATACATTTTAGGGTATCATACATACTTACATATATATAATATATATACATACATACATACATACATACATACATACATACATTACCCACACCTTCGAAATTATACTTTATTTAAACCACTATATCAGTATGACAGTATACCATATCTCCTAACATAGTTGGTATAGATATCTATAGTTGAAATTAAATTACTAATAAATAATAAATAAATTATACACCTCGAACCTTATCCACTTAAGAAGCTCAGGGGTGACAACACCTCGTTCACCTCATAGAATATCAATATAATGTAGTAATTTAGATTACTGTATAGAAATACTTAAAAAGTACTTTATTAAAGAAAAATGTTTATACATTTATTTCAACTATTTTATATTATATATAGTTTTAATTGATTTACATTATAATATATAGATTAAAAAAAAAAAATATAATAATTTATATAAGACATATTATATAATCGTAAAATCTTATAGTATATTCTATTACATTAAAAATATTTAAAAGTACCTATATTTAAATATATTTTTTCATTATACAGTTATTAATAATACGGTCACATTGTCGATTAGTTAACCCTTTATAGGGCAAGGGGATACATATTTCCCACCCAAGAAAAAAAATTCTAGCACTGTGTGGTCACAGGTAATATTTTTCCCACTTGTTTGAAAAAAACCGTTATTTTTTTCTACATACGACAGTGTCAATTATATGTATTTGATAACATTTCAAATAAGAGAAATAAATCGATAACTACCAAAGTGGGAAATTATCAGCCCATTGCCCACAGGCGATACACTTTTTTTCCCTCCAATAAATTTCCTATCAAAATTGTTATTTGTTTTAATTTTAATAAATAAACAGCTTAACTTACAAAGTCTTTGGTGGTATTAATTTAAAGATAACATTTTAGCGCGTTTTTCTGTGTTATCTTACGGTTTATTTTAAATGTATTATCTATGTTATCAATTTCTAAAAATACTTGAATATTATTTTCAAATATGTATTTGTGGTTTTGAACTTAAAAAAAAATACTTTCAAACTTCAATAATAATCTTGAAGTAAGTACATTCTGAATCATTATTTCATACTCTTTCGATAAATATACACTTTTGGGGCCAAAAATGACCCACTTACAAAATATTTACGAATAATTATCAATTTTTTTTCACAGATGCTATCAGAATATGAGATTCTGGAAGAGTTGAATGCTATTACCGATGATATGGCATTCGATTCAGAAGACGGTGGAGATTCTGATGCAGAAGACTATACCACCAATGCAAATTACACTTCAAGTCCACAAGTTTGGCATTTATCCACCAGATCATCAGGTAAATAAACCAAATAATTATTTTTTTAATTTCTTATAATATTTAATTAAAAGGTTTTTTTTTGCATGCAGGTTCTAGTATAGCTTCAAATATTGAACAAGCAACTAATAACATACCTTCTACTTCTCAAGGTAAAATTTAATTTATAATTATTCAATATTTTGAATTAGATTTTTGTATGCATTTGTTCTATATATTATAAAAAATAAAAATAATTTAGTACAAAAATATTGTATTATACAATTTAGTATATTATATGTACCTAGGACCTAATTAATTATTATAGTTATTGGTAAAATATATTGATAGATAATTTTATTTTGTCAGATATACACAATGATTTGGAGTTGCTAGAAGATATTATGTCCAGCTCAGATGAGGAAATGGACGACAGTGACAAAGATAAAGATTATGTACCAACTCAGCAACAGCAACTACTTGTAGATTTAGATGAAGTTAATATTGATGACTTACCTATTGATGTAAATATATTTCTAAATAATGATTATCTTGAAGACGAACTCATAAATGTAGAAGTAGACAATGTTTTAAATCCAAATATAAGTGGTGAAAACGAACTCATAAATGAAGAAGTAGACAACGTTTTAAATCCAAATATAAGTGGTGAATTTAATTTTGTAAAAGCAGGATTTTCTCCAAAAAAATTTAAAAAACTTAGATTTAGAGAAGAACAAGGTCCAGTAGACAAAAACATTTATAAAATGCCGCCAATAGAAATATTTCAATTGATGATGGGTCCTATATTTCAAACAATTGTTCAACAAACAAATTTATTTGCTCAACAAAAAAATAATAATATCAACACAAGCATTGAAGAAATAAAAGCATTTATTGGAATTTTAATTTTTATGGGTTACCATAGCTTACCTAGCATCAGGTTATATTGGTCAAATGATCCTAATTTTTTTTGTGAACGTGTGGCCAAAATCATGCCTGTAAAAAGGTTTTTGAAAATTCTACGGTTACTTCATCTTAATGATAATTCCCAAATGCCTTTAAGAAATTCTTTGGAATTTGATAAATTATATAAAATTCGCCCTATGATAACGCACTTGAAAGATATTTATCAATCTGTATATCGCCCATCAAGATACTTGGCAGTTGATGAAAGTATGGTAGCATATAAGGGACGTTCCACTATGAAACAATATATGCCCATGAAACCAATTAAAAGGGGTTTTAAAATATGGGCATTGGCTGATTCTTATAGCGGTTTTTTACTGAATCTTGACATATATACTGGAAAAAAATCAAATGGAATACCTGAGTATGGACTAGGAGAAAACGTTGTGTTATACTTGACCAAAAAATTGAAAAACTTATTTTATTGTGTTTTTTTTGATAATTTTTTTACCAGTATACCTCTAATTTTTAAACTTTTGTGTGATGGTATATTTGCATGTGGAACATTTAGAGTAAACAAAAAGTATTATCCAAAACACCTTATGAAAACTGATGGTAAATATACTTCTGGTGACATTGAATATGCCCAAAGTGATGATATTGGTATTATGCGATGGAAGGATAGAGGAAGTAAACCAGTGACACTTGTTAGCAATATGCATAACTCTTCAGATACATCTACAGTACTGAGAAAAAATGGTAAAGGGGAAAGGATTCAAGTAAAGTGCCCTACTGGAATATCAGATTATAACAAATACATGGGAGGAGTTGACAAATTTGATCAATATATGTCTCCATACTCAATTTCACAGAAGTCGAGGAAGTGGTGGATTAAACTTTTTTATTATATGGTTGATACTGCTATAGTTAATTCTTATATTTTATATAAAGAAAGTTGCAACAAGAATAAAAAAAAATACATTACACATTTAGAGTTTAGATCGAGGTTAACGGATGAGCTTATTGGGAATTTCTCATGCAGGAAAAAGAATACACCTTCCCCCCACGAACAAAGATATAAAAAAAACAAAAACTTTCCATCCCTCCTTATTTTACAGTTATTGATCATATGCCAAAATTCATAGATAAATATAGAAGATGCAAAATGTGTAGCACCAAAGCAAAAGAAAAAAGATCGAATATGATTTGTTCTACATGTGACATAACACTATGCAAACAATGTTTTGAACCCTACCACAAACCTACCTAAAACTGATTATACCTATTTTATTACTTTTTATTATTTATATGGACAATTCCATAAGTTTATTGTTTTATTAAAAGAGAAAAGTTATGTTTTATTTTATTAGAAATGTATCAGGTTGTTGATTTTTATTCTAAAGATGTATAATTATTATTATTTATTTTTATCAACTTTTGTTTTATTACATATTTATAAACCAACCAAGTATAAGTTCAATTGTTTTTTTTTTTTATTATTATTTATGAATTTTAATATTTTATAACATAATTATTTAGTTTTGTTGTTGATTTTTATTCTAAAGATGTATAATTATTATTAATTTTTTATCAACTTTTGTTTTATTACATATTTATAAACCAAACAAGTAAGTATAAGTTCAACTGTTTTTTTTATTACATATGAATTTTAATATTTTATAACATAATTATTTAGTTTTGTTGTTGATTTTTATTCTAAAGATGTATAATTATTATTATTTATTTTTTATCAACTTTTGTTTTATAACATATTTATAAACCAACCAAGTATAAGTTCAATTGTTTTTTTTTTTTTATTATTATTTATGAATTTTAATATTTTATAACATAATTATTTAGTTTTGTTGTTGATTTTTATTCTAAAGATGTATAATTATTATTATTTATTTTTTATCAACTTTTGTTTTATTACATATTTATAAACCAACTAAGTAAGTATAAGTTCAATTGTTTTTTTTATTACTTATGAATTTTAATGTTTTATAACATATGTATTTACTTTTTTAAATTTTATTATACTTAGGTATATTAGTTTGAATGAGCCTTATGTACTTTTCTAAGTAACCGTATAAGTGGGAAATATATTACCATTGCCCGTTCAGTAAATCCCATGGTCCGTAAAGGTGCAAAGGGAAACTATTTTCCCACCACTTTTCCAACCATGCAAAACAAATTAAAAATTTTCTAATATTTTTCCCAAAATCAGAGTACTCCATACTGCAGGCATACCAATTTTCAGAACAATCTAGTGATTTTTGTTGTTCTGCCCTATAAAGGGTTAACAATGGATAACGCCATTTGAAATCTTTTACAGAGTTGTCAGTATAAATAATATCATGATAAAATGAACAACTTGCACATCGATTAATAAACTTATTTATACGATCTTTTTCTTGAAAATTATCATCAATCATATTTTCAATAAAATTAATATCACTTAACATAGATAATGATGATGTTACTATCGTTTTACAAAATTTAAAAGCTATACTTTCATTAAGATGTAATAATCTTTGTACTTCAATTAACATATTAGAATTATATAAATGTAATAATCGATAATTTTGATTAGGTTTAAATTCTTTAATATGCACAGTCGATAATTTTAATTGTGTTAAAGGTCGTATATAATTTTTACATTGAACTCCATAGTTAATAAACTGTTTTCGTAAGTATAATATTTTTTTTTTAACACATGTCGATAAATGATTATATTGATAACATCATAATCGTATATCTTCTGTAAAGTTATCATGTTCACGCTCAACTCCTCCCCTGATTCCCTCCTCGATCTTTTGACACCATTCTGTTCGGTTTTCATCCTGTTTTCATTGATACCTATATATTAGATAAAATTAGATATCTATATAATATTAATTAATTAAAATACTTACCATGTTTGTCCTGTATGTGGTTGGATAGATTACTTCGATGGGTGAAATCCTGTTTGCAGTGACCGCATTGAAATTTCATCTGTTTATGAGATTTTACATTCCTCAACATATTACACTTCACAGTGAAAACTTTATCATAAACACTACGCCGCTACAACTGTCATTAACATGATATTAGAAATACCTCGGATGACCATGCTCGACGGAGGTGACGAAAACGATGGTAATAATATTATTGTTATTCTTAATCTAATGGGCGGAAAGTAGTGTATTCAATTGTATGCAATTAATGTAATTGATAATGTTATAGCTAAAATGTGTAAAAACATAGTATATTATACTATTAACACTTCAAGTGTAATGATCGGGGTAATGGCTTTCTCGATGATGGTGAGGACGAAATGATATAGGTGATAATGTTCTTATTATATGACTAATCGCGGAAATCGGTGGCTACGTCTAATCGGTGGAAAGTGACATATCTCATACTCATATTCATATTATATACGTATGAGAGGTAATTGAAGATATTGCAATTGATTTAATACATCGTATATTATATAACTTATTCTCACTAACGATGTCGTTTCAATAATAAATTATATGTATGATATTGTATATACATGCATTTGCAATGCTATTCTTTTAATCACTATAACATAATCCTATTAACACTATGATGATAACAACCATGTGACTATTGTTATTCTTCTAACGAGGGAAAGTCGGACAGTTTTTAATGACAGAAAGTGTCATAGACCTACCACCCATCTCATATACAAGTACAGTTTGTCTTTGAAGTAGGGTATTTTGAATCGCTTAAATACAGTCGGTAGCGATACATTTAGTATCAGTCGTACAACATTCACCATACAATTGAGAAGAATCTTCGAATACGAGCAACAACAATACAACTTCAACGATCACGATAGTCGAAAACCGATTGAAATCAAATAAGACATATTACATCAAATCACCTGCAACTCATTAACTTGAGTAAGTATTTATTAGATATTCATATATGTATTACATATAATTTTAAGTGAGTATTATATTCCCCATGTATTTTCATATATGTATTAAAATAAAAAAAAATATTATTTTAACACGTTTCTATTTGTTAACAAATGAAAAATAATCATAATTGAATTTACTAATAAATTTTCGTTCAGTGTATACTCTACTTATAATGATTTATAATTAATTTACAGCATGGACGCTTTAAAACAATCATTGACAGCGCAGACGGATATTCAATTCATCTCCATAGGAGACCTCACGGTAGACAGAACGTATCCAATAATGAAAATGGTCAATCGGGACACACAGTATGGACGAGCGATCGTATGCACACTTAAGGATATTGCGGGAGGTCTTTTCCAAGTCTATCTACCCAACTCCATCCAACTCGAGGACGATGAAATCTTAGAGTTCAACAGTAGAACTGAGAAAACCATAAATCTCGTATTCAAAGGACGGCGGGGAAGGGCATTCAATATCGCATTCGTGTAGAAAATAAATACATGTATAATAATTAGATTGATGTATGTTTATATTATGTTTATGAAATAAAAATATAATATTAATACTTAAAATATTTTCTATTTTATTATTATTATTTTCTAATAAGCGTAACACTCCTAATTCACCTACACCTTCATTTAATATAACGAATACATATGAGTATAGCTAATAGGTATTTAATCACATACAATTTCCATACAGATATAATATCTAGTGATATACAATATACATACCTATACATATATATATATATATAAATTAGGTAGGAAGGGTCACATCCATTATACAATCATGATGATTACTATATCGATTTGAGCCGGAGTGTAATGAGGGAAAAACGGATCTCAACTACATAGCTCGACACTGTTCGAAACAGCTCTACGCCGTACCGCGCCATGCCACGCCATGCTATACCCATAGACTTAGAGAAATAGACTGTACATTCGGTATGATAACGCGTGAAAGTGGGTGGAGCTTGATACGAGGATTATCACATACTATCATTTAGAAATTGAACGAACGCTCTGATTGGTTGTCCTCGGGCTAAAATGTGTAAAAACATAGTATATTATACTATTAACACTTCAAGTGTAATGATCGGGGTAATGGCTTTCTCGGTGATGGTGAGGACGAAATGATATAGGTGATAATTATCGATACGTCATCTCTATACGGTGTGTACGATGTATAGGATGAGTAAATTTCACGCCAACAAGGTTGGAACGTATCGATCTGTTCGAGTATGAGATATGTCGCATTCCACCGATTAGACGTAGCCACCGATTTCCGCGATTAGTCATATAATGAGAACATTATCACCTATATCATTTCGTCCTCACCATCACCGAGAAAGCCATTACCCCGATCATTACACTTGAAGTGTTAATAGTATAATATACTATGTTTTTACACATTTTAGCCCGAGGACAACCAATCAGAGCGTTCGTTCAATTTCTAAATGATAGTATGTGATAATCCTCGTATCAAGCTCCACCCACTTTCACGCGTTATCATACCGAATGTACAGTCTATTTCTCTAAGTCTATGGGTATAGCATGGCGTGGCATGGCGCGGGGAGGCATGGCGCGGTACGGCGTAGAGCTGTTTCGAACAGTGTCGAGCTATGTAGTTGAGATCCGTTTTTCCCTCATTACACTCCGGCTCAAATCGATATAGTAATCATCATGATTGTATAATGGATGTGACCCTTCCTACCTAATTTATATATATATATATATGTATAGGTATGTATATTGTATATCACTAGATATTATATCTGTATGGAAATTGTATGTGATTAAATACCTATTAGCTATACTCATATGTATTCGTTATATTAAATGAAGGTGTAGGTGAATTAGGAGTGTTACGCTTATTAGAAAATAATAATAATAAAATAGAAAATATTTTAAGTATTAATATTATATTTTTATTTCATAAACATATAAACATACATCAATCTAATTATTATACATGTATTTATTTTCTACACGAATGCGATATTGAATGCCCTTCCCCGCCGTCCTTTGAATACGAGATTTATGGTTTTCTCAGTTCTACTGTTGAACTCTAAGATTTCATCGTCCTCGAGTTGGATGGAGTTGGGTAGATAGACTTGGAAAAGACCTCCCGCAATATCCTTAAGTGTGCATACGATCGCTCGTCCATACTGTGTGTCCCGATTGACCATTTTCATTATTGGATACGTTCTGTCTACCGTGAGGTCTCCTATGGAGATGAATTGAATATCCGTCTGCGCTGTCAATGATTGTTTTAAAGCGTCCATGCTGTAAATTAATTATAAATCATTATAAGTAGAGTATACACTGAACGAAAATTTATTAGTAAATTCAATTATGATTATTTTTCATTTGTTAACAAATAGAAACGTGTTAAAATAATATTTTTTTTTATTTTAATACATATATGAAAATACATGGGGAATATAATACTCACTTAAAATTATATGTAATACATATATGAATATCTAATAAATACTTACTCAAGTTAATGAGTTGCAGGTGATTTGATGTAATATGTCTTATTTGATTTCAATCGGTTTTCGACTATCGTGATCGTTGAAGTTGTATTGTTGTTGCTCGTATTCGAAGATTCTTCTCAATTGTATGGTGAATGTTGTACGACTGATACTAAATGTATCGCTACCGACTGTATTTAAGCGATTCAAAATACCCTACTTCAAAGACAAACTGTACTTGTATATGAGATGGGTGGTAGGTCTATGACACTTTCTGTCATTAAAAACTGTCCGACTTTCCCTCGTTAGAAGAATAACAATAGTCACATGGTTGTTATCATCATAGTGTTAATAGGATTATGTTATAGTGATTAAAAGAATAGCATTGCAAATGCATGTATATACAATATCATACATATAATTTATTATTGAAACGACATCGTTAGTGAGAATAAGTTATATAATATACGATGTATTAAATCAATTGCAATATCTTCAATTACCTCTCATACGTATATAATATGAATATGAGTATGAGATATGTCGCTTTCCACCGATTAGACGTAGCCACCGATTTCCGCGATTAGTCATATAATGAGAACATTATCACCTATATCATTTCGTCCTCACCATCATCGAGAAAGCCATTACCCCGATCATTACACTTGAAGTGTTAATAGTATAATATACTATGTTTTTACACATTTTAGCTATAACATTATCAATTACATTAATTGCATACAATTGAATACACTACTTTCCGCCCATTAGATTAAGAATAACAATAATATTATTACCATCGTTTTCGTCACCTCCGTCGAGCATGGTCATCCGAGGTATTTCTAATATCATGTTAATAACAGTTGTAGCGGTGTAGTGTTTATGATAAAGTTTTCACTGTGAAGTGTAATATGTTGAGGAATGTAAAATCTCATAAACAGATGAAATTTCAATGCGGTCACTGCAAACAGGATTTCACCCATCGAAGTAATCTATCCAACCACATACAGGACAAACATGGTAAGTATTTTAATTAATTAATATTATATAGATATCTAATTTTATCTAATATATAGGTATCAATGAAAACAGGATGAAAACCGAACAGAATGGTGTCAAAAGATCGAGGAGGGAATCAGGGGAGGAGTTGAGCGTGAACATGATAACTTTACAGAAGATATACGATTATGATGTTATCAATATAATCATTTATCGACATGTGTTAAAAAAAAAAATATTATACTTACGAAAACAGTTTATTAACTATGGAGTTCAATGTAAAAATTATATACGACCTTTAACACAATTAAAATTATCGACTGTGCATATTAAAGAATTTAAACCTAATCAAAATTATCGATTATTACATTTATATAATTCTAATATGTTAATTGAAGTACAAAGATTATTACATCTTAATGAAAGTATAGCTTTTAAATTTTGTAAAACGATAGTAACATCATCATTATCTATGTTAAGTGATATTAATTTTATTGAAAATATGATTGATGATAATTTTCAAGAAAAAGATCGTATAAATAAGTTTATTAATCGATGTGCAAGTTGTTCATTTTATCATGATATTATTTATACTGACAACTCTGTAAAAGATTTCAAATGGCGTTATCCATTGTTAACTAATCGACAATGTGACCGTATTATTAATAACTGTATAATGAAAAAATATATTTAAATATAGGTACTTTTAAATATTTTTAATGTAATAGAATATACTATAAGATTTTACGATTATATAATATGTCTTATATAAATTATTATATTTTTTTTTTTAATCTATATATTATAATGTAAATCAATTAAAACTATATATAATATAAAATAGTTGAAATAAATGTATAAACATTTTTCTTTAATAAAGTACTTTTTAAGTATTTCTATACAGTAATCTAAATTACTACATTATATTGATATTCTATGAGGTGAACGAGGTGTTGTCACCCCTGAGCTTCTTAAGTGGATAAGGTTCGAGGTGTATAATTTATTTATTATTTATTAGTAATTTAATTTCAACTATAGATATCTATACCAACTATGTTAGGAGATATGGTATACTGCCATACTGATATAGTGGTTTAAATAAAGTATAATTTCGAAGGTGTGGGTAATGTATGTATGTATGTATGTATGTATATATATTATATATATGTAAGTATGTATGATACCCTAAAATGTATATATATATATATATATATAATATGTATAGTATTAAAGTATTTTCATACAATAATCTAATTTTATGTATTGTATCGATCTATAGGTATACATCAGTTTGTTATACATATAAAACTAATATGGTATAGTTAATCCTGTTTTCTTTGATATATGTTATATGTATTATTAATGTATCACATTACAAATCACTAATGTTCGGTAAACTATACTTATCAAATAAATTATTTTGAAAAAATACATAACCCGTCAATCACCGTGTATAGTATAGGTATTTAAGTATTTCCATACAGTAATCTAAATTATTACATTATATTGATATTCTATGGTCATCCGAGGTATTTCTAATATCATGTTAATAACAGTTGTAGCGGTGTAGTGTTTATGATAAAGTTTTCACTGTGAAGTGTAATATGTTGAGGAATGTAAAATCTCATAAACAGATGAAATTTCAATGCGGTCACTGCAAACAGGATTTCACCTATCGAAGTAATCTATCCAACCACATACAGGACAAACATGGTAAGTATTTTAATTAATTAATATTATATAGATATCTAATTTTATCTAATATATAGGTATCAATGAAAACAGGATGAAAACCGAACAGAATGGTGTCAAAAGATCGAGGAGGGAATCAGGGGAGGAGTTGAGCGTGAACATGATAACTTTACAGAAGATATACGATTATGATGTTATCAATATAATCATTTATCGACATGTGTTAAAAAAAAAAATATTATACTTACGAAAACAGTTTATTAACTATGGAGTTCAATGTAAAAATTATATACGACCTTTAACACAATTAAAATTATCGACTGTGCATATTAAAGAATTTAAACCTAATCAAAATTATCGATTATTACATTTATAAAAATTCTAATATGTTAATTGAAGTACAAAGATTATTACATCTTAATGAAAGTATAGCTTTTAAATTTTGTAAAACGATAGTAACATCATCATTATCTATGTTAAGTGATATTAATTTTATTGAAAATATGATTGATGATAATTTTCAAGAAAAAGATCGTATAAATAAGTTTATTAATCGATGTGCAAGTTGTTCATTTTATCATGATATTATTTATACTGACAACTCTGTAAAAGATTTCAAATGGTGTTATCCATTGTTAACTAATCGACAATGTGACCGTATTATTAATAACTGTATAATGAAAAAATATATTTAAATATAGGTACTTTTAAATATTTTTAATGTAATAGAATATACTATAAGATTTTACGATTATATAATATGTCTTATATAAATTATTATATTTTTTTTTTTTAATCTATATATTATAATGTAAATCAATTAAAACTATATATAATATAAAATAGTTGAAATAAATGTATAAACATTTTTCTTTAATAAAGTACTTTTTAAGTATTTCTATACAGTAATCTAAATTACTACATTATATTGATATTCTATGAGGTGAACGAGGTGTTGTCACCCCTGAGCTTCTTAAGTGGATAAGGTTCGAGGTGTATAATTTATTTATTATTTATTAGTAATTTAATTTCAACTATAGATATCTATACCAACTATGTTAGGAGATATGGTATACTGCCATACTGATATAGTGGTTTAAATAAAGTATAATTTCGAAGGTGTGGGTAATGTATGTATGTATGTATGTATGTATATATATTATATATATGTAAGTATGTATGATACCCTAAAATGTATATATATATATATATATAATATGTATAGTATTAAAGTATTTTCATACAATAATCTAATTTTATGTATTGTATCGATCTATAGGTATACATCAGTTTGTTATACATATAAAACTAATATGGTATAGTTAATCCTGTTTTCTTTGATATATGTTATATGTATTATTAATGTATCACATTACAAATCACTAATGTTCGGTAAACTATACTTATCAAATAAATTATTTTGAAAAAATACATAACCCGTCAATCACCGTGTATAGTATAGGTATTTAAGTATTTCCATACAGTAATCTAAATTATTACATTATATTGATATTCTATATACAGGTAAACGATAGATTATCACCCCTGAGCTTCTTAAGTGGATATGGTTCGAGGTGTATAACTTATTTATTATTTATTAATAATTTAATGTAAACTATGAACATCTGTTGTGAATTATATATACCTGAAAGTGGTTTTATTATTATTTTTAGTAGGTTATTGATATTGCTATGAGGTGATATAGTAGACTATTCTACGAGGAGTTATATTTCCATCACTGCTCTGTATACATGTATATTACATAGGCACTATATGCATGTATGATGTAGGTAAATGGAGTTATATTAATATATTATTTATTATGTATACCTACTATTTATATAGCTATCAATGTTTATATGCTTACAAGTATGGTATATATTCCTATATTAGTTTGAATATAACTTTTAAGGTGATGATAATGAAGGTAATTAATAGTACTTACTATGTATATTATATTCTATTAATATATCTTTCAATGTACCTATGTATACTTGGAGGTATGATATACTAGTATAGTAGTTTGAAGTATAATTCTCAAGGTAATGGAGTTATATTAACTTATTATTTATTATGAAGGTTTTATTATATTATTCGGTGGTGGCCGGTAAGTACCTCCACAAAATGAGAGAAATAAACTGAGTATCCGATGAAAAATTGATTAATTCGAATAATCCAGTCCGGTCTATATGGGGTATGAAGGAATATTTAACATATTATGGATTATAAATACTATTTATGAAACTAGCAATATATATATATATGTATGTTCAAAGGTATCTATGATATATTAGTTTAGTAGATTGAAGTATAATTTTCAAGGTGTGGGTTATAGAGATATATTAGCATATTATTTATATTCGACTAATAGTATATTATTTATTATATAGCTATACTATTTATATAGCTAACAGTGTATGTATTATTAGAAGTATGACCTGTATGTAAGTATATTATACATTACTCATTTTTTATGTATGAGTATGTTCCGTATACGATGTGTGTGTATTCATGTGTATTCATATATCAACTATGAATTATATTCTAATATTGTATTAGATTATGAAATAGTCGATTAATACATATCCGATTAATCGGTGGTGACCGGTGAGTACCTCCATAAAATTAGTTAAATAAACTGATTAGCCGATGAAAAATTGATTAATTCGAATAATCCAGTCCGGTTTATATAGGATATGAAGGAATATTTAGCATATTATGGATTATAAATACTATTTATGAAACTATCAATGTATGTATGTATGTTCGAAGGTATATTAGCTATCAACATATGTATGCTTAGATGTGAGATATACTGGTATAGTAGTTTGAGGTTTAATTTTTAAGTAGGCTAAACAGAGTAGTCAGGATTCCTGAGATTTTCATACTTCTGATGTATGCGTAGAAATATGATATACTGGTATAAGTAGTAGATTTAAGTATAATTTTAAAGGTTAGGGTAATAGAGGTGTATTATCATTTTATTTATTATAATTGATTAATATTATATTATTTATTATTTATGTAACTAATAATGTATGTAATATGTATGCTTAGCGGTATGGTGCCTATACTAGTATAATCAATTTATTATTTAAGTATATTTTTTAAGGTGTAGGTGATGTAGGTATATTATATGATGAGTATATTTTTAGTGATAGACATTGATGTGAGGGTATGGTGTGGTATGTACTAGGTATTGATGGGAGGGGGTATGATGTGACACGCATTAGGTATTGGTGGGTGTGGAAGGGTATGGTATGGTATGATGTACATGGTTGTATACGTACTTGATAGCAGACGTGTGGATAGGTTAGGATGATTAGGTGGACTAGGTATCATAGTAGGCGTGTGGTGAGGTTAATATATAATATATATAAATATCACTTGCGGTGTAGGATCGTAGGGGTATGTATGGGAGGGGGATTGGGAGGACACTGAGGGAGGTATTGCCGAGCATGATCGAGCACGTATGCGAAAGTATAGAACAATAGGTTGGGTGGGGTAGTCAGATTCATCGGATTTACTTGTGATAGCTGGGAGGGGTGGATCTGGTCGGTTACGTACGCGATGTTAGGTGGGGTAGATATCCATGTGATAGATGGGAGGAGGGGGGGGATGTATGTGATAGATATAGATGTGATGGGAGAGGTATGGTAATAGCATAGAACAATAGGCTGGGTGGGATAGTCAGATTCATCGGATTTACTCGTGATAGATGGGAGGGGTGGATCTGGTCGGTTACGTACGCGATGTTAGGTGGGATAGATTGTATGTATGTATACATCGATAAGTGATTAGGAGTCGTTTTAATCGTTTATTAACTTATTAATTATTATGTAACTAGGTTTTATTATTTATCTAACTCTAGCTATCAATGTATGTATGCTTGGAGGTATGGTATTCTGATATAGTAGTTTGAGGTAATACTAAAAATATTTAAAGACGGTGCGATAATTATGTGTGTTCTAGAGTATAACACTGGATACGTACTGACTAGCTAGTGACACTTGTAGGTCTAGGTGGTTATAGATTTGTGAAATATATTAGTTGTGGTAATATTTTAAGCCATAGATTACTAAAATATTATTTAGTAATTTACTATGTTAAATGATTGTTTCACATAGTATTTTCAATTATTTTGGGAAACATTTAAATTGTTGAAATAATAGCTATTAATAAGGTATTACATATACCAACTTTCTATACATAATAGTTATAGCTATCTAAAGTATTTTTATACATTAGTATCGAGTAACGATAGTTTCATATACATGCTTAATATCTATATATATATATTCCCTAGTTGTAACTGAAGTTTAACGATTAATTCTTATGTAATATTTTAATAATATGTATTAAACGGTGTTATATTATTTAATTAGGTAATTTATATAGCTAAAGATGATAGCTATAGATTTTTATTTTTTTTTTTTTTGTAGGGGGGGGGGGGGGGGTACTCACGGTATAGGATTGTAGGGGTATGTATGGGAGGGGAAGGGCACTGACGAGCATTGCCGAGCATGGTCGAGCACGGTCGCGCACATACGCGAAAGGAGTAGTTTATAAGGAGTAGGCTACAGAACATACATTTTTATACTACTCGTCTATTATTTTGTTGTCATTCTTCTTTAATTGTCTTCGATGTTTATTAATGTTGAATGGTTTTTCATTTTTTTTTAATTCTTCTAAGTTAAATTCAACCTTTTTTATTGATTTTTTTAATTTTTGTTGTTGTCTGACATCTGAAATGTGTATAGCGTGATATTAATGTTTAAAATATCAAGTTTTTTCCTTTTTTTTTTTTTTTTTGGTATGGAATCGATGTATCAGGAAAGGATTTTAAAATATTCTGTGAGTTTTCTTATTATTTGATGAGAGTCTTGAATAAATTCCTTCTACTGTCTGTTATCCTGTTATCCTGTGTACAGTGTATTGGTTTGTTGATGTTTTGCCGATACATATATACATATATTATAATAAGTAATACATTTTTTTTTATAAATATATATATAATCTTTAGTTTAATTTTAAGTTTACAATTATTTGTATACAGTATAATTTACATGTTTGTATTTTTTTTTTTATGCTTAGGTATCTAAATAAATGGATATAAAAATTTATGTATATTGTATATAATATGTATTGCATATTTTATTACCTTTTTTTTTTCAAATTTAATTTATAAATTAAAAATAGTTCTTATTTAAATTTATACATTTTCATAGAAAGGTTTTATTCGCTGTACGTGTATAACGTCTATTACCTTTTTCTTATTTAGAATTAATTCCACTTTATAGTTTACCTCTGTTAATTTTTCAACAATCGTAAAAGGACCTCTATATTTGTTAGCTAACTTTTTTGTTTTGTTAGGTTTCTGAAAATCGAATTTTATTAATACCTTCTGTCCTGGTTTGAAGTTAATGTTTTTGTGTCTTTGATCGTATAACTTTTTCTGAATCGATTGTTCCTTTTTTATTATTTCTGGTATGGTTTCTCTAATTATCTGTAATTGTTTTAGAGATTTTGTAAGATTAAATGTTTCATTTTCTCCAGACATTATTGTCCAATGGTTGGTTAGCTTCAATGCCATGTAGTAAATAAAATGGACTGACTTTTAGTCTTGAGCCAGGACAAGTATTATATGCAAAAACCACCATTTTGTAGTATAGGGACCATTGTTTTTGATTTTCATTTACGTAGTGTGTTAGGCTACTACAAATAATTTTATTCATTAGTTTAGTCATACCGTTTTTTTGTGGGTGGTAGGAACTTGAGAATATTTGTTCAATTCCTAGTTTTTTTCAAGCATACTCTACTTCCTTGTTTTTAAAGTGAGTGCCTCTATCACTACAAAAATATTTAGGGACTCCGTAGGATGTTATTAGTTACATAAGGAAATTTATTGTGGCTGCTCCGTTTGCATTCGTAACTGCTTCCGCAAAGGCCATTTTTGTTGCGTTGCAAGTTGCTACAATAATTTATTTTTTCCCGTTGGACGTTGGTAATGGACCTAGATAATCAAATGTTAGTCGTTGTAACGGTTTTCCCGAAATTAAAGGTATTGGTTGTAGTAGTCCGTTGCTTTTACCTGGAGGCTTTTTGGAGAGCTGACATGATGTGCATGTTTTTATAAAAGAATAAGTATCTTGTATAATGGTTGGCCAGTAGTATTTTTCTTTTAATTTTGATAAGGTTTTCGTAATACCAAAGTGTGCTGAAAAAACGGATTCGTGGTAGGACTTTAAGACAGTATTTACCAAATTTGTCGGAATAACTAATAAATATTTTATGCCATGTGGTGACCAATTTTTGAAGTATAGTAGTTTATCTTTAATAATATATTTTCTGGATTTTTTATAGTATTTATTTTTAGTATCTCCTGATAAGGATAAAATTATGTTTTTACAATATTCGTCTGTTGACTGTAATGTTCTCAGTGTATCAGGTTGTATTGTGTCGAAATTAATTGTGTCTATATTTTATTTGTCGTCGTCATCGTTTAACATATCAGCAACTTTCGTTATATTAACGGGGTAACGCGAGAGACAATCTGCAGCCGCTTTCCATGAGCCTGGGCGATGCTTTATTTCAAGATCGTATTCTAAGAGTTTAAAGATAAATTTTGTAATACGAGATGGTGGGTTTTTCATCGCTTGATAATACTGTAAGCTGGAATGGTCGCTAAACACAGTTATTTTTCTCCCTAAGAGATATTCTATGAAGTGGTTTGTTGCAAATACTACCGCCGACATTTTCAATTCTGTTGTTGTATAGTTCTTCTCACCTCCTTTTAATTTTCTAGAAGCATAGGCTATAGGAAGCCTTTTACCTTTGTTGTCTTCTTGTTCCAGCATACCAGACAATCCTTCTAGCGAAGCGTCAGTAGTAACAAAAACTGGGTATCCATCTTCAAAGTGTGCCAGAACTGGTGCTGTGGTTATGGCCTTTTTTAAAATTTCAAAAGCTTCTACTTGTTCTTTTCCCCAAACAAATTTATTGTCCTTTTTTGTTAAGCTCGTCAAAGGACTTGCTATTTTCGCAAAATTGTTAATGTATTTTCTATAATAACTTGTGAGTCCAATGAAGGCTCTTACGTCTTTTATTTTATTTGGAGTTGGAAATGAAGTGATTGCTTTAATATTTTTATCGTCATTTCTCTCGGTATGTTACTATATAATTTTGAATAATTGTAAATTGTGATTCCGTCATCAATGTTAAGGGATGTTGATTCCAATTTTAAATACTTATCTTTGCTTAAACTTTCTTTAGGTTCTATTTCATAACTTTTGTTTTGTTCTTTTGTGTCTATATACATATTTTCTGTTTTTATATTTATTTTACTTTTAGGTGGTATCGTTATATTGTTTTTACATACGATTTTTCCAATATATTTTGTATTACAATTTATGCTAGCTATGTTATATTTTATTTCTCTGTTGTTTGAGTTATTATCCTCTTTGTAATAGTTATACCATACTTCGTTCATTGTTATGACATCGTTATTGATTTTTATGTTTTTGTTTTTAAAATGTATTATTAAATTATTTTTAATATTGAAATTGTTCCCCAATAATATTTCGCAATTTAGCCCTTTTATAACAAATGCGTCAATAAAATATTGCTGGTTATTTATTTTAATCATTAAATTTATTTTTCCCACTTGATCCAATTTTGAATTGTTTGCCCCTGTTATCGTAACTAGTTCTTCGTTTTTTATGCATTTAAGGTTTTTGATTAGCGAAACATTTATACATGATATATTTGATCCTGTATCAATTATGACGTGTTTCTCAATTCCTTCGTGTTCTACATTTATTGACAATACTCTATGTTTATTATCATTTTCAGTTCCGGTGTTTGTGCTTGTCTCTGTCGATTTTGTATGGTCTACATATTTATTCATATAATTTTGTACATGTCCAATGATAATGCTACGTTCGGGAAAAATTGTGTTTACTATTATATTTGAGAATATTTGTGGTTTATTTGTTTTTATTTCGACTGCCGGTATCCAGTGATTATTTTTATTAAAAATGCCTATACTTGGCCTGTTTGTTTTCCAATAAATTTTAGCATTTGAAGTGTCATTATTTTCAGCTATTATAAATAAATTCATGCCAAAATGGTCGCAAACATACGCTAAGTCGTCGTCTCTAAAATTGTAACCGGATTTTATTTTATCAATAGTCAGCATGTTAATTATTTCTAAGGTAGTTTTTTTTATTCCATGTTGTAGTAAACAAATCCGTAGTGAATGTGCACCACCATCTCCATCGTCTGGTACTTCCTGTATTTATGAATGAGCCAGCGGTATGTTTAATTTTACTTTCAATTTCGTCATCATTTTCGTTTATGTGATGTTTTTCTGAAGTATTATATTTAATTGCTACATTGTATTTTTCGATGTTGTTTATTATGTCAGTTTTGTTATGATCTCTTAATAGGTCGATGTTCTGATAATTGTTGATTATGCATTTCTTCGTTTCTTGTGTGTTGCGCCAGTTTTTTACGTAGTGTATATAATTATTTTTTTCTGTACCTATTGTGTCTTTAAAATTGTGATAATTATATTCCCGAGTTAAACAATCCGATTTTTTTTTCAACTCAGTACCTTTTAGTTTTTTGTATTTGTACACTTATCAGCATAATGACCTTTTTCATTACACCTATAGCATGTAACTCTTTCGGATTCTTTATTATAGCGATCTCCCCTGTATCTTTCTGGTGTTTTCTCTCGACTATTTTCTCAGCTGTATTGATGCCTATAGCTGTAATTGTAATTTCCACTATTGTCTCGATCTCTTGAATGTGATCTGTTTCTATAGACTCTACCGTTGACTGTATTTAGGTTAGTTTCTCTATTACGTGAGTTATCTCTATATTCGTAATTATTTGAATCATATCTATGACTTGGGTTTCTTTCGTAATCTTGATTTGTATTAGTCTCGTTTTGTATTTTATTGTAATATTGTCTCTCTCTGGACTGTGATCTGTCTCTACCATATTGTCTATTTCCGCTAGATTCTCTACTTCTGTCATTAAATCTTCCTGGGTATGGACTTTTATCCCTGTATTCGCGTTGTCCTTGATAATTTGTTTCTCTATTATAACTTCTGCTCCTATCTTCATTATAGTTATAATTTTTATTATAATATCAATTATCTATTTCTTCATCATCGAAGTTTACCGATTTATTTCTTCTTCCTGTAATGTTTATTTGTTGAATATTTTCCCTTAACTTGTTTATCTCCTTTTTGTATTCTCTATCTCTCTCTATTAACTGTATTTTTAGTTCATCGATTTCTCTTCTTTCTTCTTTTGTTTTTTGGTTTAGTTGAGATACATGTTCATTAAGAATTTCTGTATAATCACTTACTTCTGGTCCTCTGTTATTAATTCGAAATTGCATCAATTCAAATTTTTTTAAATTTTTCTTTAGTTCTTTTAGGTTGCTATTGTCATGTAATGAAATCGCATGTAAGACTGTCTCTTTTAATCCCTTTAAAATATAAATGCAAATTTCATCTTCATGCATATTTTTATTTAATTGTCTACATATATTTTTTATTTCTGTTACAAAACTCATTATAGACTCTGTATCTCCTTGTCGTCTATTTTCTAATTTAGTTTTTAAAATTGTATTGTAACCGATTGATAGATTTAAGACTACTACTGTTTTCAGCAGCCTTAACTATAAACCCATAACTCATAGGATGGTGTTTCTGTATGATTGTTGTATTGTCCCCTTTTTTCTCATCGGTCTTTACAAGCAGAGCCTCGAAATCAGCATATATAACTATAGGATGCCTTTGCGCGTTTTGCCATGCGTTAAATTCAAGAACTGCCCTCTCTGCAGGCATTTCCGGTAGTATGGGTTTATGAGGACCACATATTAGTCTGTGGTGTTCTAGCGCTGCCTGTCCACTTAATTTATAGTTTAAGTTCTGTTTGTCAAATGATGTGAAACATCGTTTACAGAATATTGATTGATGTTCATGACGAGTTTTTTGCGAGTGAAGTAGTCTTGAAAAATTTGAGATATATGTATAATGACTGTTATCTCCATCTGTTAGCAATAGTAAACCAAAATGATCTTGTTTCTCACTATCAGCTACTTTCAGTGGAAATACACAGTGCATGGGATGTTTTAATGGTGGTTGGAGTTTTTTCTCGAGACCGTAAACATTCACGGAAACGTTTTTATTATTTTTTTTCAAATTTGGATATATCCGACAGTGGTGTTGGTAATGAAATACCGTCAAAATTGTATTTGTTCTCATGCTCGGTATAATTTTTATTGACATGAAATTTTTTTTCTCCTGCAACGTGTTTTGCTAATATAGCCCATTTAAAACACTGTAGTTCGGTATTTTGAGGGTTAATTATAGCTCGTTTGTTCATAATTGATTTTGGTAATTGTATATATGATGAACCGGACATCAGTGTGTACTTATAAACAGCTAGTAGTAAACCGTCGATGGACTGTAGTGTGAAACCGCTACCTCGAGAAACATAGGCATCTTCCTCGGCTAATAATTTCATAAAAGATTCTTCAACTATTGTTCCAATTTTTTTATCCATATAAATTTCTTTAGCCGATGTTTTTTTAAACGCCCTATTTTCGGACGAGTTGGGTACGTTTGGTCGGTTATAAGTAGCCTCGAGCTTCAAGCTAAATTTTATTGGATGTTCCTGTACGTGAGTTTTTAGCATGCCTGACAGAGCCAGTTCGAGAGAACGGAGAAAGTCGGGATAATTTTGAACATTATTCAAATTTTTTGCAAAATACCACACTATTTTACGGTATGCTGATGACGAAATTTCAAAAAGACCCGGGGATCTAACTAGTTCCATACGCATTTTTTTCGCCCTAGCAGCAGACGTGGTATTCGCGGTGGAAGTGCGTTTCCCGTTAACGGATGTGGTGTAAGAATCTTTAAAAAAAAATTAAAAAAATCTAATTAATATCTAATGAAAATAAAAATGTGATATCGAATCTATTAAAAATCGAATTAACCTCGCTACTGATACATAAAATCTAATGACATTTCTTTTAAAAATATATTTGACTTGCAACTGATTAATAAAATCGACTAGTTTAAAATAAATCCAACGACAAACGTCTTTATGTAAATAATCCTCAATGGATAAAATAGTCAGCGGGTCTTTTAAATTGAACTAATTCGCGATGGATAAATAAAATAAAACTAACCTGTAATATTATCGTCCAAGTCCTGAGTTTCATCATTCACGAGAACACGACTATCGTTATTGGATGGTGAATTGTTTGATCCACCGGCCAGGACATCAGGGACAAATATTTGAGGAGCAATCTGAATAAGACCTTGTGGAGTAGGCCGGGCAATACGAGGCGTGAAGTGTATAACACTTTGTCGTGCTGGTCGAGCCAATACGTCAACAACACCTTCGAAATAAAAATGTTATTAAAAAACAAAGTTCTATCTTTAATATTGTAAAATCTTACTTTGATCATTTTCAGGCACTTCCGCTAACATTTCATCATACCCATCGTTAAAATATTCGCTCAGCGTTTATTAGCATTACGAGTCCCTGGTACTACAATTTCACCTTGTTGTACTCGAGCAATAAAATAAATATTGAATTAGATATTACACCTAACAGATCATAAAATAAATAATAAACATACCATGCTTGTTCTTCATATGTCTATTCAGATGACATTTATAGCTAAAGATCGACGCACAAACAGTGCACGTGAAACGAACACCATCGTGATTTTTTAGATGATCTGTCAAATGTCCTTTACGTGTAAACGTGGATGAACACTGCACGCATTTAAACATGTTGTTTAAGGAAATTAAAAAATAATATTTAAAAATTAAACACTGGAAAATATTCGAAGACGAAGCGTATACGACGGTTTAATACGTACTGGAGGACTGTCGACTCTTTTCAGAAACTTATAAAGACGAATTTGAATAGGTGGTAGTACAAGATTTCCCAAATGGTAATTGATTAAGGAAATATCTAATTCTAATGACAATATGATGTTGTATTTATTTGATTGACGTGTCAATACCTGCGACAATTATTAGGCTTAATGCGCGTTCGGTATTAATATCGATTATAAATGTATTCTTCTTTAATTACGGATATGTTCATCTAATGGGGTGGCTATTAAAAGTATGCTATTATTGAGATATTTGTTAATTGATTAAGAAAATATACACTATTATACTTCTAATGACAATATGGTGTTGTATTTATTTGATTGACGTGTTTATACCTGCGACAACTATTAGGCTTAATGCACGTATTATTTCTTTATTGTAGGCATCCGACAGAAAGTACTAATATCGGTCATGGCAGGAAATGTCTTTCGATCACTAATGTCCAGGTGGTGTGTGAATATTTAATTAAATAAGGATACCTATTGTCTCTTAATGTCGAAAATGTCTTTCAATATAAATTTTAGTGGCAGGAAATATACGGGCCATTATGGTCAAATTTGTGTACGCAGCTGCAAGTTATTAGTATCCTAATGATATTATAATATGACTAGTATACTGTGGTTTAAATATTTTTAAATTTATTTATAATATGTTCAAACTCTGGTTAAATAGGTAAGAATAACTATATCACAGTATATGGCGGGATGGCCTAGTGGTAGAACAAACTTCACGGGGGTAGGTAAGTCCGGGTTCGATACTCGCAGTTTTTCCACGACAACGGAAATAATTTTATAAAATATGATGAGTGATAACAAATTATATGATAACTGATAACTGATTAAATACATGTCGCACACGTATGCGAGCGGTGGTAAAAATAACTGATAACAAATGATAACTGATAAAATATATGTCGCGTACGTACGCGATCGGCGATGATAAAAGGAATCTTCAGAAGGGTCGGATGGGTCGGACGGGTCGGAAGGGTCGGTGGACTAGAACCGCCTAAATCCTACCAGTCATTTTAATGGACCTTTGGTTATCAGACCACCACTAGATAGAATTTTGATCTCGGCAGCAAACTCTTGGTTCTGCACAAACTGTATCCAGCGCCACTTCACTACTTGCAGTTCAGCTACTCTGGTTGGCCCTAGATTTGGTTTCACATTCTGACTGTTTTGTCGCCACCGGGGAGCCATGAAATAAATCTTAACCATATAGCAGATATGCGCAATAGTTTACTTCAATTAGAAATGAGATTAGACAGACTAAATTGATTAATTGTAGTAGTAAGAGTGAATTTTAGTGGTCTTCTTTCTAGTGTGTTTTCATCTGGTAGCTGAAATTCTTCTTTACATCTATTATTGATTAAGCGTTTTTGCAAGAACTCTGGTCCTTACCACCACAAGCTTAAGTTAAATAACTCAGTGGCTGGTACTCCACGAGATAAAGGGTCAGCTGGGTTGAGGCTGGTACTTACATGAGACCAGTTTTGTTGCTTGACAGTTTCATTGATCTTCATGACTCGGTTAGCTACATACGTTTTCCACTATGAAGACTCTCCCTTAATCCAAGTTAGAGCAACTGTGGAGTCGGTCCAACAATATGTAATATGTAGTGACAATCCCATTGATTTTGCTACCCTTGATATCAGCTCAGCCAGTAGATTGGCGCCACACAGTTCCAATCGAGGTATTGTTTGTGTTTTGTAGGTACCACTCGTGATTTGGCGCCTAGCAATTGTACATGCCACAATTCATCATTAACCTGCTGTCAAAAATACACACATCCGCCATACGCTATCTATGATACATCGCAAAATCCGTGCAATTGGGTTTCTCCATGCGGGTTATACTTAACTGATCGCGGAATGAATATTTGGTCTAGGTTTTCCAAATCCTTGGTGAAGGTCTCCTAGCATTTTTGTATAGACAGAGGTAGCTGATCATCCCAATTGACCTTGATTTGCCAGAGTTCTTGTAGAAAGACCTTACCACGTATCAGAACTAGACCTAAAAAACCAAGGGGGTCAAATAAACTGTTTAACGATGAAAGTAAACTACGTTTAGTCCTGGTATCAACTTGTTCCCTCTGTGATATGCTATACGTCAATTGATCCTTTTTTGGACACCAGACTAACCCTAATGATCTGATTGTGACCTGATTCCCTAGATCCAATGAGAAATATGGTTTGTCAGATACTTCTGATATGTATTGTCTGACACGATCAAGTCCTGATTTTGATTTGGCTCACGCCGCAAGCGCATACCTTACCTTAGCCTAAGGCTATTCAAGGGATGCGCCGGTTTACATTTTTGGGTTTTATCCCATAAATGCACGTCTTTAAACGAAACACGGGCGCCGGTCTGTGACCGTACCCGTTTTGATTGAATTATTTCGGTAATTCTATCCCATTGGGTCGGTGGCTTTTTACTATCCAGCGGTTACTCATGCCACAGCCACCACGTTTCAGCCGAGGTAGGCTCCTCAACCTTAGAGGGGCATCGTTACCGATGGGGCTCCCCTCTCCCGTGGTACTAACTAGGTTTTTAGTTGATGTTAGATGGATCAACCCGAGGTTAACTCTACCACTTATCTAGTTCCGAAAAACCGGCTAGTGGTTGGCCTGTGGAAGGATTTTTGATAGCTACTGCACTGAGCATATTTCCCAGACCTGAATTTTGGGAAATGATATTCCTCCTATATCTATCTCCTCTGGTGTTAGAGTTTTATCTATATCGTAAATCATCACCATTGGTTGCTTGCTCGGTTGAAGGTTGATGTCAGTCCTTATTTCCGTAATGGATTTAAGTGTCGAGTACGTATCTTCGTCCACTGCCACGATTCTGATGAATTTACTATCCCCTTTGTTTATGACAGTCTGCCTGGCAATTTTAGGTGCCTTATTTTTCTTTACTATATCCGACCAGATTGATTTTCGGGCGCTATCTACTGTCTCTTTGTTAGACACTTCAATAGTGAAAACTTTATCTGGAGTCTTGTCTTTGAGACATTGGATTTTTTGGTTCCTTACAAGTTTTTGTTTTTTGCGTCTGGTTGAGACGTCCGTTTCGCCTCCACTTGTCGCCTCTGACATTATGTGGTCTTTTTTCTTTCTATTGCGACGTTTTCTTCTGACTAATGTCATCTCGCCTTCCGTGTTACAATCCTCAGATGTAACTTCAACATTTACTCTAGATGTTGATGGTTCATCTTTTGCTGTTATGCGGACTTTCTTTTGTTTTCCAGCGTTCTTGCGTTTCCTATTACGGGAAACGGGTGAATTTCTCATATCAGAGTCAAGGTTAGCACTTTCTTTTACCATTGGGGAAACCATGTCGCCCAATCTATCATGGATACTCGGTTTGTTTTTATTTATGACTATAGCTCTTGCTTCATCGGAGGCTCTGGCCTCCCAGAGTCTGCCCAGAATTAGAGCATTCTCCAGTAGAAGCTCCTCTACGAGTTCTTGGTACTCCATCCTGACTTTGTGTAGATCCTTTATAACCGCAACAGCGATTTTCTTTTTTGCAGTTTCACCCACCACTATCTCTTCCAGCCTTTTACCAAGGTTGCGAGCCTGTTTTGTATATTCGATCGCCAAGTCCTGGCGTATGCCAGGATTGGCTGATTTGGGCGCGTTAAGCGTGTCTGAGTGTTTTTTCCTTTTCTTGACTCTTAGTCCTCCTGTTTTATCGTCATGTTCAAAATCACTATCTTCTAGTGATTCAACACTGGCCTTCCTTGCCTTTCTTACTAAAGACCCTCTAGGGGTCATCGTATGTTGAATTATTTTCGTGTCTAAGGTTTTTATCTGACCAGTGTAGTCATTGTCGATCTCCATAACTGAGGATTGCGAGTCCTCTGAGTTGTCGTTTGTATTTATACCTCCCCTGATTCTTAAAGGGGGTCTTTATATTCGTGCTTCGAGTCTGATATACCCGCCTTAACCTCCTGTTCTTTCCAGATTCTTGGAGGTAATTTTGCAAGTCATTAGGCAGAGGTTGCCTCGGCCTCACCTTCAGCCTTCTAGGGCTGGATGTCTGATTATTCTTTTGCGCTTCTATGGTGTTTTCCTCGTCAGAGGACGACAACGACTCTGTCGACTGTCTCTTGACCTCATTCTTTATCCACCTTCTTAATTGCGCAGTCTGTACATACGTATAGTCGTCCTCTGGTAACGCAGGGTACACTGAGTGCTTACGTCTCGTGTCCTCCGGATCCGACGTTGTGTACAGACCATGTATGAGTCTTTTTAGTTGCAATTCTTCGTACATATTATCTGGTAAACTGTAGGTGTTCCTACAGTATGGAGGTGGAGGATATGCGTCATACTCGCTCCTTACCTTAGCTTTAGCAATTGCGTATAGCTTTTCTTTCTCCCTTTCCATTGCTATCTTTTTATTTGCCTTATCTGTTCGTTTCTTTTTCATTTCTCTGAGGTTAGCCAAAGCCGGGTGCTCATCCGTTTTGTCTTTCCTCAGTGATTTCCCGAAACTGAAAAATTGATCATTGTCATCGTTTGTCGGTTTTGACAGGTCAGGTGTACTTCCCATTGGGTTGTACCCCCTGTCCCTGTTTTCCCATTCTCGTATGTGCTCGTTACGTCTTAATTTTGACATATTATACTCTTTTTTGATCATTTTTGTGAGCTCGTTTGTGACGTTGCCCCAATTGAAAGGTTCATTGCGTCTACCTGAGCCTTGCAGGATTCTGTTATTTTCCTCGGCAATTGCCTCAAGTGCCTCCACTCAATTCACTTCCACATTGTCGCTCAGATTTGAACGAGCCGTGTGAATGGATAAATTAGAGCTTGATATACTTGCTGAGGACATTGTAGAGTATCCTGATGAGAAGGACCATCTGCGATTTAAAGCTCGCATCGGGATCGCTTCTCGAATTTTCTAAGTCATCATTTATATTATCAGCTCCTCCCCTCAGTCTGAGTGGGATGGAGTGACAATGTGTTTCGTTATCTTTTAAATCCATATTTTTCCGTGCCATGTTCGATTGCGCTTTTTTGGTACTTTCACTTAATGAAGACCGAGGAGACGAGTACCGCTCCCCACTGTCTGCTGGGTTTCCTGGAATCCGATCAGGACGTTTATTTGTTTTAGTTGTGTTAATTATGATTTTTGTTTTGGGGGGCTGCCCCAGTTGGCCCTACACTCTCTGGCCGCCGGCAGGCTAAGTCGGCGGTTACATTGTCATGCCACTATTGGAAAGTCCGGGGTCGGCCTACCCCGGACATTTTTGAAAGCTTCTTAGCGCCGAACAAAGTTCGGTCGGGCGGGGCCGCCACAACAAGGCGGACTTTCATCGACCCCGATGTATTGTCTGACAGTTGCATTGTTAAAACACCATTTCCGTAGCATCAAGCCCCCAGTATTTTGTGCTTGTGATACATCACGGAATAGTGTTAGTGCTTCTTCGATTGAATCTGACCCACTGATGTATTCATCCATATAAAAGTTGCTTTTAATTGATTGAGCCGCTGTTCAACTTTTAGAGGCTACAGATGTTGCTATTTCTTGCAACACACGGGTGGAGAGAAATGAGGCAGATGCTGTACCATAAGTAACTGTGTTTAATAACTGATCATCTCTCCATTTATCACACACGTATACGATATACCCCATCACCACGCGCTCTCCTATACCAATTGGCCACCGCCAGTCAACACTGCCGCCGCGCGAGGAAAATAATTAAAAAAACTTATTCATCGGATCGGGATTCGAATCCGAGCCCAACGCATGCGTACAACCATCACACCCCTGCGCAACTTACTCGCTTATACTTAACTGGTATATTCTATCTTATTTAACTGGTGTTTACGACAATTCCTCGTATACGTACATCGGAATATATTACACACATTCAAATATATTATAATTTAGTTTAAGTACATTTATACGTATATACTCACATCATTATCAAACTCCTTAATCCTAAACATATTATACAATTTATATATATATTTATAAATCGATAAAACTATAATATATTTCCAACACACGATACCCTAATATAGTACACATCAGTTTTTCATTCTAAACTTGTATATATTTACTACACACACACACACACACACACACACACACACACACACACACACACACACACACACACACACACACACACACACACACACACACATACACACACACACACATGTTATACAGCTTAAGTACATATCAATGTGAGACACTTCGTTAAAGCATATACATAAGTATGCATGTGATACACCGATGTAGTTGGGTTTATTATAAGAATTTAATTATTATGCAACACGTGTAATCTTAAACTTCGAACACCTAACTTTGTACCGGTATTTTTCCATAATTTATCAAATTATGACGCACATTTTATCGTCACTTGTCTTGGTTATGATACAAACTCTATCTTGGTAATACCAAACAGCGAAGAATAGTTTATTACGTTTTCAAAATACATAAGTAACTCCTTCACATTAAGATTTATCGATACACTGAGATTTATGGCCTCTATTTTATCAACACTTTCAAAAAATTCTAGGAATTCGTGGTAGTTTGACTCAATCGAGCATGAGATATGCAAAGGCAAATAATGAAAAGACACCAGATTATGATCCTATACAACCAAAATCATGGCTTGTTTATCAGGAATGTGAGTATAATTTTTTTATATTTAATTTATTACATTACTTAAATTGCAGGCAACAACTTGTACGGTTACGCAATGTCACAATTCATACCATACGGAGGATTTAAGTGGGTCAAGCCCAAACTAAATGGGCTAAATGCTTTAGACAATAGTTCACCAATAAGTCTGATGTATGAGGTTGACATTTCATACCCGAAAGAACTTCATGACAAGCATATTGATCTACCATTCCTACCGAAAAATAGTATTCCACCTGGTTCAAAAGTTAAAAAACTTATGGCCACTTTAGAATCAAAGAAAAACTATGTGATCCATTATCGGAACCTGCAGCAGGCTATAGCCAACGGACTCGTTGTAGAAAAAGCACTATATTTATTTTATTATTTATTTTCTTTATTACACATCTTGTTTTATTGTAGGTTCACAGAGTTGTACAGTTTAATCAGTCGGACTGGCTTAAAAAATACATAGAATTAAACACCGAGATGCGGAAAAAAGCGAGGAACGACTTTGAAAAGGACTTTTTTAAACTTTTAAACAACGCTGTTTTTGGTGTATTTATATTTATTTTATTTTTCAATTCTTTTACTGACATTTTCTACAACGTTAAAGGGAAGACGATGGAGAATTTAAGCCGTAGAATTAAAATAGAGCTTGTTTTTAGTGAAAAACGTTTGCAAAAACTTATAAATCTTACAACATTCAAACACTGTACTACGTATGACGAAACTCTCAACGCCATATCATAAGAAATAAAATTATCAAGTTTTGCAGGCCAATATATATAGGTAAATATATAACTAATTTACTATTATCAACCATATTTTTTTCATCAGGTTTTGCAGTGTTGGAAATTTCTAAGACCGTCATGTATGATTATCATTACAACGTTATGCAGGCTCATTATAAGGATACTGATTGTAAAGAGGTTCCTTGAGTTTCTAGATGTTGTTATGTTTTTTGCATAACAAATTAAATAACGCAAGCAAAATAATTAAATAAAAATTATATTTTATTATTTACTACGGCTTATGACAATGTATCGGTTCAGACGTAATATAAAGAGTGCCTGGCCTCCCGTATAGTGTGTTGGACGACGTCGCTCCGTGTCACAATCAAAATCCTTATGTCAGCGGATTACACGGTCTCGCAGTCGTATAACACACTATTCCTGATGGTCTTAAAAATATCATGTAGAATTAATATTATATTATAATATGATTCAGGGGTTCATAACACCCCCCAGACTAAATGAAACACGGGGGTCCTATGACCACCGAGTTTCACCCAATCCTAAGTGTCTGCGAGGATCCGAAATTTTTTTTTTTTTTTTAGAAGGTCAGTGTCATTACAGTAAGATAAAGTAAAAAAAAAATTTACAATTTTACAAATTAAATAAAATTACTGAATACTTATTTTATACTTGATCAACCTGACTAATATTTGATTTACAATCTGGTATCTCAGGGTTGTATGTTTGAATACGGTTAATTCTTAATTTATAAATTATTATGCTAATAGTCATAGCGAACAATATAGAAAATACATAAATGGTTATTACATAAAATTCAATTCTTAATATTAATAAAGGTTCTGAGGACACGTGTGGAAGCTTACTAATGTCAGATGCTATGTTTGCTAAATGATTAAGATCTTCAATAAGAATGTTGTTTGTAATGTTCTGAGGTAAAACATTCTTAACAGATTCTTCCAAAAGTTTCAATAAGTTATTTTTATTATTATCTGGTATAATATCATACTGGGTATTTTTAATTGGTCGATTAGTGGTGAAGAGTATAGAATTTCCTATATAGATTTTACATAAAGGTGATAAAGTGAGCCTTCCTACACCTGATATCTCAATTTTCGATGTTTGTGAAGAATTTTGGCAAGTTATGGTTCCTATCTCGGGTTGACTATAATATATCCAAGAGTTAGTTTGGGACAATTTATGCCAAATTGGTGAATGTAGGGATAAAAACTTTACCTTGCAATTATTTGAGCTTAATTGATGATTTGTGATTAGTGATATAGCACATAACTCGGATGCTGCACTGTGGTGGATTTGTTGAATGTCCTTACAGATTTTGTAGGGTGTTGCTTGTATACATTTTTTCCATTGTTCTAATCTTAAGGTTAGGAAATGTTTGTTGTCTTGGCTAAATCCTATATAGTCTAATTCTGGATCAATTAGTATTATTGTATTCCCTTCGTATCGTATCGGTCATGGTATCGGGTGATACATAGTGAACTCATCGCTGGAAATTAAGGGAATTTCCATAACATATATTAAATAATTATCTTTATGAATTACGGAGATTTTGGATATTCTGTAAAACTCGATGAGAGTTTCAGTGTTAACTTCCAATGGAAGAGCATTTCCGATGGGTATGTCCATTTTTATTTCTAACAATTCTTTGTATAGGTTTTGTGGTGTGAACATACTAGTGTGTAATTTTCCGTCAACTGCTGCATTTAATACGGCTACAAGATTCTGGGTTTCATATGCATACTTGTTCAATATTACTTCAAATATAAAAACTTGTTCTAATATTCTGGTTTTAAATTCAAGTTTATTAATGTTTTTAATACTATTATTTGTTTGTTGTTGTAAGAAATGAAGGTTTTCCTCCAGCTTCTGTTGTTGCTTTTCAATTTTCTGTGTAGTGTGATTTGTTTCTGTTTGTGATATTCTTGTTTTCTCTGATCTTAGGTTTATGCTGTTAGCTTTGGTTCTATTTTAACTCTATTATTTTGCTTATAATGAATTCGATATCGATTTTTGAGCACATGCCATATAGAACGTTGGCCACACGCCTAAAGGCATATCCCAATCCTCGGCGAATCCTAGTCTCCTCTGTCTGTTTATAACCAATGGCTAACATCAAACTATGATGATTTGCGTCAATTTCATTTAAGTAAGGTAAGGTTGCTCGAGAAAACTGTTGTGTGAATAATTCACAAGTGTTAGAGATTTCTATGCTTCCAAAACGTTCTGTCATTTTCTTACAAATATCCGTGGTCGCTTCATGGTATTTCATTATCATAACGTATTTCGAAATTAATGTATCGAGGTCAAGGTAAGTTACCAAATTCCAACTAAGATGTGATAATCTAATATCTCCATATGACTCGTAATATAGTCCTTGATTGCTTTCGAAAGATGTGACTTTAAATATTGGTGTGAATGATCTGTTGAAGTCAATCGTTTCGAGGTTCTTGACTGAAGATTGTACAGGTTGTAGAGTGATCGTGCTGATTCTGAAACATAATTTAATTTCTTTCGTGAAACTTCTTAAATAGATTTTTATGCAGAGTGACTGGTTTATTCTTTTTTTGTACGATACAGGCCTTCGTTGTGCTATACGTAGAATATTTATGTATATTGTGTTTCTTTATCAACGCATCGAATGTTGCATTGTAAAATTCTTTACCATTATCGACCTGTAATAGTTTTGGTGAGCGCTTGAGTAGTATTTCTGGCATTGCATTTGAAACTTCTTTAGCCGTTTTGGACTTTAAAGGTATAGCGAAAGAGTATTTCGTGTGACAATCTATGATAGTTAGAAAATATTTATGGTCTTTATTCTTTTTAGAGTAAGGTATCATTTCCACCAAGTCTGCCTGCCATAGGTTGTTTTTACCATACACATTAACTCTTTGTCTTGTATAATTTTTTCTTGCTGGTTTGTGTAGTTTATTCGCTATATCGCAATTAGACATTTGAAATTCGTTTTATTAATTCCGTTTCATGCAATTCTTCGTAAATTGAAAGTATTTCGTTGTAAAGCCCTGTATTACCAGCAGCTTGTGAGGCTAGAAGAAGTTATAACCTATCAACCAATTCGTTTGGATCATTCCAATATACTAAATTATGTGTTTTTAATTTCACACCCGAGCCCGAGGTGAATAGCTTGCTAATAATTTGTTCATACTTTGTACCACCCTTCTTAATTTTTGTTCCGTCCTGTGTTAAATGTGCTGAAGTACGAATCAGTATTTTTTTATATGTAATTAAATCATTATCGGTGTATTGCATTGGATATCTGGAACACAATAAAAGCCAAGCCCCTGTGTCAGCGGATAAGAGTTTTCTTTCATAATTATTGTGTTGTTTTTAAATTGTATTCCTTCTGTACCTAATTTGATAATGCCTTGAGAATTTTTTTTTGGACCATATACTTTATCTTTCTCCTGGTCTTCCAACTTACGAAAATTTGTAAACCGGCTGTCGGACGCGTTGAAAACCATATCATCATCGACTTTAGAAGTCTGTAATTTGTTCAGAGGTTCGAAGTTGGTTGAAGTGCTTGTGATGCAAAAGATTGAATATCAGCTTTTCCATGTTTTAATGCAGTATACTTGCGTTTAATATTTTCTTTAGCTTTAATCAATTCTCCGAGTACCTCGCCTTTAGACGACATATTTGTGAATGAAGTATTTTATAAAAAAACAATAGTTTATATAACGACGAACGTATCGAATCCGTGACGATAGCTACCCATTTTTCGCGTTCACTGTCTTTGTTTATAACGATAAATTCAAATCCCCCTTTACACCAACATGAAGTACAAAAGTATTTAAACTCGGGATATGACATATCACCACAGCAATGTTCGTTGTAAACATGCTTTAAGTTTGTCTCGTCTTGTTTAAATAATACAATAAAATTTGCGTTATCACCCAAAAGTTGTTTTGATACTTTTGAATAAATCTGAGCTAAATAAAAAACATCTACTAAATTATGTCGGCCTCTGGATAAGTAAGTCCTTGCAATCTTCTGGTTTTCAATAATAATATCATCGAAAATAAACACAGAGTTTGGTAAAGCTTTTTCAGGTTCGATAACTTGCTCGTTCTCATAGATCGTAAATAATTGCATTCCATTAATGTCTGATGAAATATTACTCAATAATTTATACTTTGGTTGATCCAATGTTTTTGAATATATGTAGACGTTGTGGAATCGTACACCGTTTATATGTGCTAATAATGTGAATATCAAATTAGTTTTCCCACCACCTGAAGGACCCATGATAAGCGTTGTAATCGTATTAGGTAGAAGCACACCATGTTTTTGTTTTTCATACGAAGTAGGCAGGTCCACGTTTTCAATTGTGAGTTGTATATCTTGTTTAATGAATTTCATGTTTAAATAAATATCCCTGTAACACTGAGAACGTGATCAGTACACGATGTCACTCGCTCGAAGAAATACCAAGTATAAAGGTGCTGGTCTTATAAACACGCTTATAATTAAATTACCATTAGAGCTTCACGTGCCTGGTGAGAGTAAATACACCTATATTAACGTGGTAATAGTAATAATAATAATAATAATATTTCTTTATAGGTTATCAGTATTGTGACCTGGTACAAATTTAAAAAGACAATTAGCTCGCGGAGATAAAGGGGTAAATCCTTTAGACGCTGCGTGTAGAGAACACGATATTGCGTACGACCTAAGTAACTCTATCACAGTTCGCAACGAGGTGAATTATACATTAGAGCAACGAGCCTGGGATAGGTTCAAGTCTAAAGATTCGAGTTTAAAAGAAAAAGATGTAGCTTGAGGCGTGACTACCGCCATGAAAGTGAAACGTAAAATCGGAGGTGGATGTGGGTTTAAAGCAGCCATCAGAGCAGCTAAAAACGTTATAAAGAAAAATATCAGTGAAAAAAACCTGATGAAATTAAGTAAAAAATGTATAGCCGTCGTACGAAAAACATTCAAAAATAAAAAGACAAAAGTTCCAAGGATTATATCAATTCCAAAAAGGGTGGGGTGTTGCCGTTAATCCCGATTTTCGTCGGTTTATCAGCACTAGGAGCACTGAGTGGTGGTGTTGCCAACGTTGTCAAGGTTGCAAATGAATTTAAAAGAAATACGCAATCTCATGTGGGCGGTGGATTATACATTGTACCGTATAAAGACAACTCGTATAAAATCAGATCAAGTCTATATCTCGCGCCATATAAAAGTGATGGGGATTTAAAAACGATAATAACTAAAAAAATAAAAAAAAACTGATAAATACGTTACCAGGGGGCGCTGTACGATTTCGAACCTATAAAATTTGCCCGTTTGAATAAAATACCTCATTTCATCGGTGTGTTTACTCGAGATAGGTTACCCGTACGTCGTAAACGAGTAGAATCAGCGATTGTTAATTTGGATACGGAAAACGATGCAGGTACTCACTGGGTAGCGTATAAAAAAATCGAAAATCAAGTTGAATATTATGACAGTTTTGGAAATTTACCACCTCTATTAGAAGTACAATAATATTTTCACGGATGCGACATCAATTTAAATTATAACAGAGATCAGAAATATAATACTACAAACTGTGGACACTTGTGTTTAAAATTTTTATCATGTATACGATAACATTAAACGGGGACTCAAGTGAATTGTCATGTGACATTTTTCCACCGCTGGAAGTAGAAATCACAGCAAAAATATGTCTTTTGAGCCTGCAGACAAATAATTCGATACCAAACATTGAACCCGGCTGCAATACTATGGGTTTCCGTAATATGATTGGACAAAGAGAGGACGATATTATACCCACAGGATCGTATGAGTTTGATAATTTAGAGGCTGTTATACAAAAAATATGCTCAAATATATCGAGTGGTTTGAATTAAAAGCAAACAATACCACATTAAATTGTATAGTCTGGTGTAGTCATGACGTAGACTTATCAGATGAGAATAGCATAGCGAGATTATTGGGTTTTAGAAATTATTTTTACACTTCTGGTATTAATCATGAATCTGAAAGTACAGTTAAGATAATGAAAATCAATAGTATAAAAGTAGAGTGCAACTCGATTACTGGTTCATTTTTTGACGGAACACCGAGTCAGATCATACACGAACTCTATCCAACTGTCCAACCAGGTTATAAAATCGTCGAAGTACCTAGACATCCAGTTTTTTATGCTCTGAACACAAATTCAATATCTAGAGTACACATCGTGCTGAAAGATCAGAACGATTGTTTAATAAATCTGCGCGGTGAACCGATTACGATTCGATTACAAATAACGTGTGGAAATGGCACTAAAATTTAATATAAAAAGATCAACAATCAAAAAACCGATCAGTTTACCGACTGCCGTTAAGAAGTCAACATCTAAACCGAAAAAAGGCGAAATCAAGCTCACGAAAAATAATTAAAATTTTCTCCGTTCGTTGCAAGTGTAAAAAAATATGGACGACTCGTATTTAGACGTCGGGGTCGACTATGTCGATGAGTGTAAAATAACGCAAAATCATTATTATTCGTTCACGCCGTACTCAAACATGTCTTTATCAAATAACGATGAAATTAGGATAAGTGTTTTAAATATGGATGCATACACTTTACCATGTGAAAGCTATATTTACATAGAGGGGAGAGTAAATAAACCTGCCTATGCTGTGAGAGAAGTACGTTTTTCAAATAATGGATTGGCGTTTTCATTCTCCGCAATGTGTTATGAAATAAACGGAATAGAAATACAGAAAATTAAAACACCTGGAGTTGCATTGATGTGTACCGGCACGCTGTTATTCCGAGTATAGAGAATAGAGACGTGTTTCGAAAGAATTAATGCAAAGATACTGTTTAAAAGGTTAAAAGATATGTTTATTAACTTATTATAATGATTTTCTGTAAAACATCAAATGTGGTTCTGCCTGTATAACTGTGTCTACGCTACTGCTGCTGGCGGCCGTAGCCAAGGGGCCCTCCCGTACAACGGCCAGTGTGGGAATTCCTGAATCAGCAGATTCCTGTTTGAGCACCCGGCTCTGTAGTCATGTATGCCAGTATACATATCATGTTGCAAAATAATATACTATAATAAAACTATATACTACGCTTACACATATAGCCAAACCGGAGCAGTCCCTGCGACTTAACATGCTAAAAAAGACAATGTATATATAGATTAACATTCAGTTTCTGCTATTTCTGGCTTATAAACATAAGTTTTTTGTTTCTTTGATTTGACAACGAAAAATGCGATTTTTATTACTACTATTAAAATACAAAGATATTCTATAACAATATGATATTCCATTGGAACTATTAAAAAGTTTTCTGTTATTTTATTATTAGGTTTTCGTTCTATTGTGGATTCGCGTATTGCTTGGCGGAGATTTTTATATAAACCGAAATGACTGAGTGTTTGGGGATTAATATCTTCTATATCTAATTCCTTAATATTACTTATATTAAATAATAGATTTTCCGGTACTAAATCTAACGTATGGTTATAGTACGGCCAGCGAAAAATGAGCCGCGAGCGTTACAATCCTAGTGGTCAATTTTAGCGTAACCAGGGGTTCTCCGTTTGAAACTATTGGCGCGCTATTGAAAAAGTCAGCCGACATTTTTCACGCGTGTCCCTACATTATATTTTACGATTTTACGAGTCCCTTAAATAAAGCCCAGACTCTATGATAAGGACCCACGACCAAATCAGTATGACCACTATTTGGCCATACGATTTCATCACCCGTAATACGAATAAAGTCACACTGATTATCGACTGCGCGCCAACAATATGATCCTTCCTTTTGAATTATATAATACATAATATATCCAGCTGCATTCCTAAATACAAAAAATAGGTTACCCTGCCGGGTGTTTCAGGACAATAGGAGTAGGGAAAAAATACGCTAGCGGCTAGTACGTCCACAACCGTTTACCCGTGAGTTTGTGTGTACGTTTTATCGATTTGCCTGTGTTATAAGTATTTTACGAGTTTTTGTTCGCTTTTTTTTAAAAAGTGTTACTTGTATATCAATATTTTTATAATGGAATCTCGACAGGATATTCATTCCCAGACGAAAAAAGTAATTTTTAGTGTTTACAATTACTTAAAAGAATTGGCTACTGACAAAAATCATCCTGAATTAGCTATTTTTTTCCTTAAAACTCGTGAAGTAACTGCCGAAGCATGTGGTGTTAGCGTAGCTAGTGTCAAGCGAATTTGTTCAGAGGGAAAGAAATTAGCAGAAGATGACGGACCCTCTACTTCATTCAAGTCGCCTAGAAAAACGTATAAACGATTAAGGTATGCTACTAATTTAGATGATTTTGACAACGAAGTTGTGAGGAGAACCGTTCATAGTTTTTACGACAGTCATGAATTTCCTACTAGTGCAAAAATATTGGCAGCAATGCGTGAAAAAACCAACTATCCTGGTTCAAAATCGTCCATGAAAGTTCTTTTAAAAAATTTAGATTTTAAATACAAAAAGTGTAATGATGGGCGTAAATTTTTAATGGAGCGAAATGATATTGTTGCTTCTCGAGTAAAATTTTTAAGAAAAATGAATGAGTTTCGACGTATTAACGATTCAAGACCAGTTGTTTACCTGGATGAGACGTGGGTAAACCAAAACCATACCCGTGGGTACATTTGGCAAAATTCAGATAATACTGAAGGACTCAAGGTGCCCATAGGGAAAGGTGGTAGACTCATTGTGTGCCATGCCGGGTCACCATCATTTGGTTTTGTTCAAAATTCCAAACTGGTATTTCGGTGCAAGTCGGGTAGTTCATTAGACTATCATTCACAGATGAACGCCACAGTGTTCGAAAAATGGTTCATTGATATGTTGGGTAATTTGGAAGAGCCGTGTATTATAGTCATGGACAATGCCTCGTATCATTCAATGTTAGCTGAAGACTACCCTAAGTCTAATACTAGAAAGGCAGAAGTTCAAAAATGGCTACAAGAAAAATCAATACCATTTTCTCCCGAAGAAACATTGAGCGAACTACGAGAAAAAGTAAAACTGTCGATGCCAAAAGAAAAAAAATATAAATTAGACGAGATAGCTTTACAAATGGGTCATGAAGTAGTGAGACTGCCACCATATCACTGCCAGTATAACCCTATTGAAATGATTTGGGCACAAGTGAAGGGAGAAGTCGCTGAAAAAAATCATTCCTTCAAAATTGCGGACGTAGAAGTGTTGGTCAATAATGCCTTAATGCGGTGACAAAAGAAAATTGGGCAAAATGCGGTGATCATTGCACAAAAATTCAAGACGAAGACTTGGCGAAGGAAGGGCTAAGGGACGAAATTTTGGAACCCATCATTCTAACCATAAATCCGGACGACAGTTCAAGTGACGATGACGATGACGACGACGATGACAATTAATATTGTAAAAAATTAATTATTTTTATTTATTATTTGTTGTATATATTATTTATATTTTATATTTAATAATTTGTATAAATAAATTGCATGTACTATAAAAACATCAATTTTATTTCTTCAAAAATACGTATTTATTAAAATATAAAGGAGATATAATAATATTCGTATAACAACAGGTTTGAAATTAATTAACGCGGCAAAAAATTGTAGAAGCCCTGATGAAATTCGGCCACCCGGAGCATTGGTATCGCGGCTCATTTTTCGCTGGCCGTACTATAATACGTGTGTTTAAGATAGGCGAAATTATTGCCATAGTTGTGTGTAGTGTACAAAAAGAAGAGATACTAAGTCGGCCAATGCCTTTTATATTAAATTGGAATGCATTCTGAGGGTTTTTACAATTTAGGGTTACAAATTCGGAACGAGTACAATAAATCCAAGAATCTGTTTTAAATAATCGGTTCCAAATGCTTACATCTAATTTTATGTATTTACTTTTGCATGAAATCGGAAGAAATTGCGGGTTTTTTAAGATTTCGACTTCGCATATTTTAGAGGATGCCCTTCGTTGAATTGGTTCATTGCCTTTGCAAATAGTGTATGTGGATAGCCTAGTACAAGAATCACTTTGTTGTTGAGTCAAAGTGAAATAGAATTCACTATCATCGCTAAAGGATATATAATCAACCTCTGGTTCAATGATAATAGCGTTATAGTCCTTCATAAAAAATGGTAATGGGATAGAATGATACATATCATAGCTATTTACAGTGATTATAGGGAAATGCAGTGCAAAGATGAGAAGAAAATCTTTCTGTAGTATGAAAATAGAAGTGTTATGAACGCACTTAGGTGTTCAGTCACAAATAAATATAGTCACAACACAAATTGAAAAGAACTAAATTAACTTTATTGGGTGTCATTAATAACGGCAGATGCTTCTAAATTAATATAATTAATATAAAATGTTCCGAATGTTATGTGAGGTTCTGACAATCATAAGGCTCTGCTCTTAAACCAAGACTGGCTCGCTTGTGTTATACACAGCGAGTCGTTGCTCCGTCCGGGCCGAAAAGGGTTTGCTCAGCACATTCCGTTTTGGCCGGAGGTGGTGTACAATATCACTAATACTAATAACATATATTCTACATATAAAGTAACCAGTGGTTCTTAGCATTCACAACACCCCTACCCCTAAATGGAACATAGGGGCTCATTAGTCCCCATGTTTCACAAAAATAGAAAACTATAATATACTATAAAATAACATACTATATAATAATAATAATTTTTTTTTAAAAAAAAATTAATACAAACAAAAAAAAAATATTTAATATATATATACTAAGTATTAATAATAGAATAAAATAAAATACTATAATAGTTATTCTATTGTTAATTATTTTGTTGATGCTCAGTCTCAGGGAGATCTGGCTCATACATTTTTACATTTTCCTTTTTGATTTTAAACAGAATAAAAATGCTTATCATAATGCAAAATATTATAAATATATAGATTAAAATTATGTGTACATCTAAAACCTTAATAAATGGAGGTTCTGTTGGTTTTTTGTTAAGATTTCCTAAATCTTGGAGGTTCTGAGAAAACTTGATTAAATCTTTTACTATTTGTACATTACTAAAGTTTTGGGGTACAATCAAATTCAACAAATCATCGAATGACTGTTTCATAATAAGTTTAGGATTTTCTGGGATTATATCTAAATATATTTTTGATTTCACATGATTTGAAGGTAATAATAAAGATCTTTCCGTGTGAAGTTTACATGTCATTGAAATAGTCATCCTGCCTATCCCATTGATTTTAAAAGAAAATGCTCTGTTTGGATCTACACAATCAATCGTTATCATTTCCAGTGGAGTGTAAAATAACCACGTATTTGAATATGATAGTTGATTCCAAATCACTAAATTTGAGGTAACAAATTTAATTTTACAATTATTTGGAAGGTTCTGTGGGTTAAATAGCAGTGATATTTCACATAAATTAGTACCAACTCTATGGTAGATTGGTTGGTTATTTTTACATAATGTGTAAGTTTTTAATTGTTTACACGTTTCCCACTGTCTGTTTGTCATACCGAAAAAATTCTCTTTATCCTGACTAATCGCTAATACTTCAATTTCAGGTTCGATTAAGACTAGACTTTTACTATCGTATTCTATTGGTAAAGGTATTATATTGTAAACGGTAAAGTCATTACTATGTACTAGAGGGATTTTTGTGACAAATATCAAATATTTGTCTCTGTGGAAAATTGCCACTTCAGATAATTTAAGAAATTCTGAAATAGTTTCTTGTGTTATTTCTAATGGTAGGGCGGTTCCTAATGGTAGGTTTATTTTTATTTCTCGTAGCTCTGTTAACCATTTCCGAGCTGATAAGATGGTAGTATGTAGCTTCCCATTTAAAGCTGTGTTTACAATTTCGATTAGGTTCTGTGTTTCATATGCGTATTGGTTTAACATAACTTCGAATAGCACTGTTTGTTCCAATAGCGTAGTTCTTACCACGATTTCGTCAATCTTTTGTGTGTTTCTTTTGACTTGTTCGCTCAAAACTTGATTGTTCTCTTCTAACTTTTGCTGGTTTGTTAATACTCTTGACAATGTACTGTTGTTTTCCGTAAGCTTCGTTTGAATCATCCGTATTTGTTCTGGTACCAAGTTCAAATTGTTTTTATTGGTTTGTGTTAATTGTTTTATCTTACTAAATATAAATTCCATGTCGATGTTCTCAATATTTCCATAAAGTACACTGGCCAGTCGACTTATAGCATTCCTGAGTCCACGACGGAATCTATCGTTAGTATTCACGCTCTGTCCTATTGTGGATAAAATATTTTGATGATTTATCTCAATCTCGTATAAATACGGTAGAGTAGCTTGTGAAAACAATTGACAAATATATATACTATCGTTGCTTTCAAGTTTTTGTCGTATTTCCCCACAAAGTTGAGATGTACTGTGATAAAGTTTTGACAACGTTAAATACTTTGTCGAATAATTATCTAGGTCAAGGTAGTTAATCAATTTCCACTCTGAATTTGATGTCTTCATAGTCCCTACATAATGGTAATATAGACCTTCATGGCTGTTGAAATTAGTAATATTCACTGCCTCTTCCAATGGAAATTTCTGTGGTTCTCCTACCATGACCTGCAGAATGGTCATCATTACTATCACTTGTGCACTGACCATCGTAAGTTTCTGAAAAGTATGAAAGGTAATTAATTGTTACTCATGAAATATTTTCAAAAGATTCTGGTGAATTGTGTGCCTCCGACCTTTCTTGTTAATTACAACGTTTTTCCGTTCCGGATCAACGTCTAGGACTTCAAATGGTCCTAGCCATTTGGGAGCTAATTTACCCTTTGAAGTTTTATCTTGTAATAAAATTTTGTTTCCGACTACTATGCTCTGACTTCTCAAGGTCTTGTCATACCTCTCCTTGGACTTATGTTTTGCTTCTAAAAGGTGTTTTCTAGCGATTTCCTGTGACTCCTGCATTTGTTTCTTTATTTCGTAGTTATAATCGTCGTAATTATATCTAGGTTCTGGGCTATTCAACAATGACGTTGGCACTACCAACGGGTGTCCATAGACCAGTTGATATGGTTGGAACTTTGTCGCCGAGTGAATTGTCGAATTATGGCAAAACATTGCGTAGGGTACTTTAGCGTCCCAGTTCAGCTGGTCCTTCTCTACGAAGTTTCTCAAGTATTCACCCAAAGTTCTGTGGCTTCTTTCAAGACTTCCATTGCTTTCGGGGTGGTACGGTGTTGTTGAGGTTTGGCGTATTTTCAACAGTCGACACACTTCTTTAAATATTTTGCTTAGGAATTCTGTTCCGCAATCCGTCATGAGACTTTGAGGTATCCCATGAAGACATACAAATTGCGTAACGAAATGGTGGGCTACAGTGTTCGCCTCATGGTTCTCCATGGGAACGGCCCATGCAAATTTGGTGAGGTCGTCTTGTAAAGTAAGAATGAAATTATTTCCGTTGTTTGATTTTGGCAAGGGTCCTACTATATCTAGGAAAATTTTCTCGAATGCTCTGTTTGCTGTGGTGGTGATTACCATTGGTTCCTTCAATGTTCTGTTGCTCGTTTTATTTTTCTGACATGTTGGACATTTCTGTATATATTCTTTAATTTGTCTCCTCATACCCTTCCAATAGTTTTGAGAGTTGATTCTGTTAAAGGTTCTAGTGATTCCCTGATGGCCTCCTAAAGGATTTTCATGCATTTCCCTAATTATCTGTTCTTTATTCTCTTCCGTAAGCTCATCCTTACTATATACTCGAATATATATTGGAGAGTCCCGAAAGATATAACGCAACATATTTCGTACTACCTCCCACTTGAGTCCGTCTAAACCACAGCCTAGACGAGGGCAAGCCAGCGTAGTGATCTTATGTTCCATGCACGCATTTTTAAGATTTTGAAGGCTTTTGTAAAATGTTTCATATGACGGCTTCTGCCGATAATATTCTTTTGTGATTAAATAGAAAACCATTCGTTCATTTTCTCTAATGTAAGCAATTTCTGTGAGTTTTTTCCGTTGTTCTCGTAATTGTGTAACTTGTCCAAATTTTCGTCGAAATTGTAATGCAAGGCCTCTCGACATGTTTAAGTCACCTGAGACACAATGAACTAAAGAAATATCTGATGAAGTATCAAAAATATCACCATTTACTTCTGTAACATTAGCCGTTGGTGAATGTTCTGCTGCTAAAAATTGTTGATATGGTTCCAAAATACCCGAAGCTGTTGAAGCTGTAGTACTGGAATTTTGCAAATTTTGATTATCTGGATTTTCTGTGATATTTGTTGTATCCAAATTTTCTGTGATGCCAGGAGTTTCTGATTTTTTCGAAGCGCTTTTAGATCTAGTTACTACAGGATGAATTCTACTTAAAGCGTCTGCATTTGTATTACTGGTGCCTTGCTTGTATTGGATTTCATATTCGTATTCCTCAAGTTTTAATCTCCACCTTGTTAGTCTGGATCCTGGGTCTTTTATGTTAAATAGCCATGTCAATGCTCGATGGTCTGTGATTATCGTAAATTTCTGTCCTAATAAGTATGGTCTGAATTGCTTTACACCCCAAACTATTGCACATAGCTCTTTTTCTGTAGTGTTATAATTTTGTTCAGCCTTATTTAGATTCCGTGATGCATAAGCTATGGGAGCATCTTGCCCGATTGGACCTTGTGACAGGACACAACCTATAGCGAAATTGCTGGCATCGCACGTTAAATTGAAAGCTTTAGTGAAATCAGGGTACTGTAGTAAGGGTTCCTGAGTCAGCGTAGATTTTAACTTTTCGAAAGCTTCTTGGCACAAATCAGACCAGCTAAATTGCACATCTTTCTTAAGTAAAACTGTAAGAGGCTTCGAAGTTTGTCCATAATTAGGTATAAAACGTCGATAGTATCCGGATAACCCAAGAAAGGACTTGAGTTCCTTAGTATTGGTTGGTATCGGAAAATCCAAAACACATTTGATTTTCTGCGGATCGGGCCTGACGCCCTTATCCGTTATTACGTGTCCTAGGTAATTAACCTCTTTTCGCATAAATGAGCACTTCGTAGGGTTCAATTTTAAATTAAATTCCCTTAGTCTCTTGAAAACTTCTTCTAATTTTTTAGAATGGTCTGTAATGTTCAGTGCGTATATTATTATATCGTCTAAATAAACGAATGCTTTCAGTCCATTGAGTCCTGTTAGTACAGTGTTCATTAACCGTTGAAAGGTGGCCGGTGCCCCCTTTAAACCAAATGGTACCCGCAAGAATTCAAAATGGCCCTTATCTGTTGAAAAAGCGGTTTTACTTTGATGGTCAGGGTGCATTGGGACCTGGTGATACCCTTGGGATAAATCTAGGGTTGAATAATATTTGGACTTCCCTAATTGATCTAGGATCTCGGTTATGTTTGGTAAGGGAAAGGCATCCCCTACTGAAACTTGGTTCAATTTTCGAAAGTCCACGCACACGCGGTATTGCGCGGTGCCGTCTGCAGTGGGTTTCTTTGGAACCACCAATAAGGGTGCGTTCCAAGGACTACGACTTGGTGCGATTATATCATCTTCTTGAAGTTTCTGTATCTGTTTATCGATTTCTTGCTTATGTTTATAAGGAAGGCGATAAGGCCTTTCATTAATTGGTTGCGTCGCAGGGTTTACGTTAATTTCGTGATAAACAGCGTTGGTACAAGATAATTTGTCCCCTTCTAGGTGAAAAATATCAGAAAATTGTTTACATATTGTCATTAAGGAATCATACTCTTCCTTATTTAAATGTTCCGTGTGAATTTCTTCGTTCAATTTATTGAGTCTACTTCCATTTGTTGAAGTTTCTTGTTTAGACCAAATAGCGTTAATTTTACTTTCCATAAACTCTTCAGACTTGATCGAAATCAACTCCTGATCTGGCACTGTCACAACATGTTCAGTCGGGTTAATCATAGAAATAAAGACTTTTCGGTTGTTCACTTTATTTATAGTATTGCTACACATTATTGTCTTAGCAATTGTCTGCGCAGGAACTAAAACAATTTCTCCATCTTTCCGATCGGTTATAGGAATACTCACTAGAGTTTCAGTCCGTGGTCGTAATACGATGTTTCCATTTATCGGATTATCTGTTATGTCTTGTAGCTCTAATGATCCATCGTCTTTTGCGGTTTTTGGAGATTCTGTCTGTTCTGAATTATTTAAACTTTCTGTAGTTCCAGCATTTGCTGTAATGTCTGTTAGCATCAATTCTTTACGTTGGTAGTCTATTACTGTTTTCATCCCGATGATAAAAGGTTTTCCCAGGATACCCTCATGAGGAACTGGGAATGAAGAATGGACCACCTGGAATAATGCCTTTCGTTTTTCTTGTCTAATCATTAGTGTTAACTCCACTGTCCCTAGTGATTGTAGTACATGTCCTGTTATTCCCGTTAAAATGTGTTCTGTAGGTTCATGAACCATAACATCGTTTTTTAAAGAGGATAATTTGATGAAGTTTAAATCGGATCCGGAGTCCACTAATAACTGAATGTTCTGGTTCATTGTCTCTGAACATTGACAGGACAAATGATCGTATTTAAGGTTTTGGTAGTTAGATTGTAGCACGTTCAGGACGATTGGGAAAACGTGATCGCGGCTGTTTTTAGACTCCCAGCCGGGCGGCTGCCGCTGGAGCCCGGCTGTGGTTGGTTTCCCGACTTATTTTCTTCATTACGTTTGCCAGTTACATATTTTAATTTCCGACATTCTTCTTTGGTATGCCCTGGCTTTTTACAGTATTGGCAATTAACTAAGTTAATAGAATTCTGTTTATTTTTTGATACTGTAGTTTCCGATTGGTAACTTGAATTCCCTGCGTTTTTGTATCTGCAATCTCGTGCCCAATGTCCTAGTTTTTTGCATACATGACACGGCCCGTTCGGTTTTTTGGCTGAAGTATAAGATTCTGCTCCCCGTTTCGTTGGTTGATATAGTTTTTTGGTTTCTACTGAAGAGGTTTTAATTTTTTCTTCCTCCCTGGCTGCTTGGATAGCCATTTCTAGTGTATGCGGATTTCTTGCTTTAATAAAATCCTTCAAAATTCCCAAGCCTTCCATAAAGACTTGCTTTGTTTGACGTTTGATGGACGCTTCCATGGCCCGTGCAGCCTCAGCTGTTAGTTCCGCTGTCTCCTGCTCAATTAGGAGCGTTTGAAGTTCCTCTATTCTCATCGAATAGGATAATATGTCCTCATCCTTCTTCTGTTTGGACGAATATAATTCAAGGTATAAATGCTGTGTAGTACGTTGAGGTTCTAGGTTAGCCTTCAGAAATTCTCGTAATGCTTCCCACGTATAAAATGTGCGGTTCCTAGATACTTGACGAGCTTTACCAGTTAGTCTTGTCATTATCGCCTGTAATAGACGATTCTTGGAAGGCTCTTGCACGCATGATACTGCAAATTCACAATTTTCTAGGAAAATATCTAATTGTTCGATGTCCCTTCCATCGCATGATTTTGGCAATAAATTAAGAGCTTCCTTTAATCCAATGTAATTAGACATTGACGGTTCTGGCTGTGGCGTTCCGGTGTATCCCTTCTTCCCTAAGGCTGCTATTATCTTAGCATCGATTATTTCACGTATTGATTCCATACTTGTTTTTTCTTGATCCGTGTTTTCCGCCTTCAACGAGTAGTTTTTGCACAATTCTTTCATTCGTTGGTTAATCAACGCATCCAAATCGAATTCCTTCAAATGTTCTGTATGAATTTGCTTATTCATCCCTTCGGTTCCAGGGAAAATGTGATGCGAATTATTGTCTGCTGACCAGTCGACTTGCTGGACTGGTTCCTTAGTCTTTGGTTGTTGTGTGCTGCTGGACTGGTTGGTGCTGCCTGAAGGTTCTGAGTTTCCATCCATGTTTGTGAGGGTCTTGTTATTAAATTCAATTATACTTTTATCCACTTTTTCCAGTTCTTTCGTTACGTTTAACAATAAATCTTCTGTATTTAAGTTTAAATCTGATTCTCGGATTAATAAATGGTCAACTGAAATTTCTGCTACCTCTCTACCTGAAAAAGGGTCTCCTGGGTTAGCTCCCCTAATCGGTAGGCTAGCCCGGGTGGTTGGTACAGGTGTAAAAGATAAAAGGGTTTGTGTGTCTGGGGAAAAATTATTATCTGTGGGAATTGTCTGGTCTAAATCTTTAGATGACCTATCTTCGCTCCCCCTTCGACTCATTAACTTAATGCCCCTTAGGTAATAGTTATTATGTCACAATGTAATTTAATTATACAGTAATATTATTCTTATTCTTATTGAGAAGAATAAAAAAAAAATATTCGTTGATAAATAAAGCGGAGGTTGGGCAGTTACAATTCAGCAGAGCACTAACTTTTTGTTGCTAACAAAAAAAAAAATACAATCGCGTACGAAAATTATTACTCACGGCGCGCGGCGGTCGAATGAATCTCCGTGGCTGTAGTTGTCGCCGTGACAGTTGCTGTCCAGGCGTAATGTAACTCGTACCCGTGTGACCTTCGCTGCGGCTCGTGGCTCGGGCGGCACAGCTCGGGCGGCTCGTGACGTCAGCGGCGGCTCTCGGGCGGCTCGTGACGGCTCGTGACGTCAGCGGCGGCTCTCGGCGGCAGTCCCAGTGGCAACGCTGGTGGTGGTACTGGTAACAATTCCGGCGGCGGCCTGCGTAGCGACGTCAGCGATAATTCTCTGGATTCTATCGGTGACACCGACGACTGTTGTGGCACTGCTATATATATGCCCCTTCTATGAATTTTGTCGATGTCGACCCGATTGTCGTCGTATACGTCGTACTACAAACGAGTATAATATTATAATAACAATAATAAAATATTACTATACCTCCTAAAACAAAATAGATCGGCGAGTTTCTGTAAATGCTCCGAATGATTTGCGTCCGGTTGATAAATGCACTTGCTCTTTGACACTGAAGTTTTGATTTTCTTTCTTCCGATTTATGAAATGACGTAGTAGCGAGATACTGGAAGACGTATCCCACCGCTGCCACCAAAAATGTTATGAACGCACTTAGGTGTTCAGTCACAAATAAATATAGTCACAACACAAATTGAAAAGAACTAAATTAACTTTATTGGGTGTCATTAATAACGGCAGATGCTTCTAAATTAATATAATTAATATAAAATGTTCCGAATGTTATGTGAGGTTCTGACAATCATAAGGCTCTGCTCTTAAACCAAGACTGGCTCGCTTGTGTTATACACAGCGAGTCGTTGCTCCGTCCGGGCCGAAAAGGGTTTGCTCAGCACATTCCGTTTTGGCCGGAGGTGGTGTACAATATCACTAATACTAATAACATATATTCTACATATAAAGTAACCAGTGGTTCTTAGCATTCACAACAGAAGTAATTGACAAAAACTCTGGTATATTCTGTACTCTTGGTTCTACTGGGAGTTGGGTTCCTGTAGGTAATGTTAATTGGATAGCTCTAAGTTCCTTAATAAGCTTTATTGGTGGTAATACTGTGGAGTGAATTTTTCCATGAATTGCTGAATTTATAATAGAAATGAGATTTTGCGTTTCATACGCGTATTGATTAAGAAGTGATTCTAGAATAATAGATTGTTCTAACAGAGTAGTTTTCACCATTAATGTATTAATTGTCATAGAATTTTTGTTTGCCTGAGTTTGTAGAAGTTGAAAATTTTCTTTGAGTTTTTGCTGATGGTCGGAAATGTTGCTGATTGATTTTGAAATCTCACTCATAGTCGTTTGGAATAATCTAGTTTGATTTTCTACTAAATCACTTGTCGATTGTCTCGCCATGGATAGATCGCTAATTCCCTGAAGAATCGAGGTTACATCTAAAAATGATTTTGAGCTGAATAACACTTTTGCCATTTTAGTGAGTGAAGTACCAAAACTGCGACGAACTCGTCCTTCCACACTAGTATCCTGCCCTATTGTTGTCCAAATATTATCAAGATTGGCTTCAATTTCAAATAAATATGTGTTAACGGATTGATCGAATTGTTTGCATGGATACCAGAATTCGGTTACATTAACTTTGTATTGTAGTTCATTGCAGACTTCTGCCGTGGCTTTATAAGTTGACCTCAACAATTGAAATTTCGAATTAAAATTGGATAAATCCACAAAAGTTATGAGGTTCCAATCTGTGTTTGTGAGTTTTATATGTTCCCTGAATTCATAGTACATCCCCGTGTGATTCGAGAAGGTATTTATGCTAATTAGACTTTCTGGAAGTTGTGTAATGCTTTCTGCCTGCACATCCAACGGTACAGTTGTGAACAGCCTGTAAGATTTCATTTATGTTAAAAGGTGATTGCTAATGGGTCCCAGAACTTACCCAATATTAATGGATTGTGCAAAGTTAAGGAAGAGGTGCATATTAAAAATAAATAGATAAATGTATGTACAAATTAGGAAATCTTCGTGGCTAATCTTTAAATATTTTCACTAGATTCTTATGAACCTTAGTTTTCCGTTTTCCTTTCTGTATTGTCACATTCTCATTCTCATTGATTTCTAGTACGATGTATGGGCCTAACCATTTAGGGCTTAACTTACCCTTTCTAGTTTTGTCCTGAATAAGCACTTTATCGTTGACATGAATCGTTATTGGATTTGACGTTTGATCATAACTAGCCTTGGTTTTGATTTTGTTCTTCATTAATCGTTCTCGAGCTATTCGATGTGCTTTTCTTAGTCTCTGTTTAAGTTCTTCTTGGTAATCGTCGTAGTTATACTGTGGTTCCGGAGGTTTTGTTAGTGATGTGGGTACCTGTAAGGTTCTCCCATAAAGGAGTGCATAAGGTTGTTTGCCTGTGGATTGGTGCTCTGATGAGTTGTAAGTAAACATAGCGTATGGTATGTAGGTATCCCAATTTTGTTGGTCTGCATCCACGTAGTGTCTCAAGTATTCTCCTAGCGTGCGATGACTCCTCTCCAGTGCCCCATTCGCTTGTGGGTGGTATGGAGATGTATTTATGCGTTTCACTCCTATTAATTTACATGTTTCGGAAAAGATTTTATTAAGAAACTCAGTTCCTTGATCGCTTATTAGATTCTGTGGCATGCCGTGAATGCATACAAATGAGGTGACGAAATGATACGCTACTGTATTAGCTTCTTTGTTAGCCATGGGTGTTGCTACCGAAAATTTCGTCAGATCGCATTGAAGGGTGAGGATGAATATATTTCCTTGATAAGTTCGAGTGAGTGGACCAACTACGTCGATAAATACTCTTTCAAAGGGTTCGGACGCGGTGGTACTGATTACCATCGGTTGCTTGGTATTACGGGGGGAAGTCTTATTCATTTGACAGGATGAACATTTACTAATGAAATCAGTGACATCTTGACTTAACCCTTCCCAATCAAATTGTTTTTGAATTCGCTTGACTGTCTGATTGACTCCGCGGTGTCCTCCAAATACTGCTAAATGATGTTCACTTATAATTTGCTGTTTATCTAATTCAACAACGCTTTGTTTAGAGAATATCTGTATATTAATTTCTGCGTTTTGAAATATGTATTTTATCATTCGGAGTACCGTGGGCCAGTCTAATTGGTCTAATCCACAACCGATTTTGGGCATGGCTAGATTCTGGATTCCAAATTCCTGACAAAAAATTCGGAGGTTCCGTAAAGAAATGTACATGTCTTCCAAAGTTGGTTTTTGCCAAAATTTATCCTTCGTTACTAGGTTGATGATGTATCGAGATCCCAATTGAAAGTATGCTACTTCGGTTTTCTTTGGACGTTGAAGTTTTAAATTTTGTAAGTGTCCGAATTTCCTTCGAAATTCCAGGGCGATGCCTTGATTCAGCTTTAGATCAGCAGACACGCAGTGTAGTAAATGGAATTCGTCTGATACGGTGAAGAGATCTCCAGTTACCTCCTGGACTCACGCGTTCCGATAATTTTGACATTCGCTATTCGATATATACTCGTGGAAAAGTTTCAAGTTTATAATTGATCCAGCCGATTGCTGTTGAGACCTAGTGTGCACGACTTTAACTTTCATTATTTGACTTAGTGCGTCAGCGTTGGTATTGGACTTTCCGGTTTTGTAAATAACTTCATATTGATATTCGGCTAACTTTAATCCCCAACGTAGAAGACTTGAGCCTGGATCTTTTACATTAAACAACCAAGTTAATGGCATGTGGTCCGTGTAAATTTTGAATTGTCGTCCAAGTAGATAAGGTCTGAAATTCTTTACTGCCCAGACTATGCTAAGCAACTCTTTTTCGGTCGTACTATATGCTTGTTCGGCCTTATTAAGAGTTCTGGACGCATATGCGATAGGTCGATCGTGTCCCGGTGTACCCTGTGACAAAATACTTCCAATTGCAAATTGACTAGCATCCGTGGTTAAGATAAATGGTTTTTCAAAATCAGGATATTGTAATACTGGTGCTTCTATGAGTTTCTGCTTGAGCGTCTCAAAAGCTCTTTGACATTCAGTCGACCATTCAAATGGTATGTCTTTGTTTAAAAGTGCTGTGAGTGGTTTCGCTGTTTTGCTGTATCCTTCAATAAATCTCCTATAATAACCAGATAACCCCAAGAATTGTTTGATTTCTGTCGTATTTCTGGGAACTGGATGGTTTTGTACGCATTGGATTTTTCCCGGATCGGGTTTGACTCCTTGATCGGTAATGAGATGTCCTAAATATATCACCTCTCTCTGTAGGAATTGACACTTTGATGGTTGTAAGCGAAGATTAAATTTTCTAAGCCTTGAAAATACATCCCGTAATTTGGATTCATGGTCCTTTAAGTCTGAAGCGTAAACAATTATGTCGTCTAAATATACGAAGGCCTTGGTCCCGTTGATCCCTGTTAGAGCTGTGTTCATTAAGCGTTGGAACGTACTAGGAGCTCCACTTAATCCAAATGGCATTCTTCGGAATTCATAGTGGCCTTTGTCAGTAGAAAAAGCTGTCTTTTGGCGATCTTCTGCTTTGATTGATACCTGGTGATATCCACTGACCAAATCCAACGTAGTATAGTACCTCGATCGGCCTAATTGGTCTAAAATTTCATCTATTCTAGGTATAGGGTATGCATCTCCTATAGTCAGTTCGTTAAGACGTCTGAAATCAACACATACTCGGTATTTTGGGTTTCCGTGAGCATCTGGCTTCTTTGAGACCACGATAAGTGGTGCGTTCCAAGGGGACTCGGACGGCTGTATAATGTTGTTACTTTCCAACTCTTCCATTTGTCTGACAATCTCCTGACGGTGAGCGTATGGCAATCTATACGGTCGGACATTAACAGGTTTCGCTCCTTCCTTTAGATGGATCTCGTGCTGTATTGCATCGGTAGAAGGGAATGAATCTCCCTCCAGCTGAAAAATATCTGGGTATTCGCCAATCACCTTCCAGAGACTATTTGATTCTTCCACATTAAACTCCTGATGTAGTATAGCTTCTCGAATGCGCTCGATGCGATGCGTATCTTCCGTTACTTCGTTAGTATTTGTTGCGATCAACATGGAGGGTTCTCGGAACTCCTCTAACTCTATTTCTTCTATATTTAAAGATGGTGTTGTGTACGTCTACACGACAAATTAAAAAAAACTAGTACGCTGGCGAAATAACCGACTATATCTTTTATTATTAAGAATGTAAAACAATTTAATGTACATGAGTTCGGAGGTTCGGATAGATGTTCTGCTGGAATACGACTGACTCCCCTTGAGGACGAGCGCGGACGACAGCTCGCTGTGGCTACCAAAACTGTCCACGCAGCGGAATGTCATGCTGTCGCCGTGCTCGTTCCCACGGGTACTTGTATACATATATATAAGAATAACATAGATGGACACATATATACATGGTTACATATATAATATAGATATAATAAGAATTGCTTATATTACGATTTACTACTTCTAAATATAATGTGTTTATAACACCCCCCAACTTAATTGAGAAATGGTGGCTAAATAGTTACCATTTTTCTCCTTTGCTTAATTAAGTAGTTTCTTCTGAAAGACTGCAGGCCAAGGCCGTACGAGACTGTACAATATCTTTTTTAATGTGAGGTTCTGCAATGTCGGGTGAATATAATTTAGGTATATTACATCTATACTTAATAATTAAATACAAACTTATGATTACTAAAATAATTACAATAACATATAGTAATATAATATGATGCTCTGGTTTTACAAAAATGTTTTTCGTAGTATCCTTGTATAATTCCTCAAGTTGATTTAAATCCTGGGCGTCATGAGCTAATTTATTGAAATTTGTATAAGACATATGATTATCGATTTTCTGGGGTTCATGGTATTCAATGATTTTCTTAAGAGATATAGAATAATTGAGACTCGGGCTTTCGGGTATGAAATCTTTATGAACCTGTGTTCTTAAATTCCTAGTTGGCGTGAGTATTGAGTAGTCTGTGTAGACTACGCAATACTCTGGGATATCTAATTTACCTACACCAGTTAGTACCAGTTTATACGAGTCTTTACGACAAGCAACTGTGACTACCTGATGGGTAACATAATATAACCACGAGTTTTGATTTCTGAGCTTATGCCATATGGCTGTATTCATACTTAAGTACCTGAGATTACATATGTCTGACAGTTTTTCTGGATTATTGTACAAGGATACCTCACAATTATCTGTTTTCACACGTTTAAAAATAAATTCTAATCCTAAACATAATTTGTAGGAAAACAGTGTTTTACAATTCATGTACTGAGATTCTGTTAGACTGAAATGGAATTCACTATTTGAACTTACTGCTAAATATTGAGTATCGGGCTTTATTAACACTATTTTTCCTGGTGCCACTGTTATAGGCAAAGGGATGGTATGGTAAATGTTAAAAGGTATATTTGACAATAACGGTATTCTCGCTATAAACATGAGGGTCTGTTGTGAATATACTACGCTTAAGGTGGATGCTCTGAAAAGTTCTGGAAGTGCTAAATGGGATTCCATTGCAGGAAGTTCCAGTGTCGGTGGTAACGTAAGTTGAATTTCTTTTAGCTCATGATATAGTTCAGAGGGTGGATATACACTAGTGTGCATTAATCCGTTCAACGCGAAATTAACTATAGTCTGGAGGTTCTGGGTTTCCCACGCAAACTGGTTTAGCAAAAGCCCTAATATGGTTGTGTGCTCATCGAATTTAGTTTTTACGCTTAGAATGTCGATTGCATTTAACATGCGTTTGGCTTGTTCTGAGAGTCTGTCGATAGTTGATCTCGTTTTTTGATAATCTGTTGTTAAGTCATGAACTGTAAAATTCACGTCTTGAACAACGGATGAAACAATTCGTAATTGTTCATGAGCGAGATGTAAGGATTTTTCGTTTGAATCTCTGAGGTTTTGGATATTCGTGTAGAAGAATTCGGCGTCCTCGTCTGAGCAGACACCAAAGAGGATATTCGTTAACCTACCTACCGCATTAATTAGACCCCGTGTTCGTCGGGTTAGATGTTCTGGAGATTTCCTACCGGGTGCTAAGACTTTCATAATTGAATTAAAATTAAGTTCAATTTCATGGACAAATGGATATGTTGTCTGCATAAAAGTGATACAAGCATCATTTAAAGTCTCGTCTTCCTGGACTTTTAGGAGTACACATATGTCACTAGTTGACTGAAAGTAATTCTGGAGTGTCCGAAATTTAAGATCATAAGTGGTTAGGTTGACGTATGTTACAAAATCCCAGTTGGTGTTGGAGGTTCGGAGCGGACTTATCGATTCAAAATAGAGGCCTGTCGCATTTCTAAGGGTCGTCACTTGGATGTTCTTGTCTAAATGTTCTGATTTTCCGGATATGATCATAGTATACAATCTGAAAAACACTAGTAGTTATTCATTGAATAACCTTAATAGATTCCTATGCAATAGCGTTTGTTTGTTACGTTTTAAGATAGTAACATTGGGAGAGTCTGCTTTCACTTCTACTACTGGAAATGGACCCAGCCACTTGGGTGCCAATTTACCCTTACTAGCCTTTTCTTGTACTATCACTTTATCACCCACTTTTAGTTCTATTGAATTTACTTTCTGGTCATAGCGATCCTTAGATTTTTCTTTGGATTTTATTTGTTGCTCTCTTACCATTTGGTGAGTTTCTTGCATCAACCGTTTCATCTCGTACTGGTAGTCCTGATAGTTGTACTGAGGTTCTGTTTTTCGTGTAAACGATGTGGGTACTACCAACGGGTGACCATATACCACTTCATGCGGCTGGAACCCCGTGGCTGAATGTACGGATGAATTGTGACAATACATTGCGTAGGGAACGTAGACGTCCCAATTTTGAGGATTTTTACTAGAGTAATTTCTCAAGTACTCTCCGAGAGTTCTGTGACTGCGTTCCAAGCTCCCATTACTCTGTGGGTGGTACGGTGTCGTTGAGGTTTGCGTTATCTTCAAGAGTTTACAAACTTCTTTGAACACCTTACTCAAGAATTCTGTACCACAGTCAGTCACCAGAGACTGTGGTTGTCCATGTAAACATATGAACTGTGTGACGAAATGTTGTGAGACAGTATTTGCCTCATGATCTTTCATAGCTGAAGCCCAAGCGAATTTCGAGAAATCGTCAATTAGTGTTAGGATGTAGGCGTTACCGTTATAGGACTTTGGCAAAGGCCCTACAATGTCCATAAAGATTTTCTCAAAAGGCCTAGTTGCAGTGGTCGTTATAACCATGGGCTCCCGGATAGTCTGATTTGGAGTTTTATTGACTTGGCAGACTGGACATTTCTTTATGTACTCTCTAATCTGCGCTCTCATCCCTTGCCACTGGTATAATTGGGATATTTTACTATGCGTGCGTGAAATCCCTTGGTGTCCACCAAGTGGATTTTCATGATGCTCTTGTATGATTCGTTGCTTGTCATCCTCCGTCAGCTCATCTCGTGTGTATACTAGAATATGCACCAAGGAGCCATGGAAGATGAACCGTAGCATGTCACGAATGACTTCCCACTTACGTCCGTCTAAGCCACAGCTTAGTCTGGGGCAAGCGAGTCTAAAAATACCATTTTTTATACAGTACGCCTTGAGGTTCTGTAGGCTGTTGAAAATTGTCTCGTATGTTGGCTTGTGATGGAATGATTTCTTGGTGATGATATAAAGTAACTTTCGTTGATCTACCTGTAACATTAAGATGTCTGTTACTTTTCGATTTTTCTTTTGCAGTTCCCTGCAAGTTCCAAATTTCCTACGGAATTCCAATGCAATTCCTTTTTTCATTTTGAGATCTTCTGAAACACAAAGAGCTAGTGCCATATCTGACTGTGTTTCGAATATGTCCCCTGTGATTTCCTTAAGGTTTGGTGTTGGTGCTATATGTTCTGACTTAGCCTGAAGGAAATTCTGATATTTGTTTGTGGCATGTGAGTCATCAGAACTAGTGGATGGCTCATGCTGTGAGAGGGATTCTTCTTTATCGTGAGTTTCTGAGATGTTTTGGCCCGGAGTATCTGGATGTGTTGCACTACTTTCTGCACTTTGAATTCTGGTTGTAACTCGGTGAATTCTGCTCAGCGCATCGGCGTTTGTGTTGTTCACTCCTGGCTTGAAATGTATTGTATATTGATACTCTTCCAACTTTAGGCGCCAACGAGTGAGTCTTGATCCTGGATCGGTAATATTAAACAACCATACTAGTGCTCGATGATCGGTAATTATATTGAACTTTTGCCCGAATAAATAAGGTCTATACATCTTAATTCCCCATACTATACTGGTTAGCTCTTTCTCAGTTGTGTTGTAGTTGACTTCTGCCTTATTTAAGGTGCGAGATGCAAATGCTACTGGCAAATCCTTTCCTATCGGTCCCTGCGACAGTACACATCCAATTGCGTAGTCACTTGCGTCGCAAGTCAAGTTAAAGGTTTTAGAGAAGTCCGGATACTGTAATATCGGAGCCTGTGTCAAGAGGTCTTTTAACTGTTCAAAAGATTGTTGGCAAAGGTCACTCCACCTGAACGTCACGTCTTTTTTTTAACAATGAGGTCAGTGGCTTAGCGATCTGCCCATAGTTCCTGATGAATCTTCTGTAGTAACCTGATAAGCCTAGAAAAGACTTAACCTCTTTCACAGTTCTTGGAATTGGAAATTGTTTCACACAACTTATCTTCTGAGGATCTGGCTTGACTCCTTCGTCAGTGATTTGATGTCCGAGATAATTAACTTCTTTTCGAAGAAACTCGCACTTTAGTGGTTGAAGTTTGAGATTGTATTGGCGGAGTCTCTGAAAAATCTCGATGATTTTCTGTGAATGATCATTTAGATCTTTTGCATAGATGATGATATCATCTAGATAAACGAATGCTTTGATTCCGTTTATACCGATTAAGACTTTATTCATGAGCCTCTGGAAGGTCCCTGGAGCTCCCTTCAAACCAAATGGCATTCGTTCAAATTCGAAATGTCCCCGGTCTGTAGAGAACGCCGTTTTGCTACGGTCGGAGGGATCCATCGGAATTTGGTGGTACCCATGTGCTAAATCCAAGGTACTGTAATATTTTGACCTCCCTAATTGGTCCAAAATATCCACGATGTTCGGAAGTGGGAAAGCATCCCCTATCGTGACCTCGTTCAGTCGGCGGAAATCCACGCAGACACGGTATTTAACCTGGCCATTGACGTCAGGTTTCTTCGGGACTACTAGGAGTGGAGCGTTCCAAGGTGATTCACTGGCTGTAATCACACCTTCCCGTTCGAGGGCCTCCATTTGGTCCGTAATTTCTTGTCTATGCCTTTGTGGTAAACGGTAGGGCTTCACGTGAATTGGCGATACCGCTTCTGAGGTTTTGATCGCGTGTGTCACTGCTGTAGTTGCCGACACTCGATCTCCTTCTAAAAAGAATATGTCCGAGTACTTTTGACAAATGGCCACTAATGATCCCATTTCTTCAGAATTCAGATGGTCGGTTCTAAGTGCTTCTTCCAATCGTTTCAGTCGACTACTGTTTGCATGAGGTTCTTCTTGTCGATCCGTGACTTGTACCGAATGGATCATAGCTTCCCTGAACTCCTCGTGGACCAATTCCTTTAAATTGGGCGTCTTTAGCCTTATTGCTTCTTCGGTTGGGTTGATGAGTGTGGCTAACACCCTCTTGTTTTGTACTTTACTTACAGCGTTACTGCACATAACTGATTTCGTGTTTTCTTGACATTCTATGATGATGATCTTGTTTTCTGCGTGATTCCCTGCTTCTATTCCTACGAGGGTTTCAGTGCGAGGTTGTAGCACTATTTCAGCCCCGTCAAGAATAATGACTTCATTAGTCTGGTAATTCAGAATGATTTTGTTTTCCACCATAAATGGTCGACCAAGGATACCATCGTTTGGGATTGGGAATGCAGAATGAATAACTTGGAACATTGCAGCTATAATTTTATCCTCGATATATAGTTCCAATTGTGTTTGTCCCAGTGTGTGTACTATCTGGTCATTTATGCCCTTCAGATGATATATGACGTCTTCATACACGATTGTCTGATCCGCAAGAGAAGATATTTTTATTAGATTAAGCTCACTCCCAGAGTCTAAGAGTAGCTTCGATTTTTTGCTGATGGTCTGTTCAATGTGGCAGGTTAGATGATCTCGATCTAATTCTGCTTTGAAGTAGAGGATTTGTTGTTGCCGGTGTTTTTTAACTCGCTCACCAGGCGCCCACCGTTGGCGGCCGGTTGCTGTTGGTTTTCCTGTTGGTTGGCTTCCTTTTTGGAATTTACATAATTCCTTTTGCGGCAATCTTTCAGCAGATGTCCTGGCTTTTTACAGTAGTTGCATTCAATGATTCTAATTTGTGCCGTTGTGGATGAAGGTCTTGAGTTTGTCGTTGCCGGCTTGCTCCTGCAATCCTTTGCCATGTGACCAACTTTATTGCAGTGAAAACAAGTGGGTTTCTTCATGATTTGTTGTGGCGCTCCATATAGCTTCTTTGTCGCTTCTTGTGAGCTTCTGACCCGCTCTTCTTCCCTAGCTGCTTGTATGGCCTTGTCCAACGTTAACGGATTTCTTGCCTTGATGAAATCTTTTAGGGGTCCTAGTCCCTCCACGAATACTTGGATGCTTTGCTTCTTGATACTTGCTCCTAGCGCTTGAGCTACCTCCCAACTGTGCCCATTTGTCTCTTGCTCTATGATAAGAGTTTGGAGTTGCTCAATCCTATTTGCGTAGTTAGTTACATCTTCTCCGATTTTCTGTCTTGTTGAATACAACTCTGAGAATAGGTAAGTGGTCGTCCTCTGCGGTTCCAATGCAGATTTCAACGCTTCCTTCAGTTCAGTCCAATGTCTAATTTCCTTGTACTTGACTGCTTGACGGGCTTTCCCTGTCAGTCTAACTTGGATTCCTTGGAGAAGTCGAGCCTGTACATGGTCATGTGCGCATGCTAACGCAAACTCGCATTTTTCCAAGAATATCTCTAATTCCTCTTGCTTGTCTCCACTGAACGAGCCTGGCAAGAGTTTTAGAGCAGCCTCCAATCCTATTGTCTCTCCTCTTGGTCCGAATGAATATCGTACACCTGATTGATCTGGATTTTCTTCAGTAACTTGAGGATTGGATATAGCTTGAGTGTCTGCATTTGCTTGTCCTTCCGAATTTACCATGATGCTTTGCTGGTTATTACCGATAACACTCGTTGCTGGATTCATGGTTTGTTCGCTAGAGTTAAGAGGAGGGGACAGTATATTCTGGTTTAAAAGATTTTCTTCAATGGAATTGTCTAAGATATTACGGGTGAGTTGATTTTCTGCTTCCCCCAAAACGGTATCTACTTCCCCCAAAATTACGGAGACGTCCTGTATTAATTCTGCATTATTGTCTATTAGTACGCCAGTTCTGATGAAGATGTTATCAGTACTGATATTCCCAATAGAACGTTCGGATGCAGGATTCTCCGGATTTGAGAATCGTATTGGTAAACTTACACGAGGGGTAGGACTTGGTGGTGCTATTAGATTATTTGGTTCGTTATCTGAATTTGGGGATGACCTATCCGATCCGTTTTCCCCTTTTCCGCTCATTAACTACCATCCACTTGGCTGATACCTAATGAATTGCTATTTTATGTATATATAAGTGTGTGTGTTTACATACAATTTTACATCAATGCTAATGTTAACTACGATATTAATATTGTATTAATACACTACTACTATAGATTAATGATTCTGAATTATACAGAAAACAACAATAATAATAATACTAATAATTAAAAAAAAAAATAAATAAAAAAAAATAAATAGATAAGAAAAATAAACGTACTTATCAATTAGCACGGAGTGTAGTACAATTTATTTATTTACTCACAGTATCGCAGTTACAATGATCCTTGCCATGTTTTTGTTTTTTTTTTATTTACTGATTTTTAACACTTCTACGGGATGCTCGGGATGGTCTGCACTGATGATCGGCTTGGCTTGTCTCGAATTCCTTGGCTGTTAACGATGACTTTCCTCTTCGACTGCGCTTGTGGAATCGACGTTCGCTAGCCCCGAAACTGCTGGCGCGGAGACCACTACACCCTGCAGTGGGTTTCGCTGCTTTCTCACGACTTGTCGTTAATAAACAACGGACGCGTATTTATTTCGACAAACGTTTATCACGTATTTATAGTTTATACTGATAACGACGATCGCGTATTTACACTGATTACAACGATCGCGTATTTTTGAAACCAAACGGTTATCACGTATTCGAACCGCTAACGCGAGTCGTGTTGTTTATTTACACTTCGCGGCGGCGCTGATTATGAGCGTCGTGTGCTGGCGCGCGAGGATATCAGTGTCACAGCGGCTATCAGCTGCTGGCACTATGATATAGTATATATATATACGGCGGCGGCACAGACGTTCGGTTGTGTCACAGACGTCACGGACGGCGAATGCGTGCGTGCGTAAGTGAGTGTCGTTCTATTCGGGCGGCACTATCGACACGGCGGCGGCGCGCGTGTATTATGATTTCTGAGTCGTTTGTGTGTGTGTGCGCGTTTCAATAAATTGACCTTCGGTTTCAGCGGCAACACGTACAACGGACGCGGCGACGGCTATGCTCGTATTTCAGATTCGCGTTCGTGTGCGTGCGTGCGTTACTAACCAGTCGTTTGGGCGGCGCTACAAGTACGGCGGTACTGCGCGTTCCCTTTCCTTGTCGTACACTGGAGTTTCTGTATACCTCGATGTTTTGGATTTCCTGGATACTCTGGATTTTCTTGATACTTTGGATTCTTCTTACTGTTGGTTCACGAGACGCATCGGATTTTCTGGACACTAATCGTTTCACGGATTCGATTTAATTTATACTAAAAGAAATATAGCTTTACGTGTTATTCTTAATGCTTAGCGTACAGATAGGTACTGGAATCAAATGGTGATCCCACCGCTGCCACCAAAAATGTTGTGTACGTCTACACGACAAATTAAAAAAAACTAGTACGCTGGCGAAATAACCGACTATATCTTTTATTATTAAGAATGTAAAACAATTTAATGTACATGAGTTCGGAGGTTCGGATAGATGTTCTGCTGGAATACGACTGACTCCCCTTGAGGACGAGCGCGGACGACAGCTCGCTGTGGCTACCAAAACTGTCCACGCAGCGGAATGTCATGCTGTCGCCGTGCTCGTTCCCACGGGTACTTGTATACATATATATAAGAATAACATAGATGGACACATATATACATGGTTACATATATAATATAGATATAATAAGAATTGCTTATATTACGATTTACTACTTCTAAATATAATGTGTTTATAACAATGGTATTGAAATGAGCTCTTCTGAAGTGTTGATGGCAATAGCTAAGATTTTTCCCTGCTTAAGTGTGTTTACCACATATCCAAGGCGAAAGTTTTCCTGTTGTAAAATTTGTGAATGAACTACTAAAGTTTTTCCTTCTGGTCTCGTGCTGGCGATTGGTACGATGTTTTCCTAAAGCGGCAAAAGTGTAAGAGGATCGGTATTAATTTGAAAGTTTTTTGACGAATAGTAATCTATTGCGATTCAATTTTCGGTAAGAAACGGATTTCCTAAAATACCTTCATGAGGAATTGGGAAATCATCATGCACTACCTGAAATTTGGTTGTAAGAGTTTCAGTGCCAAGATTTAAATTGAGGATTACAGAACCTAAAGTGTGTAATAAGAATTTGTTGATTCCTTTTAACTGATAACTTTGAGTTTCATTGACCATGACTTCGTTTCTTAAAGTGGATAATTTTATCATATTTAAATCACTACCCGTATCTATAAGTAATTTAACATTATTCATCATGCACTGAGGAATTTTTAACGTAATATGTTTATTAATTAATTCTGCCTGGAAATAGAGAGCCCTTGCAGGTTCAGAGTGGCTGTTTTGATATCCCCCACCGGGCGAGTGCCACTTGGACCCGGTGTTTGTTCGTTTCCCGACGAGGTGCCTTGTTGCTCCTGTGCCTTGCGCTCATTGACGTACTTTCGTTTGCGACATTCACTTATAGTGTGGTTTGGTTTTTTACAATAGTTGCACGTAACTATCCTGATAGCTTTTGTTTCCGTTTTACTCTTATTTTGCGACTCTCTGTAACGGGCTTGATCGGCTTCTGAAGCGCGGCATTGCTTTGCCTGATGGTTCGTACGTCCACAGCGAAAACATGCACCAGGTGGTCTACTGTTAGATTTTTGTATCGAATTTGTCTTACTTCCGTAACTAATACTTGGCTTAAGATCCGACCTATTGTTTTTATAATCATTAATGTTTTTGCGAATCTCTTTTTGATTTATGCGTGAAGTTTCTTCTTCCAATGCAATTTGAACACAGTCCGACAACTTATTTGGTCTACTAGCTTTTACTAAAATCTTTGTATCGTGTGGTAACCCTTCAGTGTATGCTGATAAAATTTGCTTTTCTGTTATTTTGGATAAGTCTTCCGTGTTAGAAATTTCATTGGTTGCCATGGATGCTTCTATAATATCGTAATATAATTGCTCAGCCCTATCGCTATATTGCTGAATAGTCTCCCCTGAAGCTATCTTGAATGTCGATAATTTCGAATGCAAATGCGTTAATGTTTGTTTTCTATTAACAGTGAGGTCTAAAGTTTCCTTAAGTTCTTTGTAAGTGGTAGGTTTTTTATGTCTAAATGGACGTATGGCCTTGCCTATTAATCGAGTTGTTATGCCCCTGATTAGATTTTCTTTCTCCGCTGGGTCAATGCTTTGTAACGCATATTCGCATGCATTATGAAATGCAAAACTATCATCAGCATTTTCCCCATTGAACAAAGGGATTAGATTTAAAGCTTGGTGTGTGGTCATAAACTTTGACATTATTGTTTCTTTTACTGCTTGATTTTGATTACGAGTTGATTTAAGTAAGTTTCTCGCGTCCTTGAGAACCGAGTCAGTGTTACCTATAGAATTGTTTGCCCTATCTAAAATATGTTCCGACTGAGGTATATTGTTGAACCTACTATCATCTGAGTCAAATTCGTCTGAAGGTTCGTATACCTCCCCACTAGAAGGGACACTAACACTACTGTCAAGATGTATAAGATTGTCAGAATTTGTGGTTTCGTTTAGATCAGTATCTGATATAGACTACAACCGATATGAAATTAATAACCCGAGTAAACAAAACCATACAATATAGAATAAATAAATTTATTAATTTCCTCAATTATCTTTTCAATTCCATGCAAATAACAGACATAAAAGCAAATTACAATTTTTTTAAAGAAAAGCGTACAGCAAAATTCAATTATTAATAATATAAAATTACAATAGTACAAAATTAATTACGATTGCCTTTATTATATTAATTTCGTTTTATTTTCCCTTCCCTTAAATCGTACAATTATTGATTTTATATTATTTCACAACTGAATAAATCATCCCGTTGTTTACCGAAGCAGTTTTAAAAAATAGAAAAATTACAATTGAACTTACTAAGGTGGTATGGAAGATGCCTATTATCAGAGTTAGCGATAAAGAAAAATTATGGTTGATAAAAGTGGTAGATTCATGTATAACACTATCGTGTGCGTTCAGAACCTGGGATCTCTGCGAATATCCTATTCTTCCTAGAAATACTTCACATTCGTTGACGGTAGAGTCCAGCAAATTGTTAGAAAAACCGAGGTTTGTGTTGTTTGGATTACAAACAGATCGATAAAAAAATATTGAAACAGTTTGACGCTTTGATCACTGTCAACTAAAAAATCTTAAGGTTCACTTAAATTCTGAAGTGTATCCATATGAAGACTTTCGTGCTGATTTTAAAAATAATACGACTAGTATACTGTATAAGGCCTATACAGACTTTCAAAAATTATATTATGAGAAAGAGTATAGCGAGTCATTATTATCAAAACAAACTATTCACCAATCATCGTTGTTGATTTATGGTGTCAAAACGACAATGTGAAGTTTTCAACCGTAGGCCTACGTATCGAATTTGAAACGGATACAGTTATTCCAGAAAAAACTACAGCGTATTGCTTAATATTACATGACCAAATTATAACTTATAGCCCGTTTAGTGGCGAAGTTAGAAAATTGTAAAATGTTTTTTTTTTCTTCTTTTTATGTAGAATATTGTTGTGTTCCCTTTTCGGTTATGTCCGTTGCGAGTTTGTAGGTTCGCCTTTGATGTTGAAACAACTATATTATTTTACGCTTGATTCCCGGAGGATCTTATTAGGTAATAAATAAAAAGTCTTAGGTTCACTTAATTAAATATATTTATTGAATATGAATTCACATGAGTCCCGTGTGCGATATAAAATACGGCTGCCAGCGACGCTCATTAGGTATTTCGTTATTGCGTCGCCAAGCATTGCCAAGAGTGCTTATTATGCTAATTACTAATAAATTATAAACAGGGGTTCGTAAAAATATTGTAACGTTATGTTAATTAATAAATATTGTAACCTTATTAATTAATAAAAAAATTTGTTTTTAAATATCAAGCTTGTTATTTTATTTTACACGAAAAAAATAATAGTACAGAAAATTAATTATATTGTGATCCAAATGGTCCATAATTTTTCGAACGGCCTTCCTGGTTGTTTTCAAAGTAGCTCTCTTGTGTCGGTGGAGACAAGGTGGAAATTGACGACAGATTTCCCTGTAAAATTTTTTAGAATTAAAATATGTTTTTTTTTTTTTTTGTATGTTGGATTTAAAAATATTTATTACTGCGGATATAAACTGAAGCACGATTGTGAAGAAAAAGCTGTGGAACACACGTTATTGTATCTCTGTAAAAAATAAATTGTTTATTAACATAACATAATATAAGCTATGAAGAATAAAATTGTTAGTACCTCATCTTTTTTCACTTTTTCCGTCCATTTTTGAATGATGGAATCAGTTGCGTATAATTTTAGTTGATTTTTGAATATGTAGTCGTCATCGCCAATAACGTTTATTGAAAGATAATCATTGTTGATGTTCCTCATACGAGTTCTCATTTCGGGCATAGGATTTTGTGGCGTTGCGTTTGATTTTAAGAATGTAGCGATTAAATCAATTTGCTGTATTACAATCGGTTTAATTACAGTAGATTTTCTATTGATAATCTCAAAAATAGTGTATTCTAAATCTTGTAAGACCAAAAGATCTGTACCATTTAACAGAACACGACATCCGTCATGAGTTTTTGATTCTAAAACAAGTGTGTTCTCCGATTGATATACCATACTAGACATTGAAATTAAATCGGTTTCCAAAAATAATTTTCGTTTGTATTTTCCTGGACGGTCGAGTATGAATGATAGAATGTTTCCCATAAGTCGGAGTATACTTTGTAAAAAATTAATAGGAATATTAACATACCGCGAAGATGTTATAATATGAATCACAGTTTTGAATTCATCGATAGGATCGAACCCAATGTTTATAAATTTACGAGCTGTGAAATCGAAGGTTAAATTACTGCAATCGATGAGATTGGTTGGTGGCGACGGTGGAGTATACTTAAAGTTTTCTTGTAAATTTATTAGCCATATTTTCGATTGGACCAGCCATTTTAATTTTAAACACTGAAAAATAATTAAGATTTATACGCTGAATACAAGACGAGCACACGGGCAGAGTAGACACTCGGAATAACGATGTAGACGCTTGGAACGATGTATAGCGACTGATTTTATGTAGTGTAGCTGTGTTCTTAAACGAGCATATTAAATATTAATTGGTGGGGGACATCGAATAGTCTCTACAGGTTTATCAGGGTAATGCATGCAGCTACAGGTCTGTTAACGCCGATGACGTTTACAAAGGAATGAGCATGTGTGCATAAATATATTTCTGTATGTTGTGCAGATAGCTAGCATACATGCTCGTTAAGGCTGTTCACGTTTACGAACGGAAATAATTTTAGTAATAATTCTCGAATACTAGACGTGCGAAAACATTTTAAGATTATGTTAACATGAATGCGATAACCGATAACGTAGATATGATAACGCAATGGCGGGCGCGCGCTCGTTCGCGGCGGTCGTTGGTAAGGTTGGGTGGTGGTGGGGGGGGGGAAATTCTCTCTTGTACGTATATGAGTAATTGTCGTAAACACCAGTTAAATAAGATAGAATATACCAGTCAAGTATAAGCGAGTAAGTTGCGCAGCGGTTCTGGTGGTCTTTCGGCATGCGATGGGCTCGGGTTCGAATCCCGAGCCGCTGAATAGGTTTCTTTAATTATTTTCCTCGCGCGGCGGCAGTGTTGACTGTTGGCGGCCAATTGGTATAGGAGAGCACGGGGTGGTAGGGTATGTCATATACGTGTGTGATAAATGACAAGATGATCAGTCATCTGTGTAATCAGAAAGGGGGTATAGGGATGTGCTGAGTGGTGGGTAGATCGTATGCGTATGTGATAGATGGCAAGATGATCAGCCGTCTGTGTGCACAGGATCAGCAAGGTGGTATAGGGATCAGCCAGCAGGATCAGGTTCCAGGTTTCTCTATTTTTACCTACTGACATCCATCCTGTAACACTAAGTAAATATGAGATATGAGGTTTAGGATTTTTATTGACCTTAATGGTTGACTTCTGGTCCTTCCGGCTACAATCCAGCCTAGCAATGTTTTGCATAACCATGGTGAGCCTCCTTGTAGTGCAATCTTTTCACTTAACAGAACTTTAAAAAATATTTCATTCCCAAGCAGTAGATCAATATTGGACGTTGAATGAAATTGTGGATCAACTAGTGACTGTTTAACTGATGTTGGTATAGCCCAGGAAGATGTATCTAAGTTGAGTGCTGGCAATGGCGTTGTGACGACTGGCAGGACCTGACAGTTTATAATAGATGAGAACTGTGAATGATGAGACTTAATTAATACTTGACAGCATTTGGAATGTTTTGTCAAAACACCATTTACATCACTAATTTAGAGTTTACTACGTTGGCTAGGCAACTCTAACAATGTTGCTATCCTTTGTGATAGGATGCTAATGTGAGATCCACAATCTAAAACTGCTCTACATTGGTACAGATTACCTTTATTATCTTGTAAGTAGACAATCGCAGTAGACAGTAATACTTGAGATGATACAAAATATTTATGGAGTGTAGTTGTGGCTATTTGAAGCCCTACTGTTGACTGTATTGCATTATCACCTGGTGATGATATGTTGTTATCAGTAGAGGCTGTTAGTTTGGAAGGTGGACTTAGTTCTGAGACTGACTTTTTTTGGTATGGTAATCCATGAAGCATTGAATTATGTTTGCGATGACAGTGTCGACATAAGGAAGCTTTGCATTCATATACTGTGTGTTCAGCTGAAAAAGAATTTAAGCATAATTTATGTTTTTTTATTGTGTCATACCTTTCTTGAATCGACATTGACTTAAACCGTTCACATCGATAGACCTTGTGTGGTTCTGCATAGGCTGGACACTTTTCTTGACTAGCTTGAGTAAATATAAGCGATGTGGGGTTATAGCTTTTCTTTTGCTTAAGTGGTTTGGTATCTGTGTAAGTTGATGTTTGACTTTCAAACAATTCCAGAGACCCAGCTCTACTTTTTAGGAATTCTGTAAGGTGTTTGATAGTGAGTTCAGTGTTTAGAGTAATTGACAGTTCCCATTGATCTAGCGTTTTAGTGTCTAGTTTTGTCCTTACAATACCCACCAATAGATCGTCCCAGTAGTTGACAGGCCGTGGTAGGGCACGTAGTGCTCCTAAGTGTGTTGAGAAGTTGAGTAAAAAGTTACGCAGGTCGCATGCTGTTGAATTGGTAAGTTTTGGCAGTTCTAATAATGATCGTATATGTGATTCTGTAATTAAACTCTTTCTGTCATACCTCTGCTTTAACACGCTCATAGCATTATCATAACATAGTTCATTTACCTCTAATGAATTTATCAAATCGAGTGGTGGTCTTGACAGACATGATCGTAGGAAATGAAACTTGTCTATGTGCGTTAACGATGGTTCATTATGTATTCGAGATTTAAAGCAGTTGAAAAATCGTTACCACTTATTATAATCACCGTCGAACTGTTCCATTGGTAACCGTGGTAAATGTGAACGAATCGACATTGTACCACTCGATCCTTGACTGAGAGGTGTTTGTTCTCTGTAAGCTGCGTTTGTGTCGCAAGCATCACTAATTTCTGTTTGAAGTGTTGATTTTATTAATCTAGTGAGTCTACCTGCGGTGCTGTGGTATTTTGTTTCGAAATTGTCACGGTCTAATGAGTGTTGCTCGTCATTTTCAATATCAATTTCTTCAATTTTAGTTTGTACGATTTCAAATTGTTGAAGGAAGGACGGTAATGCCGATAACCTGGAGGCTGCTTCGCTTACCGCATCTGGAAAGTGTGTAAATTGATCGATGATGCTGGTGACTCTGGTGATCGCGGTTTTTATCTGGCCACGTCGCCACTTCAACGTTGCGATGGTTTGAAGGGGATGTTGATAGTATGAGTGATCTGGATTATCTTGGTCGTTGTTGACTGACATTGTTTCGTGGTATTATCCGGTGTCGATGGACCAAATGTTAGCGCACGATTCGATCCACACTCGGATCGATTATTCACGCAATGACTAGGTAAATGGACTATATAATAATCAGAAATAAGTATAAGGACTGTTGTTGTATAATTGTGTAATTGTGTTAATCAATGTGTGTCCCTCGCGACACACAAACATAAGATATTATAAATGTAAAAAGGACAGAAAAATAATTATAATATAATAATGATGCAAGCAAGCACATTGTTATGAACTAACACAATAATTTAGAAATCAAATAAAATACTCAAAGTAATGTTTAAAAGGTTAACTTTATTGTATTATTTAAGCAAATTAATTATATAAAAATGTACGTCTTAATCATACTTGGCGTGTCTATAGACTGACTCGTCGTCGTGGTATACCGTGGGACCTCGTCGAGTAATACAATGTAAAGACTGTCAGCGAAATCCTATATCCCGACGAAACACAACACACGATTCTTAGTATTGTGTTATTAATGTAATATGAATTAATCAGGGTTCGTAACAACATGCATCCCGCACGATGCATGACACTACAGTAATACAGTATATAATATTGTAATGACAATTCAGGTTAGAAAATGCATAATAATTGACAATGAAAAATTAAATATATTAATAATAATAATGTAAGAAAAAGATATCAGTATATCGGTAGTGCCGGTGATAATATGATCCGACGTCTGAAGACCAGCAGTGTGGCCAACGCATTACAATGATACAATAGGAGTATACAACACATGCTATAGAATTTTTCCAAATTTAAATATTCTGAAAAGTCAACTGGCGTGATTGCATGAATTTGCTTGCACTAATTCTAGTAAATTACGTATGAATATGCCAATTGCCGGATATGGGCTGTTGTGAACTCCTAAATATGACCTACCCCCCACTATTTTGTTAGAATCCATGATAGTTTATCGTGTTTCCACAGTTCATGGGGGTACAGTCAATTAGTCGTATGCAATTGGCTGTGGTAAAATTGGTCATTTAGAAAAATTAGTCATTTTAAAAATAATATATACATATATATTATGTACAAATAATAATTTGTCTTGATTTTTGAAACTTATGTAAATACTTTTTTAACTGGAAATATTTAGAATTATATCAAACTTACACAAAAAAAAAACAATAGTACGGGTTATTCAAATTTGTATAAGAATCAATAATTTGAAATAAACTATAACTAGATCAATTTAAATTTTAAAAAACAAAGCATTTATGACATAAGATTGTTATTTTAAAAGAAACTGGCAAGGATAGTTTTTAAAGGGGTCTCTGCAATTAATGGGTTGAATTTTAATTCAGTGATATAAAATTATTGTATACAAAAAACGATTCTGAGCGAAGATAGCCTGTCTGACTAGATATACAAATAATTTATATTAAACATCATTGTAAAATCAATACATTCATCGCTCAGAATCTAAATTTAATCAATTAATATAGGTATTATTGACGTTGGTTTGGAATGGATTGAAAAAAGTGGGTGTCCACGAAGTATACGTAGTGAACTGTATCCTCACAATGTTATCACCATACTATGCGTGTGCAAAAAAAAGTAGGCAAGCTTACGGAGAATAGAGTAATAGTTTGAAACATTTTTATGATTATTGGGGGTTAACTGCATGACCATACATATTAATTATTATTAATTTTGTATTTTGTATTAACTATACAATTAGCACTAGACTAAACAGTCAATCACAGTCAAGTTAAATACGTGCACACAGTAACTGAGGTACACTAAAAATGAGATACACTCAAACCAAGTTATATAGCGTATATATTAACATATAGAATTTGCCATAAAAAAACTGCACACGAGTGTAGTAAACCCAAAAACTATAATATTATTTTAAATAAAATAACGTAAAATAATAAATTATACATGTAGTATATTGTAGGTATTAATAGAAGCCTAAATAATAGGAAGCGTAGATCAAAGGTGAAAACAACAAGTTGTTTTACCTAATCACAAAATAGTGCAATTCAACAATATTAGGGATGTATTAATACCCACAACTATAATATTATATTAAACAATATCACGTAGAATAAATTATACATTTAGTATAATTTATAATGGGTAATTTAGGTAGTAATATGTAGTGTAAAATAAGCCTAAATAACGGGAAGCGTGGATCAGAGGTGAAAAAAATAAGTTGTTTTAACTGGTCACACAATAATGCAATTCGACATTAATAGGGAAGTAAAATTAAAATATAGATATCACGCCACCAATACGTCATTGTAGAACACGCATAAATACGGGTAGAGCGCCTAACATTACTTAGAAGATAGTCAGCCTCTGTCGTAAGTCTAACAAGCTTACGACAGTGCTTATAGTTATTTTGTATTTGAACTTTTGAACTTGTAATAATAAAGTGTTATATTATTGTCATAATTAAAAAGTCTAAAAAGTGTTTATAATTATTTACCTATATTTCTCAACAACAACGACTCAAGACAACAACGAACGTGCGACGTCGTTAAATAATTATTGTATTAGTGTTCAACGTGTCCTTCACGGGTTTAGCCGAGCTATTCAGCTAATAATCATATATTATGTGTAATAATGATGGTTAAACATTAATTGTTCGTGCTGTTGTTCAACTCATTATCACAAAATGTGCCAATTATGTGTATAAATATTTATAATTTTTTATTATCTCTGTCTATTTTAATCTAATTTAACTTCTGTTTATTATTATATAAGTACTTAAATTGTAAATATCCTAATATTCTTTGTCAAATTGCTCAACTTGGCGTAATTCAATTAAAATTTTAAATTAAATTAAAATTGCAAATAAGTTGTCGTAAAATTCGTATAGTGAATTTTATATTGTTATCGAGTTATTGACATGTGCGTACGAAAGTGGTAACTACCCGAATTGAATTTCTCTCACCCTCATAATCATTTACAACCATAGTTATCTACTCAGGTTGGAAGAAGAGATAAGAATTGTGGCCCCAAACGGTGTTTGGATGAACTAAAGAGCTAGTTTTCACGGGACCATAATAATAATTATATTATACTGTTATGGACGGGAATTTACAAAATGTAATACTTTTTCGTCATGTAAAAATTTAAATATTAATTTTAAACAAGTTTATGGCGTAATAAAATTGTGGAAGAGTTAGTGGGACAATCGCCCACTAGAAATGTTGTTTTATGCAGTTATTTATAACGGTGGTGGTGAGGTATAAAGAACATTACAAATTAGTGTTTGAAGTATCTTTGAAGAAACGGTGACCGGTTACCATAATATCAAAATTAAACGATAGCCAGTTACCGATTTTCAAAAATGTTCAAAAATACCATTTTATTGGAAACGGTTTTAAGCCCTGAAAATAACAATATTATAGTATTTATTTTATTATTAATCGATTTTAATTTTTTTTCCTATAGTGGCTAAATAAGGATTGAAGATCAAAATACAAACAAAATACATTAAATTACTCAATTAGAAAATGTCAGTACCTTTATTTTAATAATTTAATTCATATACAAATCAATGATAATTAGTTCCCAGGAATAAAATACATAAATTAAACTATAATATTATAATTTCATCACTCTGTTTCTAAAATTTAATTTTCCTATTTTTTATACATTGTTATGAACTATCCTAAGATGTCCACACAAATAAAATAACAAACACTTCGGACTAGTTAACTTTCTGTATTTGGTATTAAGAAGTAAAACGTACAACTATATTAATGAAAAAAAGGCTCTGAAGGTTCGGTACAAACGTAATGCTCTGTCTCCAATTCTGGACTGCCGCACTCGCGTTTTGTGCGCGAGGCGTCCGGGCCGGTTGTCGGGTCTCAATCGCTTCATCATCACATTCCTTGAGACCGACGACGGCTCGCACATATACATATTACAATATTACACATATACGTATTACTTACTGGAACAGTGGTTCTTAACACATCTATAATAAACTTAATACATTTCATTTTCTTCTCCTTCGATATCTCTCAATTATACAGAGTCAACAAATGTAATTGTAGTAATGTATTTGTATAATATAATAAGAGGATGTCAGAACAATATTTATTTTCTTTCAGACCGAAGAGTAACATAGCTAAAACGCTTTTACCTAACCTAACCTATACCAAAATTATAGAGAATAATATTTTTGAAGGTATGACATAATATCAGTTTAATATTTTTTATCATTTGACTTTGTATTCGACTATCAAATAAAAATAAAAATTTTTTATTAAAAGATGTTAAAAATATTTTGAGAAAATATTTAGAAAAATCGATATATCATACTCTCAAAAATATTATTCTCTATCGTTTTTGTAATAGGTTATTTTACTCAAAAATTATTCGAAAAAAAACGATTCTGCGTTAATGTATTTTATCTAAATGTTGCGCATAAGCCAGAATGAGAAAACAAACAGTGTGCTGACACCCTCATATTAATAAGTATAAAAATCATCTTTTTTATACCGACCTACAGAAAACCACTTATCAGTTATTACAGCTGTTAAGAGTCATTATTTTTTCTAAATTACTAATTTTAATCGTTGAGTCAACTCGCCCCTGTATCTAACAATAATGTAGTAGTTTGGTCATTTATTTTTCCTTGTATTTCTATTTTAATTTTTTCTTTATTATTATCATAATAAGTATAAATAGTATTATTTGTATTTGTATTTTTGATGATATTTAAAGGTATGTTACTGGTAATGTATTGGTGTTCCTGTGCAGACCCAGGTATCTGCGGAACTATTAGTTTTTTTGTACAAAGGCATTACAGTTTCTTTTTATGTGTCCCTGAATTCCACACAGAAAACATATCGGTGGCCCTTGTTGATTTCTATAAGTATAATTAGTATGGGGTACGGTTCCCTGATTACCTTATGTAGGGCGTTGTATATTGGCTAATTGGTTATTATATGTATTGTTGTAATTATAATTTTGATAAAAGTTTGGTCTAGGTAATTGGGTATTTGTCATCTGGTTATTATGTGTGGGATAATTATTGTAATTCGGATAAAAGTTTGGTCTTGGTATATTTTGGTAATATTCATTTGGATTATAAAATATAGGTGGTTGGTAGTGTTGATTTCTATTATAAAAGCTAAATCCATTGTTATAGCTAGTTTGCCTTTCGTTCTGATAATTGTTGTTACTATTGGGGATGTTATTTTGAGTTTGTCCAATTTTAATTTGGCTTATATGGTTTTTTAAAACCTCCATTTCTCTAGTCAATTTTTCTACTTCTCCATTTACCTTGTCCTCCGATCTCAATAGATTTCTTACTTCTAGTTTTTCTAGAGTTTTTTTAATGCTTGCGATCGATGTATTATCAGCTAACCTTATTAACTGAAAAGTTTCTTTGAGTACTCCTTTTAAAATGTGTTTACATATTTCTTCTTCGGTCATATTCTTGTTTATTTTATAACATAATTATTCCTACTATTTTAATTATAAATTCTTTATATGTTTCTCCTTTTGCTAGTTTCAGATTTTCCAATTTGGCCATTAGTAAGTGTTTATTTCCTACTAATGTAAATTCCGTTATCAATTCACTTTTGACTTCGTTTCATGTTATATTTTCGTTTTTTGATTTTAGTTGTTCAAAAAAATCTTCTGCTGAGTCTTTAAGATATAGTTGTAGAATAATTACTTTGTCTTTGTCTTCCCATTCGTTCACGATAGCTATTAGTTCAATTTTTTTTATGAATTTATCTATATCCTCGTTTTCTTTTCCTGAAAAAATATCGGGTTTATGTTTAAATGCCATTTTTATACTGTGTTTAGTTTTTAAGGTTTTTTTTTTAACTTTTTCAATATTGTTATTAGTGTTGATCTGTTCACCCGAAATATTATTATGGGTTTCTACCTTTAAATGTATAGGATCTGCTGTAAAATCGTTATTCAACTTTTGATTTACTAGTTCTGCTCTTTCGTAGACTTTTAAATTTTGATTATATTTAGTACTGATCCTATCGTAATTGGATGTCTACCTGACTTGACGTTTGTAATTCGGAAAGAAGATTTTGGAGTTTGGGTGTAATACTAACAGTATCTACATTTTCTAGTTCAATTTTTTTTTTTATTGGAATCGTCTTCAACAACCGCTACGTTTAACAAATTTTAATCGCTATTTTGTAAATTATCCTCTGTAAAAGTTAAATCTGTTTCGCTTAAGCTATCTTCGTTGTCTTCATCGTTCCTAAGACTTTTTAATGCTGATTTTGCAAGATTCCTTAATTCACTAATTGTTAATGAGATGTCACTATGTATATTACAAAAATCTAAGAAACCCACTATTTCCGGTTATTTAGTAAATTTATCCACGCTACTGTTCGCTGGGAAATTATAAACTCAAATTTCTTTTGTGCTGGTAATTGATTAAAATCTTCTTTTTTTAAAGTCTCAACTACGTATAGAGTGCACAGTGTAAATTTTTGAACAATTTTTGCTGACAGAGGTATCTTTCCAAACCTGGAATTTAAAAATAGTTACCTAACTCGACTTCTTCGATTTGCCGTAATAGATTTATTAGATTAATTTCGTTTATTTTGGAATTAAAATATTCATTCAGATATAATATATTTGTGCTCTCCACTTTTGTTATTTGGTTATTTACGTTACGTTTTATGTAAAATTTGTTGTCCATTAAATATTTTTATTTATCGAAACATTGCTTATGTTCACTTATAATAAAATAATTCTCCTATCTTATTATTTAGATAACTACGCTTTTACTATTATGCTCTTCAACTTACTCTATATATGATTCTTAATAAAAATTTTTAGTATACCTATTAGCCACGTTACTTTTTTATTTAGTTATACTCTTATTCTATATCTAAAAAAAAATTCAATTACTTAATTTTTATTTTTACTACCTAATTTCTCTGATAATATAACTTAAAATCTCGTAAATCTCGTAAAATAATTTTTATTAAAATCAAAATTATTAGGTGCCTATACATAAAATTCCTATTCCCGTAACTTTTTAAATTCTTTTACTCTTATTCTTAATTTTTAATGCATATCATGTATATCATAAATCTTAAATATAATAAAAAAAAACTTAATTATTCTTAACCCAACTACACTTTAATTTTATTATTTTCCTACTCTTCAGTTACCTAAAACTTAACAACTAATAACAAAATAAAAATCTAAACCAATCGTAAATATTTGTAACTTCAACTACTTAAGAGCTTCGGCGCCTCCACCAATATGTAACGTGGTCGGGGATGACCCGTTAAATATAAGATATTCAGGGAAGAAGTTAGTTCTTTTGAATATATTTTTACCGTAGCTCGGGATCACGAAAGGTATTAGGATCTTAATATTACAAATAAATAACGATTGATCTAAATTATTATTAATACAAACAAATTTATTATTACTTACGATTTACGAACAAAGTTACCAAAAATGTAGGATTGTACGGAGTTCTGGTGCACGTGATGGAATCGCGGAGAACTACCTTTTTCTTACATAGCGATATTGGCTGGAGCCTTACAATCATAAAATATATAAGTGGCACCTAAACCGGAGGGGCTTAATATATAATAGTCGGTGCATAATATGCATATTGTGTATATTACGATGCTTATAAAACAAACGTAATGATGTAACATAGTATTTATGTTACACTATGATATATGAATTAATAAATACATACATATCAATATAGTATTACAGTTGTCAGGTGAGTTAACTGGTTGAGGTAATCAAATAGCCACTTTCTTATTTTGGTAATTAATAATTTAATGTAGCATACAAATACTGCTACAGTTACTATATAATATATATCAATAAATAAGTAGATCCTCATATATTTGAAAAAAGTTTGTAGGTAATAAAATTATATAATAATTGTATAATATTTTCTATACTATTTGATATCACTTCATAAATAGTTGTATCGTGTATATTTATATAATTATGAAAATTAAATCAAATTAATAAATAGATAATTTTATTGATAAATAACAAATTGCATTTGCCCGTAATACTATCCTATTAAACATAGGTATGTATAGTTTATTATTTTTTGGCTCTTATTTCTTAGTATGTAGTATCATAATATATGCTGGTATAGGTATTGTATGACTTAATAATATAATATATTATGTACCTAAATACCAATTTATTTAATGTCTTATGATATTTATAATAGTTTAAATTATTTAGTATATATAATTGCACATTTATAATGTTGCGTCACTGTGTTATAACTTTTGTATTATATGTAGTTTATGAATTTAGTTTATATTGTATACTGTAATAACTTAAAAATGAAACAAAAATATAATTACGACGCCTGTCGATAATTATATTTTAATCAGAAAGAAATATATAATATAAGTACGACTCCTGTCGATACTTATATTAAAATCAGATGTTAGGATATAAGTACGACTCCTGTCGATACTTATATTAAAATCTGAAGGTTGGGATATTAAATATAAGCTATTACCTTCCTCCAGGTGTTCGGAGGGCTCTCGAGATCGTGTATTCGAGAATTATATCAAATACACTGTACAATATAATTTTATAACTGCAATCAATATAAAATATATTAATAATACCTTACCTGATTCGCAGTTGTTTCTGTATGATATTGTAGGAGTTTTAGGTTTTTAAATGAAATAAGGTAAAACTTCAAATACACAAAATTGAATTAAAGAACGCACTGATTATTGCTCGCATAAGGAGTCCAGTTGTCGCTCGTCGAAATCGGTTTCTGGTACTTGAGAGGTTGTTACTCTGGTGATAGGTGCTCATGCACTGGAGATAGGTGCTCATGCACTGAAGATGGGTGCTCATGCACTGCTTTAAGGGACGACACGGATATGCCGACCAGAGAGAAGTAGGCGGTATTTATCAAAGGCTTTTTACACTTCCCCGAACTAAATTTCTCTTCGGCGGCAAGGACCTTTTTACCGTACATTTTCTCTGGCGGCATATAAGAACTCCGCACGCCCTGTGTCCCGCTGGACGCCGGTACGTGCCGACTTCTTAGTTCGTGATCGCATAATGGATATTATACTTATTTGTCGATGAAAACGGTTTTATTAGGGATGTTCGATTTCTACAAGCGACAGTCTGGACGTTATTTTATTACTCGATAAAATTTTATTTAATTTATAATAATGGTATGTGAGCATATCATTACATCCACCCTGCACTTTTTTGTGTTGTGCCCTCACAACACCGCTCGTGGGCGAGAGTGAGAACATTACAAACATTGAAATAGAGGAGAGAAAGATTTAAATAAAAAAAATTGAAAGTTTGAAAGTTTGAAAGTTTAGAAGTTTGAAAGTATGAAAGTTGAAAGTTCGAATACAATTTAAACTGGACATTTATAAATATATAAATATAAAAAATTTTATTGTACAATCTAAAAGGGGCAATGTGATTAAGATTAAAGTTTACATATTACATAGGAAGGATAGGAAAATAGAACTGAAACTGAAAGTTCGTACTACCCACATTCCATTGTTTTTTTTTTTATTTTGTTAACGATTTTATATATCTTATATTTAAAGTTCCCTATCTGGTGTTGTAATGATAGCTATACAATTTTTTTCTAAATGTAATATTTGTGTACAATTTATCGTCATGTTGACATATGAATTTCTTTTTACATATTTTGTTTCTTATTCTATATTTTTCTAGATATTAATTTTCTTTTACATAGTTAATTCGCTTACAGTGTTTTTTTTTTTTTACATTTTTTTTTTTTTATTCACTGCTTTAAATTAATTAATTAATTACTAACTTAAATTATGTTAAGTATTTTACATTCTTTTCTTTTTTATTTATTTATATTTTTTCTTACATTTGATTTCATGCTGACTTAAGTTAGGTTAGATGAGAGAAAAAAAAAATACACATTCTTTGTATTTACTTGCTTTGTATTTACTTGCTTTACATTTTTTTTATATCTTATTCTAACTTAAATTAGGTTAGTTATTTTACATTTTTTTTTTTTTTCATTTGTTTTAACATTCATTTTTGTGCTTATATTGACTTAAATTAGGTTAGAAATTTATTTTACATTTTTTTGTATCAATTTGCTTTAACATTTTTTTTTTTTTATTTGTTTTAACATTTTTTTTTTTTATATATATCTTATTCTAACTTAAATTAGGTTAGTCATTTTAGTGCTTAAATAAGTATCTTTGAGTAGGTTATTTAAATTTGTTAGTGTTAATCTGTAATCATTATATACTAGTTATACTACTTATACATAAACTTACATTGATTTAATTGTGTTAATACGTAATTGATATATATTTCGTATCCTAAATTTTGTAATGTACATGTTCTGTGTGCATTACTAAGCTAGGTATTTAAGAGAAAGAAAAGGAAAAATTATTTAAGTTTGAGCGTGTTGTGCTGCGTCTTGATTCTCCCCCCTTTTTTTTTATTGTGGGTATAATTATATATTTATGATATTACGTAATTAATTATATTTTTTTTTTTTTTAAACTGAGAGTCTTCTATTTGATTTTAGTAATTTTTCGGATTCATTATCATGCATTTCGGTTTTTACTGTTGTAAGCTGGCAGTTGCTGGAGTTATATTGTTTTTTATGAGTTGTGAGAATCCGGAGCTTTTTAGGGCTCCGTAAACCACCCACGACAGAAGGGGGACACTTCTGTCGCGACCTGTGAGCCGCACCGCGTGATGACCCGAGGGCCAAGTCGGTGGAGCTCACAGGCTTTGAACACGCAACGGCAATTGAATGCCGAGGATTTATTTATTTAAGGGAAAGGGTATAATAATAATAGTACTCATTGTATGAGATCTGTTATGAACAGTATATATATTAAATTAGACAACATGAAAGAATCTCTGGCAGCACATAACAAATACAAAAATAATTTTAACGAGGCACATGCTTTCCCGGCCCACGGGAGGCGATACACCATATCATGCATGGTGTGTCCTCGCAGGGTTACCGGGAAGACGTGCTGCGTTTGTCAAAGCCGGAACAGGGGAAATTGGATTGGTTTGTTTCGGGACCCGCGTCTTGCGACGCTTCCCTGGCGCACAGGTTATACGAACATGAATTTCGTATAACCTGTGGCCTACGTGCTGGTAAAAGGGGGGACAGGGGAGATTTGATATATTACGACTTTGGCGTGATGACTGCATGGTTGATGTTGGTTGGAGCTGTCGGCCGTCGCCCGGGCCCTCATGGCGGACCTAGCCCATCATCGTGGTTGACTTTAGGCGTCGAAAAATGTTGACAGCAGTTGGCGGTTGGTGAGATAAAAAAACTGTGTGCCTCGTGGTTCCTGGGTGGTTTCGCGTTGGTCGTCGAACAGACGGGTGGATGATGTCGACCGGGCAGGTGTGGAGCCGTGAGAAAAAACGAGTACCGACCAGGCACAGCGTAGGTAGCGAAGAGAAAGACAATTGTCACGGAAACCCGGCGACGGCGGTGGTCTTGTGCCGGCGGCGGAGCTTTTTGTGTTGAGTGGGGCAGGTCAGTGTCGTCATATTGCGAGAATACATTATATTTTCGGGGTGTACAGTATTGTTCCACCGGTGCGGTGCCGCCGGACGCGACGAAAGCGCCGACAGCAACGGCGGCCGTGCGTGGTGACAGGTGGACACCGTACACTGCGGGTTTGTGGGGGCCAGGGGACGATTATTACCTAATACTGCGGTCATTTCTGCATTAGCGCGCGATAATCATAATAATAATAACGAAGGTACGCTCATTAGTGGCAACATGGGTACAGGTATGTTGTGATATAATAACATTAATGCAAAAAATGCTGTGACGTTACAGAGTGTTATGCATTAAATGGTGTGTTACGTTGGAAAATAAGCCTGCGATAAGTTTGATGCTCCACCCGAATGTTTTGTATAATAAAGTAATATTTAACCCCGTATTTATGAATGTGATGATCATTTTACATATAATGACTAAACCTAACACACCAGACATTATGTTGCCGAAACTCGTGAACCAGCCCCACATGTTATGTAATTCCTGATGTACTAATTTACTTATAGTCTGTTCGTCTATTAGGTTTTTTATATTTATGCCCTAGTTTATAACGTCATGGCCTAGTGTCTGTCGAATTAAATTTCTTTGGACTGTTTCAGATTCTTGGGGAACATTAAGTGATTTTGGAGTGCTTTCATGATATCAGGTGTGTATATGCCCGCTGTCATAAAATTATCTGAACTTTCATAAGACCAACTTAGTGTGGTATCTGGTTTAGTGTTTGTGGATTATTTACTTTATGGGGCTTTGGTGTTAATGAAAACCATTTTCCATTTTTTTGAAATGCGGGTGGCAAATATTCATTGCAGTCTATCTGCGTTCCGTAAGTTTGAAGTATGTGTGATTTTGGGGTCATGAATAGCGTTTTATTGTTGTACAATACCGGTAATTCATTGAAGCATGAAGTTTGTACAGATATCTCCACATTAACGGGCTTACATTTTTGGAAGTATATGATTTCCCCATTTTTTATGGCTATATACCCGGGTCCTTCCCCTACGGTGTATGCGAATTCGGAAAGGCTATATGAAGCTAAGGTGAGTTTCTGTAAGAGAAGCTGTCTTTCAAAGTTGCACTGTTTTTTTGTGAGGTCCTCGTAAAGCTTGGTCACTGTTCTTTTTATCGTGTATTCTAAATATACAAATTTTGTGTTGATATAAGATAGTAGGTCAGTATTAAAGGGTTGAATTTGTTTGGGAGTGAAACTATTTGCGTAAATTGGGTGGGATATGATTAGTAACTGATTATTTTCAGTTTGAATGACGGGGATATTGCACGCGAATGTCATAGATACTTTTTTTAGTGCAAAAGCTATGTAGGTTGTCTCTACAACGTACGTTTAAATTTTATAATTGTTGCGAGTTTCGGCTGTGACAATAGATGCTGGTCCGTCATACAATACGTCGTATTCTGATATACTACAGTCTTATTTTCGTTTGTCCATATTATCTCCCCCTTGTATTGGTCAAGCCCATAGGAATCTGATAATTTTAGTCTAGACCCTGTCGGTAAAATTAAATATTTTCTTTGGTGTTCGCCATAGCTGTGACCTCAGATAAATGAATATTATATTTAGCCTGAACTATAACATTGTTCTATGTGCCCCTGGAATTTGTGAACGTTGTTCCTATACAGTTGCCATTTCTGTCTAGAGACCCACCACTTGTATGTGATGTAATGAATGTTTCATTTATGCGTATGCCCGAAATTATGCCTCCTAACGGGGTTTGATAAATTAATTTGTGGTGTAATTCTTCACATCTAGCGTGTGCTAATTCAATTCAAATAATCAGAATAAAATCCCCCTTCTACCATTTGCGCATCTTCAAATGTGGAGCATCTTGTTATAAATAGTCTATGGAAATTAGGCATGCTTTGTATTGTTGTGAATGTATTTCGATTTTCTGTAATCATTTTATTTTAGGTATGGATTGTATTTCTGTGGGTTTGGATTTTCACAAAAGTCTACAAAAGTCACTACGTCTATGCTGTTAAATGCACTTATGTTGACTTGTGGACCCCCGCAGTCGTAGGCTATGAACGTTTGTGTGAGATTGCATTTTAGAATAAGATATGTGAATATTAATTTGTATTGAATGATTGAATGATTGCATTTTTGTAAAATTGTATTATGCGTTAAGTTGTTTCTCTTTTTTTTTATGGGTAGTATTTTATTGTATATTTATTTATTAATTATTTATGTATACTTTTAGTTATGGGGGATTTGGTGTTTTGGTTGGTCTCTGAAACAATATACTGTTAATGTGTGTTTTGTAATATTTACCTGTATAACAAAGAATAAAAAAATAATACATGACAAATAAATGATATTAAGTTATATAGCGTATTACATATAGATTTAATATAAAAAAAAAAATGAATAATAATAATTTACCTATTATGACTAATATTGTTATATATATATATATATATATATATGGTTTTATTTCATGAATTTGTGATTGAGGTAATGTAATACACAATAATAATAAATAATGTGCTACCTTTAAATATAGGTATATAATAATGCACTAGTCTTAAATTTAACTTAGTAATGTATTTCCATAATTTTATATATATATCAATATTCAGTTCATATTATTAAAAAAAAAAAAATATATGTTATATATATTTACATTTTGGTGGGCTGAGTCTACTGTGTTATAAATTAATTATGTAAGTATTTAAAAAGTTAAAATAGAAAGTGCCCTAACTTAATCTCTTTTATAATATGGTTTTAGTCTCCGTACATGTATAGTGTCGACGATTTCTTTGTTGTTTAATGTAAATTTTATTTATAATTTAAATCGTTGATCTTTTCTATTATTTTGAATGGTCCTGTATATGGGTCCTAGTTTGGGAGACTTTCCCACTTCGAGGAATGGAAAACTTATCATAACTAAATCATTAACGTTATAATTTATTGCTTTATGTGTTTTATCATGATATTTTTTTTGAATTATTTGAGCTTCATGAATTTGCTGTGGTATTTTATTTTTTATTTATTTAGTTCTATTAGTGATTGTTTTAAATAATATGGTATATTTTCGGGAATGATTTTGTTATCTATAGGAAATATTGGTTCAAAGCCGTGCATTAGGTAAAACGGGCTAAACTTGGTGGTAGTTTGGGGTGTGGCATTGTATGCTAATGTTATGTACGGTAAGAAATATGACCATTTTATTTGAACACCATTTGTTAAATAGTTTTTTAATGAACCTGTTAATACACCATTAATTTTTTCAACTAGTCCCTGTGTCTGCGGTGAATAACTCGTTGATAAAGTTTGTTTTATACCCAAATTTGAACATATATCAGTGATTAATTTATTTCTGAAATGAGTGCCTCGATCGGACGAAGTTTTCTAAAGCAGCCCCAACGCGATACTATTTCTATTAAAATTTGGCAGTTGCTTCGGCTGTAGCCGATTCAACAGCTTGGTAAATATGTATTTTGTGGTGTTACATGCGGCTACTAGAATATATCGTTTTTTGTTGCTTGACACTAGTGGTCCTAAGTAATCAAATGTTACCCTATCTAATGGTCTTCCTGTTGTTATTGGTATGGGGTGTAATAGACCTATTGGTTTGCCGCTCATTTTTTTATTAATTTGACAATTATCACAAGATTTAATAAAATTAGTAGTGTCTTTGTGTAACGAAGGAATAATATTTATTTTGAATTTTATGAATAGTGCGTGATATGCCTGTATCTCCACCTGTGGTGAGTCGTGATAAGATTTTAATATTTCATTAATTAATGTTTTTTGTATAGATAACGAGGATTGGGCTATAACTTTTTTTCGGTGGTGTGTATTTTTTATAATATTATTTCATTTTGTAATATAAATTGTCTAGATTTTCTTCTTATGTTAGTGGGCACTTCTATATTTGATAGTGCTTTTATTATGTTATTGCAGAATTGGTCATTTTTTGTTGTGTTTTTATATCGTGTAAATTAGTCAATGCGTCGTTATCGTCATTAATGATATTCATAAATTTGATATTACTAATTGCATTTCTTGATAGCGAGTCAGCGACTTTGTTTTCTTTGCCTTTTATGTATTTAATATCGAAACCGAAGTCTAATTTTTTAATGTTAGCCTAGCAATTCTAGCGGAGGGTATTTTTTAGGTTGTTATAATATTGTAAGCTTATGTTGTCACAAAATACTGTAAATTTGCGTCCCCATAAGTATTCTCGAAATATTGTGCACCAAAACATAAACCAAGCAACTCGAGGGTGGTCGAAGAAAGTCGAAGAAAGTCTTTTCTGAATCTAATAATTTTCTAGATGCATACCTACAGGGCGTAGTGCGTTTTGTGTCATCGTATTGTTCAATACATGCTCCTAATCCCAATATAGACGCGTCTATTGTTAGATATACGTGTTTATCATCGTCAAAATGTAATAAGAGGGGCTTCGAAATTAAACAATTTTTAGTTTATTAAATGTTTCTTCGTGTTGGTCAAGCAAAATTATTTTTTTTGCCTAATTTTATTAATTCGGTAAGTGGGTGTGCATTTTTAGCAAATTCTTTAATATGTTTCCTATAATATGAGCACATGCGGATGAATGATCTAACATCTTTATATTGTTTTTGGTCTACTAAATTCAGTGATTGCTTTTGTATTCGGTTTTTAATGGCCGTATACCAATTGTTGATATCTCATGTCCTAATAATTCGATTTTGTCGTAAAAAAATTACATTTTTTTTTTTTAATGAAAAATTTGTTTTATCAATAATTTCAAATGCTATACGTAAGTTGATTATCGCCTGATCAAAGTCATGGCCATAGACACTAAATCATCAATGTAAATTATAATAGATTTGTACAAAATATGTGAAAATGTTTTATTTAATTCTCTTTGGAATATAGCGCTACTATTTTTGAAGCCTTGCGGAAGTCTCGTGAAAGTTAATAACCTAATACAGAAGTGAATGCGAGCTTGAATTGATCTTTTTTCTTCGACTGAAATTTGAAAATAACCGCTATTTAAATCTAGAAACTAACGTATTTTGCTCCTTCTAGAGCTCTAAATAGGTCGGCAGTACGGGGTAATGGATATTGATCGCATTCTACTCTATCATTAAGTTCTTTGTAGGATACTACTAAACGATATGATACCATATCTCTTTTTCTTTACAAGGAAAGCTGGGGCGGCAAATTTCGAAATTACTGGTTTTATTATTTTGCTTTTATGAGTTTGTCGATTTGACTTTCTAATTCTTGCCGTTGTTTGTGGTGATACTCTATGGGGTGCATTAAATTTTGGTTCTTTATAATTCGGCTTCATTTTGATCTCGCAAGGTTTAATATTAGCGGCTTTTATATTGGAAGTGTCTGTAGTAAAAATGTGATTGTATTCAGTTAGTAATTGAATAACTTGGTTGTGTTGTGCTATACTTAATTTTGGGGAGATAGAAAAGGGTGTGGCCTTCGGAATCTGTTAACGAATGTTTTGTGTTTGATTTTATAGAGTTTATGCTTTCGAATTCTTTAGGGATATTGGTCTCTTCGACCTTTCTATTGTTAGTGTTTTCATGGACTCGCAGACCTGAGATCTATGTGTTGTGTGTTGGAGGGTTCTGTTAATCCTTTATTTATTTTTATATAATTTTGAGTCGGGATTATTTGTATTTGATTTATATAATTTGTTGTGTTTTTTATTATCGTTTATCGTTTATTTAATTTTATTTTGCTGTTTATTGAGGTGAGTGTCGGCATTTCTTGTATATGAATTATATTCTTAGGAATTTTATTGGATTTTGTGAGTTAATGTATGCCTTGGAATCCAATGAGTATTTTTAATTAACGTTATAAAGTACTACGGGTGGTCTATTACCGAAACCATATACTATGCCCGTATTATCGTCGTCATTCATATATAAAAAGTGTCATGGTTGTAATAATGCACGATTGCGGCTAATTCTTCGTCTGACCACCAATAATCTGGTAATTCGTTTAAACCTAATAATTGTAATATATCTAATATTGAAGTTATTTTATTAATTTTGTGGTCATTTAGAGCATTGCAAATGGCATATATCCCACAATTCCTATCACTAAGTACGTTTTTCTCTCTGTGTTTGAATTAGAGAAGATATTATAGCTTGATCGTTGTTCTTGGGTTGTGTGACGTTTATTTTTGTTTTCGTCTATATGTTTACTTTTTGTCGAGAAAATTATGAATTTATTTATTACGTCAGGTTGTTCGTTTGACTGTTCATTTTGTGTTTATTTTTCGTCATTTTTGTGGTAAATGTGTATTTCGATTTTAGTGTTTTGGATTCTGAATATAATGATTGTTTTACTACGGACCAATTTAGTTTGTCTAGTCCCGAAGCTAACGTGGGCATTGCAATTTTTGAATATTTATTTTCATGGCTTTGATTTTTAAGTCATGGATTGAAGATTTCAGGTCTTCGTATTTTGGCTTATGTAATGTAACATTTTTGTTATTAAATGAAATATAGTTTTTTATTGCTGTTTATGGGTATGGTTTTTCCTACACTTATTTCTTGTAATGCAAGTTTTGGTCCGGTATCACCGTATATTTTGCATATTAAATTCGCTAAACCCTTGTCTTCATTAAAGGTCTGCAGATATACAGTGGGCTATAGCGAAGTTATCTGGGCAGTTAAATATGCTACCTTTTAGTTCTATAATGTTGTTGGTGTTTTGTTATACAGTTTATCGCGTTTATATAATCATTTTTAATTGAATGTTTAAATTATTGTTTAAGATAATATATTATTGTCTTTAAAATCGATCAAAGCATTGTTTTTTATTAAAAAATTAT